>CM019069.1:81817157-82266741 GCA_009667805.1 Leptobrachium leishanense | reverse complement strand
ACGTCAGATAGATAATATTGTTTTTGAATTCTCAGTAGATGGTCCAAAGGTTTTTTCAGAAACAGATCAGGTCACAGACTATCAGAGATTAGTTTGCCATGAAACGTACACATGTCATTTCTTACCTCACCCATTGGATGGTACTTCGTGTAATCATAACTGTCAAGAGATATTTTCCTCGCTTTGCGATTACTCACAGTACTTTGATCTATCATTTTTTGCACATCATTAATCGCGACCCTACAAATAAAAAAAAGGAATAAAATCTGACTTTGTACTCATTTCATTGTATTCAAACTTCCTAATCTTAAGATATTTAAACATAAAGCTCAGGGTCAAGTCAAGGAGGAATGCAGTTCTTTCACTATTTTTGCAGGGGGTATGACATTCCCATTGGTTCCACACTCTTTAAAACATTTATTTATGATATTTTTATTATACATTTTCCCTATATATTAATATATATATATTTTTTTTGCAAAGTATTTTACCAGGAAGGATACATTGAGATTTCTCTCGTTTTCAAGTATGTCCTGGGTAAAAAACATTGAAATTTTTACAGTTGTTACAGAAATACTAAGTAATAAATGCAAGATATTAAAAACAAAACACAAATTTCCAGATTAACAGAAAATAAATATGTAGGAAATAGTCATTATGTTACATGTTTACAGGTGCATTCCGTATTGAGGTATGTTAATAGGGAGCTCTTAAGTGACTTAAAACTGGGGCAAGATTTGATAACGTCTCTGAGGTTATTCCTTATCAAACTTGGGTGTGGGTTACGTGAGGGATATCAATGGTTAATGGGGGGGCATTGATCTTGGTGAGATCCCACAATTAATTTTTAGGACTTGACCACTGATTAATCTGTATCCTCAGCATATGCTTCCTCTGGCTGTCATGCAAGTAGTAGATATGAATGGAGTACGGGCTACATTAGACTCTGGGTGGCTACGTTAGCGCTCACCTGAGTGAGCGTTAACGTTAGCCCACGGAGCCACGCACATTACAGTCCAAACGGTAACGGGTTAAGAAACGCGTTTGGTACCTTGCGCTTTTCAGCGCGAGGTTACTGTACTTTGCGCTCCCTATACTTACAGGGTTATCCAAAAAGATCCGAATTGCTTGAGAAAGGTAACCGAATGCTGAAAATCAGCGTTCGGTTACCTTTCCTGGCCATTCGGCTATCCAGAGAGCAGGCAATTCGCCAAATCCTGGCGAATTGCCTGAACATACGGTGCCTGTTCGGTGCCTGTTCGAGGGCAGTGAAATCCCCATGAAAATGCACTGCTTCGGCTATTCAGAGAACACAAACCAGCAGTGAAAGGTTCCCCTAATGTCCTGCCATTCGTGGTTTCATTCGGCAAATTTATTCAGGAGAATCCCATAGGCTTCAATGTTAAAAATATTCCCGTTTTAATTCAATATCTAATAAACCGTTCATTATAAAATTCTGCAGCAAAAAGTCTCTGTATTTATAGATTTTTTAGGATACTTTAAGCATTTTTCAGATTTTTTTTTTTTTTTTAAAAAGTCCGATTTTTTTTTTTATTTTTTTTTCAGTTAACTTATTTTTTTTGTAACAGCCCTCTTTATTATCATTCCCTGGACCTCCTGTGAAAATTTCAGACATTTTCGCTTAGTAGTTTCTTTGCAAACAGCGTTTCTTTTTCCCAGATTCATACAAATGGTTTTTCTAATTTATTCACCTCCCTCTGTCTACGTCACAGCTGCTTCGGCTCTGTGTGATTCGGCTCATGTTCGGCTCCTGTTCGGCTTTTTCGAAGGTTAATCCAGATGTTTTTGCTTGTTTTCAGCGTGCATTCGGTTAGTTTTCGTCAGGTTTTCGGCAGCTTTTCCCTGCAATTCGGGGACCCTGTGGTGTTTGCTGAATACACCGCAGGGTCACCGAAATGCAATCGGCAAAAGGAACCGAATTGAAGAGAACGAAAAGTCACCGAACGTGCGGTGACTTTTCGAATCTCTTTGGATAACCCTGTTAGCGTTAGGATTACAAAGTCCTAACGCTGATTAATATCCGGCTGCGGTTGACAAAAAGTTAACCATAGCCTGGAACTGGTGCTAACAGATTCCGATGGTGCCGAATCTGTTAGCACCAGCCAAACCCCCCAAAAATCAGGATACTCACCTCCTATCCCGCGGCTAGGACCGTGGCTCCGTCCGCCTCCTCCGTCTGGCGGGAGCGGGGAGAGACTGGGGGCTAAAAGTCTGCCAGTCTCTCCCTGCGGATCACTATGCCGATCTGCTGGATCTCGCGAGGCGAGATCCGGCAGGTCATGTGACCGCCACAGTCTGTTTCAATGGAGTCCTATGGACTCCATTGAGAGGATGTGCGGGCGGTGCTTAGCGCAACCACGCGCATCCCGGGGCTTAGCCCCCGCTAACAAGGCAGGCAGCTTTCTAAGCAACTGCATTGAAATTTCGCGGTAAAATGGGGGCGCTAGTGAGAAAACTGAGGGCACAGTTTTTTCTCCCTAGCTCCCCCATTTTACCGCAAATAATGTAACGTAGTCCTAAATGTTTTATATCTGTTATATCTACATATAAGCACAGAATTTTACAGACCTTTTTTCTTTTTTTTGAGAAAGTATTTTACCAAGAAAGGTAAAATGTACATGCAGGGTTATTCAAAGAGATCCGAATTGCTGGCATAAGGTAACCGAACAGTAGACATGTGCATTCGTTTTAGTACTAAAACGATTTAGTCCGAATTTTGGGATAATTTAGTTTTCGTATGACTCAAGAGATACGAAACTGCTCAGTACAAAAAATGAAAGAAACTAAAATAAAATGCACTACATTTTAGTTTCCGTCCTTTTTGTGATATTACATTGATGAGTGAAGGAGACCAGCAATGAAGAGTGCAACATCGCAAAGCTGCAGAAAAGGTTTGTATGTGTAATTCTTCCCGACCCCTACCCGAAAATCTTACAGTGATAGAGCTCCAGAATACTCACTCACAGCACAGACAGCCAGCACAGGAGAGGAAACCTTTACTTAAACCTTGCATGTCTATGAGGCAGACAAGATGATAAAAGCAGCTGGAGAAGGAAAACATTCAAATAAATCACACTGAAAGCTAATGACAGAGGAGGGCTGGATAGTGAAAACCCCTTTATAACAAGCAGCGCTGGGAGAAGAGAGGGACTTTATAAAACGTGTGTTATCTCCCCTCCCGCTCTGCATAATAGGGGCTTAGGTCTGATACATTTTATATTATCCAGGAGCATCTTTTCCTCATCTATAATACATGTTTTATATAAAGTCCCTCTCCCAGTGCTGCTTGTTATAAAGTTTTTTTTACGTCTGATACATTTAGTATCCAGCTCTCACAGTTACTCTGTCATTATGAGCCTTCAGTGTCATTTATTTGAATGTTTTCCCTGGATTTAAATTGCTTTATTTTATTATAAAAATAAATTTGCACCAGTCATCTCTTCTCTGAGCTTTCAGACCGATTTACGTTAATATTTTCGCTCTCTCCTGCTTTTATATTCCTGTGTCTCCCCCACAGAGATACAAAGTTTAACTAAAAGTTCCCTCTCCTGTGCTGGATAAGCATTGCATTCCAAAGTTCTGCACCCTCCACATAGAGGAGTATTAATGCAGGAGGATGTTATATACATTATACAGAGAGGGGTATTAATTAATGCAGGAGGATGTTATCTACATTATACAGAGAGAGGTATTAATTATTGCAGGGGGATGTTCTATACATTATACAGAGAGGAGACTTTTTTAGCCCTTTAAAATCAGTGGCTGTGAGAGCTGAGATCGGATGCTTGTTATATTATCTTTCAGTACAATGTATCAGGCTCAGCTGTTACAGTAACTGACTGTAACAGCGCTCAGAGTTTCAATAAAACAAGGAAATAATATTGTTCTAACCTCTTATATATAAAAATATTATTTGCTAGTATTACTGAAACTCTGAGCGCTGTGATGAGAAGCAGTCAGTTACTGTAACAGCTCTGTCTGACACATTGTGCTGAGAGTGAGAGATACTGTAACAAGCAGCGATCTCAGCCCTCTGAGGAGCCACTACAATAGTAATTGTATCCACTGGTTTTCGGATGAATGAAATTAGTTTTCATACTAAAGAACTGAAAACGAATTTCTTTAGAAACTAAATAAATTGCATTTTAGGAATAATCCATTAGTTCAAAACGAAATTTTGTGCTGTGCACATGTCTACCGAACAGTGAAATTCCTGGCCATTCGGCCATTCAGAGAGCAGGCAGTTCGCCAAATCCTGGCGAATTGCCTGCACATACGGTGCCTGTTCATTGCCTGTTCGAGGGCAGTGAAATACCCATAGAGAAGCAATTCAGAGAACAAAAACCAGCAGTGAAAAGTTGCCGAATTGCCCTGCTGTTCGGTAGTTTCATTCAACAGGTTTATTCAGGCGAATCCCATAGGCTTCAATATTAAAAATATTCCCTTTTTAATTCAACATCTAATAAACCGTTGATTATGATATCCTGCAGTAAAAAGTCTCTTTATTTATAGATTTTTTAGGATCTTTTAAGCATTTTTCGGGATTTTTTGCAAAACAATTTTTCCATTTTTTTTTAAATCATTTCTTTTTTTCTGTAACAGCCCTTTTTATTATCATTCATTGGATCTTATATGTAAATTTCAGACATTTTCGCTCAGTAGTTTCTTTGCAAACAGCGTTTCACTTTTCAAACATTCAAGCGACCTGTTTTTTTTTTTTAAAACCCATTCGTCTGCCGTGTCGAGTTTTTTCAGCGGCTGCTCTGTGCTGTGCTCGGCGACTGCTCGGGTTTCTCCTGTGTGTTTGCCGGGGTTTAATCCAGATGTTTTTGCGGTTTCGGTGAGCCTTCGCCGGGTTTTGCGGTGAGTGTTCGTTGGGTTTGCGGCGGCCTTTCCCTGCACTACGACGGCCCTGTGGTGCTTGCTGAATACACCGCAGGGTCGCTGACATGGGATCGCCAAATCGCAACGAATTGAAGAGAACAAAAAGTCAAGGAATGTGCGGTGACTTTTCAATTCTCTTTGAATAACCCTGATTGAGATGTCTCTCCTTTTCAAGTATGTCCTGGGTGGCGAGTATGTACCGTTAGGTGTCTTGCCCAAGGACACTCACACTTAGATTATTTGGACATAATCTATAAAGCAAATCTTTAGTCTCTATCATGGTTAGCAATTCACCTGTTTATAATAATCTATCTGCTACTAATATGTCTTTTTATTGCAAAGTGCAATATAGAATCTATAGCTTGCTGTTAGGAAAGTCTCTGAAATCCCATATAATCTCAGTGATGTTAAGTCTTTTATTTCACACCACCAACTGTTGCTATGAAGTCTCGAACTAGTCCAATAAAGCCCTCATTCTGGTAGCGTTAACACTGTGCAAGCTGATTTATCAAGAACCAAGTTAATACCTAAACATACAGCTTTTACAAAAGACAACTATTTTGATCTCAAGATACATAACTACCAAGATTTCCTTTACAAATTGGATGCTATAGCGTCTAATAAGGGCACCATTACATTCGTCACGCTAAAACGGGAAAGCAAAGGAGAAAAACCTTCGCCTGCAGGTCTCTCCTTTACTCCCCCGTTTTTGTGTCATATTTTGATGCAGGTGCTAAAAAGCAGCCTGCATCGTAATCGGGTGCTAAGCCCCGGGATGCGCCTGGCAGCGCTAAGCGCAGCCACGAGCATTCCCTCCATGGAGTCCATAGGACTCCATTAAGGCAGACGATGCCGGCAGACGACGCCTCGCGAGATCCGGCAGGTCGGCATGGTGATCCGCAGAGGGAGACAGGGGGACTTTTCCCCCCAGTCTCTCCCTGCTCCCGGCGGACAGAGGAGGCGGTTGGAGCTGCAGTCCTCGCCGTGGGATAGGAGGTGAGTATCTGATTAAAATGGGGGGATTTTTGGATGATGCTGACGGATTCTCCAGTAGTGTTTGCAATGTAATATGGATGGCCCGTGCTAGGACCACCACGGCTAACGTTAGTGTGAAGAATGTAATGGTGCCCTAAGGGTATTATTAAAGAAGCACTGTTGTTTGTTTGTTTACTGTTTCACAAAAGAGAATCTGATATAGCAGCAGGAGAATCTCAACTGGTGAAGCTTCTCCTGCCATAACTTGAATTCCTCTTTTTGATACGCAGACGTTTGTGGCCTTTGCAACAAATATGATTTTTACTGTTCTTTGCGACTTCTACGCACAACTGGGCTTCTTGAATAACCCCCCAAGTGAACGCAGAGAAAATATTTCTTTTGGATTGATGTACAGGTGTGTGGTGTATTAAGAACTAATTACAGACAAATTGTATACAATTACAATAGTTTAGTATTAGAATATATTAAAACAATAATAATTTTAAATAATATATATACAACACATTTTTTGTGATTCTTGGTACAGAAATGTATGATATGATTTTTTTTAATGGACATACGTGAAAGGGATTGCTTGTTTGAGAAGGTTTTCTTTCATCTCCTCAACATATGAAAAAGGGATCCGCACTTCAACCTGTCTTAATGCGGATATATCTTCAACCATATCTGGCCTCCACAAATCAAGCTGTAAAATAAGAAAAGTTGTATATGACATAAAAAACGTTTGTGACGTCATACAACAGGCCTAATTGTATTACACTTCTGCAATGGACGTTTTCGATTATTTTGCATTCTT
This sequence comes from Leptobrachium leishanense, assembly GCA_009667805.1. Lineage (NCBI taxonomy): Eukaryota > Metazoa > Chordata > Amphibia > Anura > Megophryidae > Leptobrachium > Leptobrachium leishanense. The sequence continues at coordinate 82,260,044 of CM019069.1, read as the reverse complement.
AAAATATCAGTACATAAGTAAATATATATCAACTAGTAGTTACCGCCTAATTTATTAAAATCCTGAAAGTCAGACAGATACAAGAACAAAGAAACCAGGACACGCATAACCCGTACTTTATCATTACTTTATCACTCATACAACCTCTATCACAGTTGTCTCCCATGTTAAAATGTGTCACTACCCAACATTATCGGGGCGCTGTGACCTAATGGTGGTTTGTTAATCCAAGTGAACAGGTACATGCCCGCACTGCATGAAAGGGGGAAAGGAATACACCTGAGTGCTTAAAAATTCATAGCAGCCACTCTCCACGTTCCCTATTGATTCAGCAAGAAGTGGATAAATCACAATGAGGTTCCGAAAGTGCAGATTTATTGTGGACACATCGGCTTATACAGTAACGTTTCAGTCCTCAATCAGGATTTCCTCAAACAGCAGAAGAATAATAGTATATATATATATATAATACACGAGAGGGGCAGCACTCAACCTTAACTACGCTTTCAGTGCGGGTGTATCTCAAGACAACATGATATACAACAAAACAAAACAGGAGGAGAGCACACCAAACATATTCAAATACAAAAGAAACCACAACAGCAGCTAAATTCATTTAGACATAGAGATTTTCCAGATTTAACCCTTTAAATGCTTACAAATATTTCTTAACCCCTTCAAAAACACTGCAGTTCTTAACCCTTACACTGATTCAATGCTGAGCTCTGTTGAACAATGGTGGAAGTTTAGTTTGCAATGGATGGCCATGGATTGCGTAAGCCTGCCAACAGCGACAATGTATACCACCCCTGGCAGGTCCTATCATACTAACCTAATGACTGCTCTTATGGGATAAACTTGAGGACCCATGGCCCATGGCTATCCATGGCCATCCATTGCAAACTAAACTTCCACCATTGTTCAACAGAGCTCAGCATTGAACCTGTGTAAGAGTTAAGAACTGCAGTGTTTTTGAAGGGGTTAAGAAATGTTTGTAAGCATTTAAAGGGTTAAATCTGGAAAATCTCTATGTCTAAATGAATTTAGCTGCTGTTGTGGTTTCTTTTGTATTGTTTGAATATGTTTGGTGTGCTCTCCTCCTGTTTTGTATATATATATAATATATATTATATATATATATATATATGTGATTGTGTCTGGTTGCATAAACTGGCCTTTGCTAAAAAAAAAAGCCATTTACTATGGCATGGCATTGGACAAGGCGGGTTCTGTGTTATTACAGAGCCTAGATGCGAAAAAGTGAGAAGCTGTGGACTTCATTTGCATATCCTACCCAGAGTTCTTTGCTGCATATGGGTAATGTAGCACAAGAGCTCTGTAAGCGGATCTCTGAATTGCTGGCATGTGTAAATGTTTTCTGCAGCTATAAATTTTATTATTTGCAGTGTGGAGGCTTTTAATCTCACTTTTTTGCCCTTCACTACAATTGAAATACCACACACACACACTCACACTCACACTCTCTCTCTTTCATATTCTAATTTAGCCAGTAACTGCGCCTCACAAATTAAAAAATCCCGTGGGAGCTGTTTTACATTCTCTGCTTGCTATTAATGGATCTATTCCAACCAAGCCGCTGCACAAGTGACGAGGTATGAATGTTTGTGAACTGCTAGTCGTTATCGGCAGCGTCGTCATCACTACTTTTGGCTCCTGGAATCTATGGGACTCCATGGAGCCAGATGTAACCCTGCACTGAGCTCTACACATGCTCGCATAGGTAGGGTCGTGCAGGGACCGTTGAAGAAAAATGGGAACTTTTTGTTCCAGTCTTCCATTGCTTGCAGACAAAGGAAACAGGAGGTCACGCCCCCCCCGCAGGATAAGTGCTAAGTACATACTCGCCACCCAGGACATACTTGAAAACAAGAGAAATCTCAATGTATCCTTCCTGGTAAAATACTTTCACAAAAAAAAAAAGGGAAGAGATTTTTTTAGATTTGGTAAGATTTACAGCAACAGCTAAAGCATAATCAATACCAGGGTTTAACCCTTTGCCACTGGGCGGGTTGTGCTCAGCGGGAGCGAGTTAACGGCGGTGGGGCATACTAGTACAATGGGCAGCGGAGGCCCATTGAAGTCAACGGGGGGTACTAGTCTGCCCTGCGGCTTCAAGGCCCACCCGTATAATACACCCTGTGGCTAGAAAGGGTTAAGAGACACTATTCATTCCTGAATAACGTGTAAAAAAAATTAAATCACTTGGTGTTCATTGGCTAGCTGCAAATTAACATCTTATAGACTGTATAGGTCGGAGCATTTGTTTACAGTAAATATCTGCAATGTCTGACCCACAAGGAAGCTTGTGGTTCAGTTGTGTTAGCTGGAGCTATTGAGTTAGCAGCTCAAACCATTATATAAAACAGCCGAAGCCGCTAACTTTATAGCTCAGTTGGAATAAGGCCTCAGCTCTCTGAGTCCTGGAGCGGCTGACTGACAATGTTCTACATATTCTTAGTGATCTGGTACATTTTACTGATGACAAAACTATAACAATAATAGTAACTAAGGTAGCATTCCCCTGCTAGAAGGGTCCCTCCCATAATAGGGATTTGCAAAACCAAAACTAGAGAAATGGGGTCAGGGGAGCAATACAAAACTATAGCGCAGTATGAGTCAGAGCACCAAAAATAATACAATTTATTGATGGGCAGATAGCCCTATATGAATAGACTCATACTGCAAACAGTAATCAAAAGATTTGTAGGCTCTACAATTGTGCAGCAACATAGACTGTGGCTGTCTGCTTATGGGAGGTCAATCTCCCAGTAAACATTTTGCCACCCAATGAAGGTACTGAGAAAACATAGCTAGGACTGTAGTACACAGACTAACGTAGATCCACCTGCATATGGACATATGTATGGATGTATCATCTGCTGTATGCAGAGAAAAGTGGCCTTTAGAGTAGGAGTGTTAAACTGCCCCAAATGTTGCCTAACTCCAACTCCAATGATTCCCTAACCATCTAATGCATTCAAAGGATTCATGGAATTATAGGCCAAAAACATCTGGTGGGGTTGGAGTTTGACATCCCTGCTGTATATAGTGGACTACAAAAAAGTTACTGATGGCGTGCTGGTGATATAAGCAGCACTCAGTCCAGGGACATGCGGTGAGGTCAGTGGCTGGTGAGGCGCTGGCTAGTATCAGAGCCAGATATACACAGATATTAACTAACTTTCTGCGGTTTGTGTTTAGCTGTAAATTACCTTTTACTGTACCCACACATATCATATACAGTTTTCTCGCCATTAAATGGACTTTCTAAACATACCATTATTTTCATCATATCATATACTTTACTATTAAAAAAAATTAAATATGATAGAAAAACTGGTTTTCTGTGCCTGTCATACTCTGTATCGGCCACTATAGGGAGCCGCCTGTGCCTGTCATCTGCCACTAGAGGGAGATGCCTGTGCCCCTTCCTGTGAATCAGAGGCCAGCCTCCAATGCAGGTGGTTTTTGATTAGCCTGGACCAATGGTGCTTTCCCATTGGTTAAAGCCATTCCATTGCTCTGTCAGGGCCTCTCTGAGGCTCTGATGTGCAATGGTCAGGAAGTAGGCAGCGGCTTGTGTACCTATTTGAACAGATGCACGTTGCAGACCTCCTGAGCAGCATACGTGTTTAGCATAGCGGGTAAGTGTCCCGCTACGCATATTGTGCAGGCTGTAAAAAGAATGCACGCCCTGCATGCAGAGGTAGAGGACAGAGCCGACGGCAGGGATCGCGGCGCAGGTGAGTATACTTTATTTTATTATATTATCGCTTAAAGGTCCCAGTCAGACCTTCACATTACCCAGGAGACTGATTCATTAATCAGATGTACAAAAGGCAGTATCATTATACATTACCAGCACCTTGCATTATTTCATAATTAAAACTTAACAAACAGTAGAAATATTTCTAACACGGAACAAAGTCTATACAAAAAGTCAGGCAAGGCAGCAGGATACAGAGGTTAAAGTGCAAAAATCTTTCTATATAAAGAAGTACCATAACAAACAGCTTGCACTAATTAGGGCCCTATTCCCTTCTTTGTGCTAACATGAGGACGCTAATGGGGAAAATCTGTGCCTGCAGATTTTCCTGTAGCGGCCCCATGTTAAAGCGATATTCTGGGGCAGCAGCTAGCTCAGCACCATGCCCCAGAATGCAGTGCTAAACACTGGGAAACTCGCTGGAGCGCTTCCGCAACAACCGCGAGTATCATCTCCTGGAGTCCATAGGACTCCATAGAGGGTTACGTTTCTGTGCCACAAGCCCTGCGAGATCTCGAGAGGTAAGTAGCGGATTTATTGGGGGGGTTAGTGTGTGCTAAATGATTTTGCATTTGCAGAATCCGTTAGCATCAGTTTTTAGGAATCGCTGAAATTTTGAAAAAAACAAAGTGAAAGAGAAACCATAGGCCAATAAGGTACCTTGATAGGGATTAAACCCTCATATTGTATAATTCATAAACGAGCCTTACGGTACCCCTTCTACTGGACAGTTGTTTGACACTTTTATGAAGGCTCGCTAAAAATTTGCCTTGTACGTCACAAAGGTAATTAGCGCTAGCACTCTGTGATACCTTACTTATCGAAATGCTAATTAATGATTGCATTCCCCATGCTAAGTATAGGATGGGCGAAGTACAGTAAACTCGCGGAAGATAGCGTAAAAAAACGTGCACTAACAGGTTTATTGATGAGTTTTATTGATCTGTAGCATGAGACGATGTACAGTGAATGCCTGAGCAGAGACAACATTATAATTAATCAAAATATGAGGTTGTCTCAGGGGCGGATCCAGAGACTAGTCTCGGGAGGGGCACTTACAGAAAATAAGGTGTTTTAGCAGAGAGCCCGACTCACGAGAATTTACAGAGGGCCCGGCTCACAGGAGCTTACAATCTAGAGGAGCAGAGGGCCCGGCTCACAGGAGCTTACAATCTAGAGGAGCAGAGGGCACCCAGGAGCTTACAATCTAGAGGAGCAGAGGGCACCCAGGAGCTTACAATCTAGAGGAGCAGAGGACACCCAGGAGTTTACAATCTAGAGGAGCAGAGGGCACCCCGGATTTTACAATCTAGAGGAGCAGAGGGCACCCCGGATTTTACAATCTAGAGGAGCAGAGAGCCCCCAGCTCACACATGAATTTGCCCCCAGCTCAAGGATTTGCCCAGCTCATGGATTTGCCCCCAGGTCATGGATTTGCCCAGCTCATGGATTTGCCCCCAGGTCATGGATTTGCCCCCAGCACATGGATTTGCCCCCAGCTCATGGATTTGCCCCAGGTCATGGATTTGCCCCAGGTCATGGATTTGCCCAGCACATGGATTTGCCCAGCTCATGGATTTGCCCCCAGGTCATGGATTTGCCCAGCTCATGTATTTGCCCAGCTCATGTATTTGCCCCCAGGTCATGGATTTGCCCAGCACATGGATTTGCCCAGCTCATGGATTTGCCCCCAGGTCATGGATTTGCCCAGCTCATGTATTTGCCCAGCTCATGTATTTGCCCCCAGGTCATGGATTTGCCCAGCACATGGATTTGCCCAGCTCATGGATTTGCCCCCAGGTCATGGATTTGCCCAGCTCATGTATTTGCCCAGCTCATGTATTTGCCCCCAGGTCATGTATTTGCCCCCAGGTCATGGATTTGCCCCCAGCTCATGGATTTGCCCCCAGCTCATGGATTTGCCCAGCTCATGTATTTGCCCAGCTCATGTATTTTCCCCAGCACATGGATTTGCCCCAGCTCATGGATTTGCCCCAGCTCATTGATTTGCCCCCAGCTCATGGATTTGCCCCAGGTCACACATGGATTTGCCCCCAGGTCACACATGGATTTGCCCCCAGCTCATGGATTTGCCCCCAGGTCACACATGGATTTGCCCCCAGGTCACACATGGATTTGCCCCAGGTCACACATGGATTTGCCCCAGCTCATGGATTTGCCCCCAGGTCACACATGGATTTGCCCCCAGGTCACACATGCATTTGCCCCCAGCTCATGGATTTGCCCCAGGTCACACACATGGATTTGCCCCCAGGTCACACATGGATTTGCCCCCAGGTCACACATGGATTTGCCCCAGCTCATGGATTTGCCCCCAGGTCACACATGGATTTGCCCCCAGGTCACACATGGATTTGCCCCAGCTCATGGATTTGCCCCCAGGTCACACATGGATTTGCCCCCAGGTCATGGATTTGCCCCAGCTCTCACCTGGATTGTTGCCCCAGCTCCGGCAGGGGGTTGAGGGACCCAGATGCCGGGCAGCGTGGGAGCGCCTGCCCAATCTTGAACAGTCCGTCAATCTAGAGGAGCAGAGGGCCCGGCTCACAGGAGCTTACAATCTAGAGGAGCAGAGGGCACCCAGGAGCTTACAATCTAGAGGAGCAGAGGGCACCCAGGAGCTTACAATCTAGAGGAGCAGAGGACACCCAGGAGTTTACAATCTAGAGGAGCAGAGGGCACCCCGGATTTTACAATCTAGAGGAGCAGAGGGCACCCCGGATTTTACAATCTAGAGGAGCAGAGAGCCCCCAGCTCACACATGAATTTGCCCCCAGCTCATGGATTTGCCCCCAGGTCATGGATTTTCCCAGCTCATGGATTTGCCCCCAGGTCATGGATTTGCCCCAGCACATGGATTTGCCCCCAGCTCATGGATTTGCCCCCAAGTCATGGATTTGCCCCCAGGTCATGGATTTGCCCAGCACATGGATTTGCCCAGCTCATGGATTTGCCCCCAGGTCATGGATTTGCCCAGCTCATGTATTTGCCCAGCTCATGTATTTGCCCCCAGGTCATGGATTTGCCCAGCACATGGATTTGCCCAGCTCATGGATTTGCCCCAGGTCATGGATTTGCCCAGCTCATGTATTTGCCCAGCTCATGTATTTGCCCCCAGGTCATGGATTTGCCCAGCACATGGATTTGCCCAGCTCATGGATTTGCCCCCAGGTCATGGATTTGCCCAGCTCATGTATTTGCCCAGCTCATGTATTTGCCCCCAGGTCATGTATTTGCCCCCAGGTCATGGATTTGCCCCCAGGTCATGGATTTGCCCCAGCTCATGGATTTGCCCCCAGCTCATGGATTTGCCCAGCTCATGTATTTTCCCCAGCACATGGATTTGCCCCAGCTCATGGATTTGCCCCAGCTCATTGATTTGCCCCCAGCTCATGGATTTGCCCCCAGGTCACACATGGATTTGCCCCCAGGTCACACATGGATTTGCCCCCAGGTCACACATGGATTTGCCCCCAGCTCATGGATTTGCCCCAGGTCACACATGGATTTGCCCCCAGGTCACACATGGATTGCCCCCAGGTCACACATGGATTTGCCCCAGCTCATGGATTTGCCCCCAGGTCACACATGGATTTGCCCCCAGGTCACACATGCATTTGCCCCCAGCTCATGGATTTGCCCCAGGTCACACATGGATTTGCCCCCAGGTCACACATGGATTTGCCCCCAGGTCACACATGGATTTGCCCCAGCTCATGGATTTGCCCCAGGTCACACATGGATTTGCCCCCAGGTCACACATGGATTTGCCCCAGCTCATGGATTTGCCCCCAGGTCACACATGGATTTCCCCCAGGTCATGGATTTGCCCCAGCTCTCACCTGGATTGTTGCCCCAGCTCCGGCAGGGGGTTGAGGGACCCAGATGCCGGGCAGCGCGGGAGCGCCTGCCCAATCTTGAACAGTCCGTCCTGTGAAGTGGATGCGGCTGTGTGCGTGCGCAGCCGGTCACGCGGTCCGGCCAGTCAGGTGGTACAGAGACTCAGTACCACCTGATTAGCCGGACCACGTGACCGGCTGCGCACGCACACAGCCGCATCCACTTCACAGGACGGGCTGTTCAAGACCGGGCAGGCGCTCTCGCGCTGCCCGGCATCTGGGTCCCTCAACCCCCGGGCCAAATCTCGGGGGGGGCAATTGTCCCGTTGCCCCCCCCCTGGATCCGCCCCTGGGTTGTCTAAGGTCTTGTTCAAGTGAGGACCTCGATTGATTGAGCTTGCATGGTACGTTAGCATTTATACATTACTAGCTTTTGCCCACGGCTTCGCTCGCGTGGATTTTGGGATTTGTTAAAATGGTTTTTTAAAGAAACATGAGTTTTTTTGTTCAAACATAATGGTAAATACATGTCTTTTTATTTTTCAAGGCGAATCTAAATACCAATTTTCACGTCTGTAACATCTTCTGTTTTTGAGATAAAGGTATCCTGTTTAAAAGTATTCAACCCCTTTTTTTCACCCCCCCACTTGGATTTCTGGAAAATGGTAAAATACGTGTTTTTTTATTTCTCAAGACGAATCTAAATACCAATTTTTCACGTCTGTAACATCTTCTGTTTTTGAGATATAGGTATCCTGTTTAAAAGTATTCACCCCCCATTTTTTTTTAATCCCCCCTTTTTTACCCCCCACTTAGATTTTTGGAAAAAAGTTTTTTTTCAAGACTATTGTAAATACCAAATTTCACACCTGTAACATCTTTGGTTTTTGAAATATAGGTACACTGATAAAAGTATTCACACCCTTTTCCCCCGACCCTCCTTAATTGGATTTTTGGAAAATGGTAAAACACATGTTTGGCTTTTTTCACGAAGATTGTATATACCAAGTTTCACACCTGTAACATCTTCGGTTTTGGAAATATAGGTATACCGATAAAAGTATTCAACCCCCCCTTTTTGCCCCCCCACCACTAGATTTTCAGAAAATGGTAAAATACATTTTTTTTCAAGACAAATCTAAATACCAATTTTCAGACCTGTAACATCTTCTATTTTTGAGATATAGGTATCCTGTTTAAAATATTCAACCCCCTTTTTTCACCCCACTTGAATTTTTGAAAAACGGTAAACTACGTGTTTTTTTGTTTTTCAAGACAAATCTAAATACCGATTTTCACATCTGTAACATCTTCTGTTTTTGATCTATAGGTATCCTGTTTAAAATATTCAACCCCCTTTTTCACCCCTTAGGGGCAGAGTTTTCGAAAATTCTTCCTTAGTGGGTGCCTATGTCATAAATACAGTGTACTTTCAAAATTTCACGTTCCTAGGCTAAACGGTTTCAGCTGGGCGTTGATGAGTCATTCAGTCAGTCAGTTAGGACTTTCGCGTTTATATTTATAGAGTCACATGCCTGCTGACATTCCACACAATTACACTCCTACATTCACATGTTCCTCTCTATCAAGCTGGCTTTGTGAGCCTTTTACAAAGGCTCAATAACGCTAGAGCTACCTCTGTGCATGAGAAAATATGTGCTGTATTCGTTACATATCCACACTATACAAGACAATTTGCATCACCTTCACTAGAGGTGCCTTGACGTTCGGCAGGTGAGCTTGAACTACAATGGCCATTGCAGTAAACCAAAGTCTCTAATTGTGTTTTGTTCCACATGGTGTTACAGGAATAAGCGCAAATTACACCATTTTTTCCTGTTATGTTTTATACATGTTGCTGGGCTGGATACATTTGGTGGTTGAAGCCGCCCCAGTGGGAAATAGGCGTGACCCCACTCATCCTGTACTAAATATATTTTTAAATTTAGTAATTTTTTTGTGTAACAAAAAAGGCCTCGTATTTGTTCTTTTCAAAGGCTCAATAAAGCTAGAGCTACCTCTGTGCATGAGAAAATATGTGCTGTATTAGTTACATATCCACACCATACAAGATGATTTGCATCGCCTTTGGAAGTGACTGCTATAAATCAAAGTCATCTTAGAAAACAAACGTATATTTCATATTTTTATTTTACTAGCGTTATTTTTTGTCATGCTCACTCAAGTATATTGCATGGATGAAGCCAGCATTTACAGAACAAAACTTCCACCTTACTATCAACTTTTTTAACAGTTCATGGTCAAAGAACAGTTATGAGGTGCACTGCAAAGGTGCAAGTCAACACACGAAAAAAAAAAATGGTATTGTAAGGGAATAATTGTAAATATTTAAAGAAATCAGCACTCAGATAAATAATATTGTTGTATAGCAGTGTTTTCCAAACCTGTCCTCAGGACCCTCCACCTCGCCATTTTTGCCAGATATCTGAAGCATAGAACAGGTAATACAATTTGCTGCTCAGTGATTGCAGGATTCAGTCTGCTTTTCCCCAAGGTGATCTGCAAAATCTGGCCTAATTGAAGGTCCCGAGGACAGATTTGGGAAACACTGTTGAATAGTATCAAGGGTGTATTTAACCTTTTCACTACCGATATCGAGTATTCTCAATGTTCAAAACCATCTGTTGGTGCCCTGATATGGAGTATACTCGATGTGGTCTAAATCTGGAGCAATACAAAGGAATTACATTAATTGCAGTTACAAGTATTTATAAAGCGCTAATAAATTCTGTAGCGCTGTACAAACGAATTTAGTTTTGCAGATAGGCTCTGGAACATGCCCCTAAAATTTCAAAGCATTGGACATGACAGATGATGACTGTGTTGAAATGATATGAGAAGCTTTGCGATTGGTTTTTTCCTATACAAACTGCAAAACTAAAATGTAAATGTAGCAGCACTTTTTGGCCAGCAGAGGGTGTACTTTGTCTGCAAAAAAGGGCTTACCTACATGTACAGTGAACATATATAAAGGGACACCGCTCTGTATATATTAACTATGGGTAATGGAAAGTCATTTTAGGGTCCTGCCAGTGGTTTTATGGAAGATCACTTGGTATTGAAGCAATTAAGGCTGTCTTTAAAGTAATTTTACATATGCTTATGTAATTTATTCAAAAATTGACACCGTGTGTATCTTACCGTCCATTTTTCTGCAAATTGTTTCAGGTACTCTGCATGTTCAGCTGTTTGTGGGGTGATTTGTAGCACTTGGTCTCTGTAAAAAAAAAAAAAAAAAACGCTAGAGTGAGTATGAAGACTTTCATAATTAGGTCATAATAATTACATCATAACAATTTCTTCTACAAAATTACAGGGAGCACAAAAGCATATAACAGGGAAAGCATCTCAAAACTTTTAAAATGACCACAGCACGCTCCACAAATATAATGGAAGATACCGTGCGTGTGTTGGTATTAGGAGATGAAAGAATTAAATATTAGATAAGCAAAAGTAAGGAATAAAACTGTAAATTATTGTATTATGTGTTTCTTCCGTTTGACATTAGTGATACGCAGAGAAAATATTTCTTTATTCTACAGTAATAATATAATATTCTATAATATACTACAAACAAACATACATAATAAAAAAACCTCATGCAGTGTTTGCTGGTAGAGGTGCATGGCGTGTCGATTAAAATAATCAAATAATCTACTAGACCGAGATTCTTCGATCAGACTGCTAAGCAGGGCTGGCAACACTGTAAGGCTACTCGGGCAGCCGCCCAAGGTGGGGGGAATCCAGAGGCTGATGTATGTAGTGCAGCATGTGTTGACATGCTGCAAACTGCAAGTATGAAGCTTCTTCTGTGATGCCACTGCTGGAGGAGGTGACTGAAGTACTTACGTCACTCTTACTTTGCCCTCAATTGGAATGGTATACAAAAGGTTTAGTAAAAACACATGCATAGGTATCAATCAGGACAGGTTCCACAACAGGGTACGGGTATAAGTACTTCGAATGTGCTGTTGTTCACCATAATTTTCCTAGGAGGTGTTAATTTCTTCTTGAGTCCTGAGGCTGTTGCTAAAAGATGGAGCTTGTAATTGCTCTTGTGAGAACCCCAGCTCCCCACTACCTGTCCTCATTAATCACTAAATATACCCCAGCCTGCTCCCTAGGGCTGGCGGCACACGAGCGTTAACAGAGACAAGAAGGAACGTCCGTGAGAGTGGGCGTTCCTTCCACTCTGTGCGCTCAGCGTACAAAGCGCAATCCTCCTATGGAGAATCACGCTTTGTATCCCAGTCAGCGTCTGTTTAGCTTTTTGACGGGGATGATTTTTAACATCCGGTGGCTGGCCCTCCCTGTCAAAACGGCACAGACGCAGGGGAGTGCGGGCGCACACAAGCACCAAATACGCTCGTGTGCCGCCAGACTTAGATGAAACAGTGACCTGCACCTAGCTTCTCCCCGCATCACCTCTTCCCATGATAGACTGCAGGATTTCTCACGCGCTGCCCCCATCCTATGGAACGCTCTACCCTCGTACGGTCAGACTTTCCCCTAGTTTCCCTTCCTTCAAACGCTCTCTTAAAACAATTTTATTTAGGGAAGCCTGCCACCTGACTCACTAATACACCCCCACTGCCCCAACCAGTTCCTCACTCTCACATTGCAATCATCTCCTCCTGTTTCCAACCAGTCCATCACTCTCACCTTGCTGTCCTCCCCTCCTGTTTCCACCCCCAACCCTTCTAGATTGGGAGTTCCTCCGGTAATGGGGCCCTCGTTTCCTCCTGTACCAGTTTATCAAATGTTGTTCAGTCTCAATGTATTGTAACCCTGTCTATATCGTGCCCATTGTTCAGCGCTGCGGAATATGCTAGAGGATTTATAAATAATGAAGGCCTGAAGCACCTAAGGCGTAGGGCACTTAAGTTGCCTCTGATGCCAGGATGCAGGGAGGATTTTTTCTAGAACTGTTACAGCGCGTGTGGAGGTTTGAGCGGGAGAGGTGTGGGTGTAGTTACCAGGAGGGTACTTAAGGCACGTGTAGGGAGGCTCTGCGCCCCTTTTTCTCCTGAAGTAGAGACGGAAAAATCCTGAGCTGCGTCAGAGAGCAGTGTTTTTTGGCTTTTCTGCATTTATTTGTCTTTGAGTATGGCGGAAGGTGGAGAGCTGGAGTCGCTGTTGGAGGAAGTGCGGGAGGCGGCTCGGCATCGTGGTGTGGAGTGGGCGAGAAGAAGTTTGACGGAGGTGATGGTGGCGGACAGTGGCGTAACTAGAAACCTGAGGGCCACGGTGCAAGAATCCACGAAGGGCCCCCCAAAAAAGATTTATATTTTTACTTATTTTTCACTGCAAAATAAAACAAAGATAGTATTGCCCCAGCTCACATGGATATATATTGCCCCCAGCTCACATGGATATATATTGCCCCAGCTCACATGGATATATATTGCCCCACCACACATGGATATATATTGCCCCAGCACACATGGATATATATTGCCCCCCAGCTCACATGGATATATATTGCCCCCAGCTCACATGGATATATATTGCCCCCCCAGCTCACATGGATATATATTGCCCCCAGCTCACATGGATATATATTGCCCCCCAGCTCACATGGATATATAATACCACCGACTCACATGGGTGTATATATGGCCCCCAGCTCTCATGGGTATATATGGCCCCCAGCTCACATGGGTATATATGTCCCCCAGCTCACATGGGTATATATGTCCCCCATATCTCATGGGTATATATGTCCCCATCTCTCATGGGTATATATGTCCCCCAGCTCTCATGGGTATATATTGCCCCCAGCTCTCATGGGTATATAGGCCCCCCATCTCTCATGGGTATATAGGTCCCCAGCTCTCATGGGTATATAGGGCCCCCAGCTCTCATGGGTATATAGGTCCCCCAGCTCTCATGGGTATATAGGTCCCCCAGCTCTCATGGGTATATAGGGCCCCCAGCTCTCATGGGTATATATTGCCCCCAGCTCTCATGGGTATATATTGCCCCCCAGCCCTCATGGGTATATAGGCCCCCAGCTCTCATGGGTATATAGGGCCCCCAGCTCTCATGGGTATATACGGCCCCCAGCTCTCATGGGTATATACAGCCCCCAGCTCTCACCTCTGCTGTCCCCAGGGCACGCTCCGCTGGCGTTCCGTTCTTCTCCGAGGCGAGCGGCCGCTGGAAGCATGCATCTTGGCCGCTCGCCGGAAACCACCTGATCAGTGCAGAGGTCTCGCGCGCTGGTCAGGTGGTTCTTATCCCACGTGAGCGGCCAAGCTGCATGTCAGTGGCCGCTCACAGGGAGAGGGACGGCCAGCACGTGGCTCCCAGATTCCGGTGCTGATTGGCGGGAGGCGCTGGGCCCCCTCCCGTGGCGGAATGCCAGGGCCCGGTCGCAAAAGCGACCGCTGCGACCCTGGTACTTCCGCCACTGGTGGCGGAGTCGGAAGTGGGAGCTCGGCCTGTCAGGGTTTCTAGGCCTCCGGAGCAGTTCAGTCTGGGAGGAGAATCCAGCGGTGGATCATCGTCTGAGAGGTTGAGGTTGTAGGCAGTGAGAGGCTGAGGACGGTTGGTCCGGTGGTTGTTGGCTGGAGGTGACGCAGTGGGGACTGAGACTGGCGGGCGCATTTCAAAAAGGGTGGAAGGTAGGAGCTCGAGGCTGGTATCGCGGGCTAAGGATTCTTCGGTTTCTGGTCAGAGGGGTGGTGTGGTGAGTGCTTCCAGGAGAGAAGGAGTGCGGAGGTCGAGGAGTTTCTCGGGTAGAAGAAGAGTTTGGTTGTCCGCCAGGGGTCCCAGAGGTGGAGCGTGGTCTGTCTCGGGGACGGATATTTCGGCGGTAAGGCATTTGGTGGATGGGGGTGTGGATGGTGGTGTGGCACAGGGTGGTGTTGTGCGGGATGAGGTTACTCAGGAGCCCGAAGGAGATTGGTGTTCAGATGGTGAGGGTGAAGTGGCTCCGGATTTTGGTGTGGTGGAGCGAGATAATGGTTATGGTACTTTGGGTTCTGAGGCTCATCGCACGAATGTTTTTTCCTCCACAGTTCCTATGGTTCGGGAGCGGAGTCCGCAGCTGTTTGGTGGTTTCCAGGCTGGTGGAGTTGGATTGACAGGTACGGAGAGTGTGGCGCAGGAGGTTCCAGGAAGTTCGGCTGGGCCTAGTGTGGCAACAGGTAATGGAAGTGGAGGTAATATGAGTTCTTGCATGTCTTTTTTACAGGGTGCCTTTGAAGCTTGGTCGGACTCAAAGGGGGTGTGAGCCAGGGAGTTGATTTGGCTCAAGCGTGGAGGGGTACAGGTGGGCCAGTTGGGTGAAGCAATGGCTTCAAAAGGGCCGAGTGGTGTGTCGGGTTCACTCGGTGAGTCCTCAGGGGTGGCGGATGTGGCCAGGAGGAATGCATACGTGTCATTCTCTGGTCCTTTGGGTTTACATTTGAAGCAAGAGGTTAAGGTGGGGTGAGTATGTGGAGCTCTTTTCCCTGCTTCCATTGGATGAGGTGGCAGGGGTTAAGGACGATTCATCTAAGGAAGGTTTAAAGGAGGAAGAGGAAAGGAAAAAGAGGTATCGGAGGATTCCTAAGTCGTTTGGGAATTGGCTCTGGGCTTTTTGTATTTTGGCCAGTGTGGTTGGGGAGAAGAACCCACAGCACTGTTCGGCTCTTTTTTGTTATGTAGATGGGATTTGGGAGGCTTATCGGATTTATGGTGGTTGGGCGTGGTGGAAATACGATGAGCAGTTTAGGCAATGTTTGGTGGCTCACCCAGGGATGGGGTGGGATCAGATGGACATTACGTTGTGGTTGCGTCTCATGGAGGCTCAGAAGGCTTTGCCCTTTCCAGGGGTCGCTGGTGGGGGAGGGGTCAGTTCTCCACCGGCAGGTGTTAAAAAGGGATCTTGCTGGAAGTTTAACGAGGGTCTGTGCAAGTTTGGTAATGGGTGCAGGTTCAAGCAAGAGTGTTCAAATTGTGGAGGATTGCATTCATTGTCCAGATGTTTTAAGAGGGCGAGACAGGGCGGTTTGCCTTTTGGAGGGTCTGGAGATGGGGGCTTCCCCAGTGAAACTCGGCACGATGTTACCGTGGCTAAGGCTTTACGGAAGACGCAGGGATGCAGAGTTTCTGCGGGACGGTTCTGGTGATGGTTTCCGGATTCCTTTTGTGGTAAGGCCAGGGGGTGGCACGTTGAGGAATTTAAAGTCGGCTAGAGATTATCTGGAGGTAGTTCGGGAGAAGGTGTTCAAGGAGATCGGGGTGGGTAGGATGGCGGGTTCATTCTCGTCTCCACCGGTGCCGGATTTGAGGATATCCCCTTTGGGGGTGGTGCCGAAGCAGAAGACTGGGGAGTTTTGGTTGATTCATCATTTATCCTATCTGCGGGGAGGATCGGTGAATGATGATATTGGTGAGGAGTTGGCCTCGGTGTCATACGTGTCATTTGATTCCATGGATAGTTTGGTTCGGGATGCAAGTAAGGGGGCTTTTATAGCTAAGGTGGATATTGAGTTGGCTTTTCGGCTCCTACCTATTCATCCTTCGTGTCATCATCTTCTGGGGTTTTGGTTTGAAGGTGAATTTTATGTGGATCTATGTTTGCCTATGGGTTGTTCCATTTCCTGTTCCTTTTTTGAGTGTTTTAGCACATTTTTGGAATGGGTGGGTCGTGAGGTGGCAGGGTCGGCTAATTTGACACATTATTTGGATGATTTTCTTTGCATGGGTAGGGAAGGGACAGGAGAGTGTCTTCACATTCTTCGGTCTTTTCAGTGGGTGGCACACCGTTTTGGTGTTCCTTTGGCTTCTGATAAAACGGAAGGTCTGGCGTCCGTCATCACTTTCCTGGGGATTGAGATTGATTCTGTTAAGGGTGAGTGTCATCCACTTTTGGGGAAAGTGGTGGAAGCTTTGAGGCAAGTGGAAGGGGCCCTGTCGGTTAGGAAATTGCAGTTGAGAGAGCTGTATTCGCTGATTGGTCGTTTGAATTTTGCGTGCAGGGTTATTCCGGTTGGAAGAGTCTTTTTGCGAGGATTGGCTTTGGCGACACGGGGTATTCGCGAAGGTCATCATTTTGTTAGAATATCTGGTGCCATGAAGGATGATTTGGAAGTGTGGAGATCCTTTTTGGTTTTGTTTAATGGGGTGGCCATATTCCCTTCGAAGGAAGTTTTGGCGAGGGAACTGGAATTTTTCACAGACGCCTCGGGAGGTGTTGGTTTTGGGGTATACTTTGGGGGCGTTGGTGTGCCTCTCGTTGGCCTGATCATTGGTTAGCCTCTGCATTGGTGCGGAATTTAGCATTTTTGGAGTTGTTTCCATTAGTGGTGGCCTTGGAGCTGTGGGGAGGTGTTCTGGAGAGTAGAAGGATTCTGTTCCGTTCTGACAACATGGCGGTGGTGTCGGCAGTAAATTCTTTGTCGGCTTCATCATTGCCAGTCATTAGGTTGCTTAAGAGGTTTGCGTTGCTTTGTCTTAAATTTAATGTTTTATGCAGGGCAAGGCATGTTCCGGGTCACCTTAACTCAGTGGCGGATGCTTTGTCTCGTTTACAGTGGGACAGGTTTCATTCTCTGACTCCGTTGGCGGAGGAGGTGGGCCTTTGGCAGCTAGGCTTGAAATTTTTGGAGGATGGGTGAGAGGTTCTTTGTCTGAGTCCACTTGGATGGCCTACTCGCGAGTATGGAGGGATTGGGACGCATTGGCTGAACGTTTCAGGTACCTTTCGGTTGGTGGATTGGATGAGGAGAGCTTGCTTAGGGCGTACCTCATCCGGTTATTCGAATCAGGGGCATCTCCTGGGGTGGTACGGCAGTCGTTGGCCGCCTTGGCTTTCCTTTTCCAGGTATCGGGGAAAAGAGATGTCACCAAGGATTTTGTTATCAGGTGTGCAGTTCAGGGTTATGTGAGGGGGAGGTGCAGGGTGGATGCTCGGCATCCAGTTTCGAAGCAGTTATTGGCAGGTCTATGGGATTTTGTAGGGAATTTTTGTTCCTCACCTTATGAGGTTCTGCTTATGAGGGCAGCTTTTTGTTTGGGGTTTTTTGGGGCATTTCGAGTGGGTGAGCTGGTGTGCAATTCTAGGAGAGGAGGTGGTGGTTTGGGAGCTGATGCGGTTTGGTTGGGAGTTGAGGAAATTGTTATTTGGGTTTCTAACTCCAAGACTGGTCAGTTGGGTATGGGGCGTAGAGTTGGTTTATCCAGAGTGAATAACTGCGTTGTTTGTCCGGTTAAGGAATTTTTGGCGGTAAGGGTGGAGTCTAGAGTGGCCTTTTTATGTCACGTAGATGGATTGGCTTTATCGAGGTATCAGTTTGTTACCATTTTTAAGAAGGGAGAAATCCGGAGGAATTTGGTTCTCACTACTTTCGTATTGGGGTAGCAACAGAAGCTTCGAGGTTGGGTTTGTCGGCAGCAGAAATTCAAGAATTGGGAAGATGGAACTCAAGGGCTTTTCAGACCTACGTGCGGCCAGGTTTGGTGGTATGAATTTTGGAAACACTTGTTAATGCTAGGAGGTTATGTGGAGAAAGGTTTGCTGTATGATCTGTTCTGTTATTTTTTTCGCTTTCAAAAAAAAAATATCAAACTTATACATGGAATATGAATTATACTTTATTATATGGAATATATATATTTATTCTATTTTATACTTGGTATATTTGTTTGTTGTATGTGAAGGAGTGTGGGGGTTGGAGGATTTGGAGGCGATGGGTATGGTCATTGTTTATGTTATGTTTTCTTTGCAGGTATGGACATCGTTTATTTGGGTGGGTGTGGTGGGTTGGCGTGGAGTTTTTTCTTTTGGAGTAATTTTGTGTGGTGGAGATGTTGGTAATTTGTTTTGTTTTTTGCAGATCCTTCGAGAGTGGTATGGATCGTTGGAGATTCGTCGAAGATTCGTCAGTTTTTTGGGCGAGGAGAAGGGCATTGGTGCGAACATCTGGAGTACAGATGGGTTTGCATGGGCCGGCAACACGGGTACGGTGGTTTGGAATCCGTGGGCTCCTGTGGGAGGAGTTTAAGCCGACGGTTTTGGGTGCCCTTAGGCACGGTGAAGTTCCCCATGTGCTGGTGGTACACATGGGAGGGAACGATTTGGGTGTGGTCACTCTTGGTGTGCTGCGGGAGCAGATGCCGGCAGATCTGCGGCAGTTGAGGGAGTGGTCACCATGGACAGTGGTGGTGTGGTCCGAGGTGTTGCCAAGGATGGTGTGGAGGCAGGCGGAGAATGAGGAGGCGGTGCGGCTTTGCCGGAGCAAGGTGAATCGCTGTATGGGAAGGTTTGTGAGGCGGATGGATGGTGTGGTGGTGCGGCATCTACCCTTTGAAGAGGAGGATGCAGCGTGTTATTTTATGGAGGATGGGGTTCACCTGACTGATGTGGGCAAGGATCTGTTCATCCTGGGAATCAAGGAGGGGATTGAACAAGCCCTGTTTTTCCTTGGTGGGGGGAGCTCTCCCATAAGGGGGTTATGTGAGGAGCTCTTGGCGGGGGCTTGTAGGCAGTGTTGGGTAGGGGTTCCTTTTATTACAGATGGTTGGGAGTTGGGAGGTTTTTGTGGTTGGTTTTGGAGGTGTGTGGTGGTTGTCTGGAGTCCTCTTTCAGCACTGGGTTATTGTATTATTTTGTTATGGGAATTTATATGTCATGGTGGTGGGTACATTGTGTGGAGTTTTTAGCTGTGGCCGGTATATATAATAAATATATATATCATTCCACAGTTATGTGTCGTGTATTTTTTGAGTATTTATTGTCTCCCTGCGTACGACTCGGTCATCAGTCGACGACTTAAGTATAATAATAATAAACCCCAGCCCGGTTCCCTCTCCTTTGAGTGATATGTAAAGAGAATTGCAAATGTTGACCAGTCTGACAGGGTTATTCAGAGAAAGGTGAAAATCAGGAGAATTGGCAGGAGAAGAAAACCACACAGCCAATTTGGAAAGTGAGATAAATGGGTGAATTTTTCTGGTTTGTCTATATTGACCCAGAATTTTCACTTCTCCAGTCATTCTCCTGAGTTTCACCTTTCTTTGACTAGACCCTAGAGTGTTTAGGAGGGAAAGGATTGCACGAGTGAATTACACCTCTCCAGTCTTCATTTGGCTCTATAACATGCTACCGTTATACATGTTACACTTGTCAACTGGCAGGTGAAGAATCATCTATACAGCAAGACTTTATTCTATAAACAATGAACATAGGGCTACATTACAATCTTGGTGCTAATGTTAGCGCTCACCTGCATGAGCGATAACTTTAGTCCTGGCGGCCCTAACGCAGGCGCACCATATTACAATCCAAACGCTGGGCCCTATTACGTTCTTCACGTTAAACGTTAATGCGCATAAAACAACGCTGGTATTACAATCCTCTTGCATTTTTTCATCCGTCAGAAAATAACGCGCGTAAAACAGATGCGCACAAACGTTTGTGCGCGCAGCAGCGTTGTGCGCAGGAATCAGTGTGCGGACTGTTTTTTTCACGCGATTCAGCCAATTAGGATAAAGAACCACAATTGTCTCACGTCAAGTTTTTGCGGCTGTCAAAAGTCAATCTGCGCATATATGCTGCATCAATAAAAAAAACACACACAACTTCTCAAATTTATTGTTTGGGTATGTGTAGAATGTATAGCTATACTTTGCTGTGTATTTTTTTTTGGGCTGTTGTATTTGGTTTCGGCCAGGTTGATTTTGCCATTAAAACCAGCTTTTAGGAGCTGCTAAAATTATGCACGCAAAGACTATGCGTTAAATCCTGCGCATAGATTGTAATACCATCCGCGTACCAGCGCACAAACGCATTTGCGCTCACAATGTTAAGTATAGGACGCGCAAAGTACAGTAAGCTCCCGCAGCGTACGCGCAGGTTCACCTGCAGTAGACATGTACGCACGTTTGTTGCGCTGACATTGTAATACGATGTTCAGCGCTCCCTATACTTAACATGGGGAGCGCAAAGTATTAATTAGTGTTAGGATTACAAAGTCCTAACGCCAATTAACGTCCGGCTGCGGTTAGCAGAAAGTTAACCACAGCCTGGACTTGGTACTAACAGATTCCCCTGGTGCAGAATCCATCAGCACAAGCAGTAACCCCCCCCCCAAAAAGTTAGATACTCACCTTCTATCCCACGGCGAAGACCGCCGCTCCAACGGCCTCCTCTGTCCAGCGGGAGCAGTGAGAGACTGGGGGAAAAAAGTCCCCCAGTCTCCCCCTGCGGATCACTACGCCGACCTGCCAGATCTCGCGAGGTGAGATCTGGAAGGTCATGAGACCGGAGCCATCTGTTTCAATTGAGTCCTATGGACTCCATGGACAGGATGCGCGCGGCGGCGCTTAGTGCGCCCACGCGCATTCCGGGGCTTAGCGCTCGATAACAAAAAGCTTTTAAAACGCCTGCATCATAATATCGCGCTAAAATGAGGGCGCAAAGGAGAAACCTGCAGCCAAGAACATAAAACCGCTAGACGGATGCGCAGAGTGCGTCACGTCCGCGTAGCGTTCTGTGTGAGTGATGAGGAGATGTCAGACGCAGCGCATTTGTGACGTCCAGCACTTTGACGCACAAAATGGCTTTTCATATCCTTTTCAAATTTTTATCATTTTTCATATTAATTTTGTTTCCCATAATTCCCCTTTTTTCTCTACGTCCGTCAACAAAAACGGCCTGTGTGGTGTCTACAGTATCTTCTGTCAGTACGTCTGTTCCTTGTGCACGCACGCAGAGTGAGCTCAGACTGCGTTCATCTGACATTAGCCTTAGCTACAAGAAAAAAGATTTGACCTGCAGAAATTGGCCAAAACCTGAGCCACCCTATGACTGACGTATACATTCTAATGTTTAAATTTAAGCAATGACAGAACTTCATTGCCTTCGTTAGAACATCTCAACATGTGTTACCGGGACTCAACCTAAATCTATATGTAAGTATTCAGTGCATATTTATTTATTTATAAAAGATTTTACCAGGAAGGATACATTGAGATTTCTCTCATTTTCAAGTATGTCCTGGGCATATGACCGTATATATTTTAATATTTATATTTATAGTATTTGAACGCATTTGCATGTTATTCCTTTGGGTTTCGTTTCTGGTTTGAACGTATGAATTTGAGTATCGTTTATCAGCTGTCATTGATCATATCACTAAAAGATTACTTTGTCTCACTTTATCCTCTTCCAATTCTCTCAGTGGATTAATATTAAACTGCAATACATGCTCTAATAGGCTCAGCGCACATTCAATTGATGCATTTTAACAGATGAAAAAAAATAGCAAACCCATCTAAAAGCTTTTAAAAGACTGCTGGACAAATGATGATTTCAGACAGCTAGAAATAACTCGCTTAGCACTAAACACTTTGCCTTTCCTGTGTTTCCTATCCTTAGCTTTTAAAATACAGCTTCTCTACGACGAACAAAGGAAAACAACTGTGTATTTATAAACAGACAGACTAGAAAAAGGACAGAATACTTCTACGCACCTCTTTATATTGATTTAAGGTAAAAACCCTTCAGGCATGTCCTGTATAGGTGTCAGGTCATTGTACTCACCCATTATATCGAACCAGTGAGCTGCATTCTTCAATGGCCAATATTCCCAGCAGGCAGACACTCCAGTATAAATTCTTCATCCTTTTAACACTAAGTGCTCTTGCCTTCTGCAATATGATGATAAACCTTCCTGAATGTGTTGGAGTTAATTAAAGTATTCCAGATATAAATGTATGTCCTGCTTGAACTCTGCCACGAAGTTATGTGCTTTATCTAAATGCCAGTGAGATTTGCATTCGCACAAGCATCATAAACGCGTGCACACTCCACCCTGTCCATTTTTTCAGAACAGCAGATCTTTCATTAACTTATCTATAAAAAAACTCATCAACAATCCCCGCGTTGATTGTCTTAATATAAGTGAATTCCATTGTTTGTATCTCTGAAATTACCAAACTGTTCAGCAAAACGACCCTTTAAAAAAGTAATTGTTATTTTACGTTGAGCATGTTTTGTAAATATTGTGTTTATTTTTATTTGTGTGTGTTTTGACATCTCATCTTAATAGCTGTCAGAATAATTGTACTGTGACACGATTCGATGTGTTTCACTTACAGCTAGGATATGATATATGCAAATAAACAGAATTTTGACTTGTAAATTATAAAGTTTGAGGCAAAATTAAATAAATGCAAGATGCACTTGCTAGTAAAGGACTTAAACGTACAACTTGGTCACTCTGAAGGAGCTTGATGTGCTGTATAACATATACGTAATAAAGAATGATACATGCTGACCTCAAGTGACCTCAAGCATGAACTCTCACAGTGATTTAGATAACTCACGTTAGATAATGTCCTTAGAACCTACCAGCACGTATATGAAGATTTAAAGAAAGAGAAAACAGTTCTATCTTATGGTTTTACGCAACAATAATTTCTTTTCAGCATGTAACAGAGGCAGGGCCGGCCCAAGCCACTGTGCTGCCTGGACCAAAGGATGAAATGCTGCCCCCCCCCCAAAAAAAACCCCACTTGACATGTATGAGTGTATCTGAGCTCCACAGCAATAAAACTCACAGTAATGTGCGGTGTGTATGAGCATATCACATACACCTTGGTACCTTGCACATCATGGTACCTTGTACACGCTGAAGCTTCCCTGTACCTGCAGAAGCAAAACAGCCCCAAACCATGATTGACCCCCCGCCATGCTTCACAGTAGGCAAGGTGTTCTTTTCTTCATAGGCCTTGTTCTTCCTCCTCCAAACATAGCGTTGATCCATGGGCCCAAACAGTTCTAATTTTGTTTCATCAGTCCACAGAACACTCTCCCAAAACTTCTGTGGTTTGTCCACATGACTTTTGGCATACTGCAGTCGACTCTTCTTAATCTTTGGAGACAGCAAGGGGGTGCGCCGGGGAGTTCTGGCATGGAGGCCTTCATTACGCAGTGTGCGCCGTATTGTCTGAGCTGAAACTTCAGTACCCACATCTGACAAATCTTTTCTCAGTTCCTCAGCAGTCACACGGGGACTTTTCTCCACTCTACGCTTCAGGTAGCGCACAGCAGTCGAAGTCAGCATCTTCTTTCTGCCACGACCAGGTAGCGTTTCAACAGTGCCCTTTGCCTTGAATTTGCGAATGATGCTTCCTATGGTCTCTCTTGGTATGTTTAACATCTTTGCAATCTTCTTATAACCATTGCCCTTCCTGTGAAGAGTAATCACCTCTTCTCTTGTCTTCCTGGACCATTCTCTTGACTTCACCATGTTTGTAACCACACCAGTAAATGTCTAGAAGGAGCTGAGTATCACAGTCATTTTAAAGCTGCCTAATTGGTGCTTATTATGCTTTATTGCTGCTCCGTGACATCCACAGGTGTTTTCAATACCTGATTGAAAACACTTGAATGAACCTCTGTTCTTCAGAGTGGTAGTCTTTAAGGGGTTGAATAATTGTGTCAATGAAGAATTCACAAAAGAAACATTTACTACTGTATTACAAAACCAATTGATGTCATTTTAGTTGCATATGGTTCTTTAAAAAGTCCTTGTAGGATTTCATTCTGAATACAATTACAAATGTACACTAAATTCCCTAAAATCCTTTACAGCATTGGGGGTTGAATAATTTTGAACACAACTGTAGATCCTCTGAAATAATAACCCCTAAATCCCTTTCCTCAGATGTTGAGGTTAGGACTGTATCAAATATTCTATATTCAGCCCTTGGGTTTTTACGTCCCAGGTGCATTATCTTGCACTTATCCACTTTAAAACTCAATTGCCACAACTCGACCATTTTTTTAGTTTACCTAAATCATTTGTCATTTGGCTGATCCCTCCAGGAACGTCAACCCTGTTGCAAATCTTTGTGTCATCAGCAAAAAGACATACTTTTCCATTAATACCTTCTGCAATATCACTAATAAAAATATTAAAGAGAATGGGTCCAAGTACTGACCCCTGAGGTACCCCACTGGTAACAAGACCTTGCACCGAATAAACTCCATTTACCACAACCCTCTGTTGCCTGTCACTCAGCCACTGCCTAATCCATTCAACAATATTGGAATCCAAGCTCAAAGATTGCAATTTATTGATAAGCCTTCTATACGGAACAGTATCAAAAGCCTTTGAAATCTAAATAAGCAATGTCTACTGCACCACCTGTGTCTATTATTTTTGTTACCCAATCAAAAAAATCAATAAGCTTAGTTTGGCATGATCTCCCTGAGGTAAACCCATGTTGTTTCTGATCCTGTAATCTATGTGTTTTTAGATGTTCAACAATCCTTTCCTTTAACATGGTTTCCATTAATTTCCCCACTACTGACGTAAGACTAACTGGCCTATAGTTCCCCGATTCCTCCCTACTTCCCTTCTTGTAAATGGGCACAACATTTGCTAATTTCCAGTCTTCTGGGACGACTCCCATTAACAAGGATTGGTTAAATAAATCTGTTAACGGTTTTGCTATTACATCACTGAGCTCTTTTAATAATTTAGGGTGGATCCCATCAGGCCCCATTGACTTATTTGTCTTTACTTTATGCACATTGGGTTGGGTTTAAAGGGTAATGGGGGTTAAAATTAGGGGCATAAACACAAAGTAAATGGAATTTACCCTTTTCCCGTGAAGCTGTCAGTTTCCAGTAGTCAGTACAGCATACGAGGGATTAAAATACAGCTTCTCTTGGCTCTATGGCTGTCTCCTGAGCAGCCTGTGTGTGTGTTTAGCTGGGCAGGAGGACACCCAAGCATAAAGCAAAGGCCTCCTCATAACCCCAGTGTGTTTAATTTTCATGGGGGGGAGCATTCCTCCCTCTGCATACATTGCAGGGAGGGGGGGGCTTCAAAACGGAGCCTGTCTCTCTCTCTGCCACATGAAGCTGAAGTTAGCTCCTTATTCGCACACTGAAGATAGCTTCTTATTCAGGCAGCTTCTTATTTAGTGACTGAAATTAGCTGCTTATTCGCCCAGGATCTTATTCCTCAAAGAATAATGTCAATAAAAAGTATTTCGAACAATTGGACAATTCTAACACATTCATATGATGAAATAAATTTATCCAGATAACTGGCACACCCCCCCCCCCACTCCACTTGTTTCAATGGTAAAAAATGAATAAGTAACTGGTGATTTTCTCTATGAAAATCATCTTGGCTCAACCCAAACAGACTAGTTTCCTATTAATTAGACTGTTCTCTATCAGAAAAAACATAATCTAGCCTGAGCCAAACATTATTGATTATTATTATTATGATTATTATTTGGTCAAGTACAAAAGCCAATAATATTCAGCATGGATACAAAAGAAATTGAAGAAATTATTAATCAGTATGAAGAATATCAAAACTCCACACAATATGAAACTGCAGCAAATCATCTTGAGCCATTTGTTTTCAGTTTTACAAAGATGATATGCATTTATTTTTATCAGAAACAAGAGACAAGCAAAATCTTCTTGTCCGTGCCAGCTGTGAATCACAAGGTTAAAATGATTGTTTGTGGGCGTGTCCAGATCTCAAGGAGAGCAGGCACAATCCTGAGCCGCGTTCAATACCTCAGCCGCTGCAAGTGCTAAGTTAGCGCTCAGCAGTGCTAACCTAGCACTTGCAGCGACCCGAGGAGATGCTGCGAGTAGCTGAGTGTGACGTATTAAAGATGGCCGCCACCTGAAGCAAGTAACAATTCCGTACAGCAAGATGGCCGCCGCCATGAAGCAAGTAACAATTCCGTACAGCAGTGTTAATTTTCAGGTTTTTGTTCACCAAAGCACAAAATATTTATTTATTATTTCCCCCTGCACATAGATTACAGTTCAATTTAGATTTTGTTTCAGAAGTTAACATAACGTTTATTCAATAAAAACTATCATTTGTGGTGTGTGCATACAAAACGGAATTGTGCTGACTGCTTTCCTTTATCATATTTTGTTCGAGTGATACGAAAAACAATCTGAATCTTTCATTATGAAATCGTCGGCCATTTTGGATTCAAAATTCACATCCAAAGCGTTTAATGACACTGCTGCAGCAAACTGAATTGCTGCGCTGCAGCAATTCAGCAGCTGCTGAGGTATTGAACGGGGCTCTGCTGAGCTCCATGCCGCACAGCCAGATATCAGGTCCTGAGGTCGTTTTTATTGCCTGAGACTGGCACAATCTCCTCAGGGCATTTGTCTGGAACTCTGGCACCCGATTGACTCACCCTGTGGCTGTGGGAACAGAGTGGAGCACCGATTCACACTCCTTTTCTTTCCGACTGGCTGAGGCGGCGGCCATCTTGCGGCCTGTGCTTGGGGTTCCTACAGCATGGTTCCTTCCTGTGTGCACCATCCTTACCGGCATGAGAAAGAAATCAAGGAAATCTAGTGAGACAGAGGGATCATATCTCCTAGATATCAGGGTCTCGCTGGGCGTTGGGCGCGAAGGAGGCATGCGGGACCGCTGTTGTGGGACCCCGGCGTACTCCGAATCCTCTGACGACCCCATTGACAGGGTTGAGTGTCGAAGCTGCATAGGCGCAGGGCCGGGCTCCGCCACTCACTGCAGTTGACCTTCAAAAGGTCATGGATGACTTTCGGGTTTTGTGGCACAGCGACCTGAACGAGATATGCTCTGCTGTGGAGTCCATGCAGACTCGGGTTGCTGAGGTCCATTCCCATTCTCAGGAGACGGTGGTGGTGGCGCTGGAGACAACGGATGCTACAGTCGCAGATCTCCAGATGCAAGTTATCCGCTTCAGCTCTGCAGTCCTGGCCTTGGAGAATCGGCACCGGCGCTGGAATATCCACTTGCGGGGGATCCTGTAGGATGTCTGTGATGAGGGGCTCCTCGCTTATCTGGGCAACTTGTTGACTCACCTTCTTTCAACACTGCGACCTTCCTGGACTCCCCTATTGTTTCAGCTATGCGTGTTCAGAAGGCTGCCGCTGCCAGGCTCCTCCCGCATGATGTTATATTGACCACCAGAGATGTGCTTACCCAGTCTCGGATCCTTGCAGCAGCTGGCCCCACTTTTAAGGTCACCTTTACCTTTACTTGTATCACCTTTTATCGAGGCTTACCATTTTTGGCGTTGGCTGCATGGCGCGTTTCGGCGATGTCACAGCTCTGCTACGGGGCTGTGGGATTCGACAGCACTGGGGCGCCTCAGGTTCTCATGATGTTACCTGGGAGGGAAAGGCCTACTCTGCCGCAACCACAGAGGCGGCGCAGGCCGTTTTGACCATCGTGGGGCTCTTGGCTGCTCCACATGGTCTCCCAAGGGTCTACCTTCAGAGCCCGGATGAATGACTCCCCTCTACATCTGTTTTCCCTTGGGATAGCTGGGACTGTTCGCCCCAATTTTTCTGAGGCCGTGCTGCTCATTTTTGTCTGTGATTTCACACCCTCCCCCATTTACCCTTTTTTTCTTTTTTGTTTTAGTAGCTTGACTTATGCTGAAGGCATTTTTTATTTCTCCTCATTTGCTGTGACATTCTGAGGAGGTTTTTGATTTCCCCCATTTTTCGCCCTCCTCACCGCCCAACTATTTATGCGGGGTTCCCTGTGTGACCCTTTTATCCAGGATTGACGTGGGAGTCCGGCTGGGGGTGGTGATCCCCCTTTTATTTATTTTTTGGTATGGGACACTGGGTAGACACCTGTGCGAGCCGCTAGGGTGGCAGCCTAGGCTCTGGCCTCCCTCCTGGCCCCAGATCTCCCAGCCTTGTGGACTCTTCCCAGGCCCCCGGTTTCAGTTAGGTAGCTTGGGTGAGCAGGGTACGCCATGATTTACTGGGCAGTCCCTTGCCTCCCCCCCTTTTGATTCCCCCCCCCCCGTCGTGATGCCCACGCCCTGCCAGACTACACCACTTTTTTTGGTCTGCCCCTCTCGATTTGTTTGGATTTGTTTTACTCCACTTACTCCTTTACCCCCTTCCCCTCCATTTTATTTTTACTATTTCATGACTCTGTAGATGACATTTTATGGTCCTGCATGGCCATTGTTCATCGCTTACTTTTCTTTTTACTATCTGTATTCAAATTCTAAAATAAATAATTCAAAAGAAAAAAAGAGAGTTTTCATTGAAAAAGTCATTGATTTGATCATTTTAGTTTAGCATTTAAAAGAATTAATGTCAGGGTTCGAGTTGTCTCAATATTGTTTGGCTCAGGCAAAATTTTGTTGTTTTTTTTTGCAACGGAAGAGAAGCCACTTAATAAAAAAAAATTCAATCTTGGGTGAGCCAAAATGATTGTCATTGAACAGTTGTTCCCAAAGTGGGATATGTGAGAAGACAAAGGAGTACACGAACTGCACATGGGTGAGCCAGTGAGTTGAGAGAGTTGGTGACATGGAAGAGTCAGTGAGAATGCTGGCTTACGTTACCAGCCGAGAGCGATGCAGCCAGTAGTAAAGTAAACAATGTTCATAGAATGCTGGTGTCTCTGTCCGTATGCTGCCCGCATTTTTGATGAATAAAGCAAGATGCCAAAACTGCAATGCAAGGCAGTTTTATTAGTGATGCTCTACCTCATTCCACCCTTTTCTCCTTCACTACTAATCAGGACTCCATTAGAAAAGTTGGGATCACTTTCTGGACCACTGTCAGGGCAACCTGACCGCCAATTCGCCCTCCTCATTTTAGCCCCTTTTACGACCTTGGGCTAATCATATCCCAGTCATCAACTGGGATCCACAATTGGAAAAAAGCTGCATGATTTTATTTTCTATTTGTGGCTCACCATTAACGGTGCTATTCTGGCTTGAGCCAGCATATTTTTCAGCTACTGATCCATAAAAGCAGTGCCGCTCTCACCAGTATTGGCTCCAAGAGTGCGATGGACTCCAAGGAGCTCAGGGCAATCCTGCAAAAGTCCTGCATCTTCACTTCAGTGGGGTTGCGTAGAACCAAAAAATAATGCTGAGGAATATTTGTTCACAATTGTCTGTTGATAATGGCCAGAGAAAGCAGCAGGTCACTCCACCCCCTTCACCTATGGATCTTAGGTAAGTGAGCGATTTTTCAAGCTCTGTTGATTGAAGTATCAAATGTTTGGTGCAAAACAAAAATCACTTAAAATGACACTCTATTGAAAATAGATTTTACCCTTTTCCATAAAATAATTGGGCAAATGCTGCCGACAGCCTCTGCACAATTATTTCATTAAATTAATTTTGGGGTGATTTTACTCTCCTTTTGTCCCTCGATGTGCACAGCTCCTCCTCTTCGACTGCGGAACTTCTGAGTAGGGTTGAGCTGAACGCTCCCCGAGTTCAGTTCGAGCCCGAACCTGAACTTCCCATTTGTTCGGGACCGAACCCGAACCCGAACCCCATGCAAGTCAATGGGGCTGAAAATTCGGTTTTTTAGAGTGCCCTCCAAGAGGGCATATATGCTACATATTTGCCATAAAAGGTGTATGGGGGTCTGGGTAGTGCCCTGGGGGACAGGAAACAAGGACAAAAAGTAAAAAAATCATTTTTAAAGGGACAGTGAGTTTTCCATAAAATAAGGGTTAAAAATAAAAACCAAAAATTCCTTCAAATATCGTGCCTAGGAGGTCCCCATAACCTGCCCGTGAAGTGGCAGATTTCTAGGATGTATAGAAACACTTAAAAACCAAAAAAATGACGTTTCATATGACGGTAAATGCTTTTCCTTTAATCTATCCATAAACAACTGCTTGGGGCGGCAGCCTGTATGAAAAGACATTTTAGGACGCGCAGAAAAAGTTTAGTGATTTTTTTGGCTAAATTATTGTGAAACTTATGCAGGCTTTGGATGAAAGTAAAATAGGTGCTTTAAAATTGGTCTTTTAGCGTCGGCAACAGTGCCGTCACACCGGAACCCCTCTGACAATATGAATCTGATACAGGCGTCAGTGGCAGTGCACCCAGATATTGTGCCTTTAGTGCCAGGCATGCAAGTACTCTCATACAGTAACCCCTCTGTGGTATTGTGGAAGAATGCAGGGGTGGACCATGCGGTCCTATATTAAAAAGATATGAATCTGGGAATGGGCGTCAGTGCACCCAGATATTGTGCCTTTAATGCCAGGCCAGCAAGTATCATCATACAGTAACCCCTCTGTGTTATTGTGGAAGAGTGCAGGGGTGGACCATGTGGTCCTATATTGAAAAGTTTTTGATCTGGTAATGGGTGTCAGTGCACCCAGATATTGTGCTTTTTTTTTTTTATAATTCTTTATTTTCCATTTTTCAAAAACAACAAGGGCATCTTAACACAAAACCACATTTTTAGAGATTGCTACTGGTTAGCCCTGAGGAGCCCCTGCCATAGGACCGCAGGGGGGAGGCCCCGAAGAGGGGGTAAAAGAAGAAATAAGAAAAAGATCAAAGAAACACAAACATGAAGGAAAAAGAGAGAGGAAGAGACCTCATAAGGGGGGGGAGGAGGGGGAAGGGGGATAGGGTGCCGCCCCAAAGGAGTATATCACCCAGGCATCATAACCCGCCAGGAAAACAAACAGTCCAGCTCTTAACCCACATCAAACTCCAGCCAGGGGTCCCAAATCTTACTATGTTGGGGCATGGTATCATGTACAAGAGCCGATAAACGATCCATGTCCATATTATCTCTAATCCGAAGGTACACCTGCGCCATAGACGGAAGGGACACAGATCTCCAGCCTTGGGCCACCGCTCTTCTAGCCGCCAAGACTATTTTATGCAACAGCTTATTCTCCGGTCTCGATAGAGCGTCCTGGGTGCGGTGAAGCAGGAATGTCCATGGGTCTAAAGCCACTCCACACTGTAGGACCTCTTGGATGAGAGCTTGTATTTGAAGCCAAAAGTGTCGGATCAGGGGGCATGTCCACCACATGTGGTAGAACGAGCCCTTAGTGCCACAACCTCTCCAACATAAGTCAGAGGAAGACCCGTCCATGTGAGAAAGTTGTGAGGGGGTAACATACCAGCGAAACAGCATCTTGTAAGCCTGTTCCTGATGGGTCACATTGATGGAGCAGTGTGCCACATTGTCCCAAATGTCCTCCCATTCTTCACTGGGCAGGGCATCCCCCACATCTCGCTCCCAGCGTGCAACATAAGTTGGGTCCCCCCAGATTGGAGAGCCTGAGCAGAGGGAGACATAAAGCGAGGATATCATTGATTTCGTGATGCGAGCGTCATTACATCGAGCCTCAAACGCCGTCAAGGAAGACGTGGCGGCCGTACGGACTTCAGGCGTCCGCGCATAGTCCATGACCTGTAGGTAGCGAAAGAAGTCCGCTGGTCCCACCGGACCTCTCTGTCGGATGTTCTCAAACTGAAGCGGAGCCCCCGCTGACTAAAGGTGGTGAATTCTTTGAAGGCCCAAGTCTTCCAGATTTGCAAAAGGGCGAGGGCATAGGCCCGGTTGAAACTTTCGGTTGCGGAGAAAGGGCATCATAGCTGAGTGTTCTTTGGCAAAAGTGAAGCGACGGTTTACAGTGTCCCAAATTCGGAGAGAGTTAATGGTGGCAGTGCAGGTGGAGCGAAGGATTGGACGATAGGTTTTGGGAAGCCAAAAATAGAACTGCGGCAAGTCAGGAGCAAAGAGATGCGACTCTAAGTCCGCCCAACGGTGCGTACCAGGTGGTGCATGAAAGGTAACAAACTGTGCTAGTTGGGCAGCATGATAATATTGTAGCAAACTCGGAACTCCCAAGCCTCCCACCCCCCTCGGTCTATGTAACACTCTTCTAGCCACTCTATGACGTTTATTATGCCAGATGAACCGGTCCACATGGGACTGTAAATGCGCCAGCGAGGCCGGAGGGACAGGCACCGGGAGGGTTTGGAACAAGTACAGGATTCGGGGGAGTAGATTCATTTTTACGCTAGCTATACGACCCACCCAGGAGACATTAAAGGTATCCCAAGTGTCCATATCAGCTATAAGACGTTGGATCAGTACATCGTAGTTAGCTCTAATCATTGCTGCGGGATCACTGGTCAGCTTCACTCCCAAATATGTGAGAGAAGAGGTGGAGAAGTGAAATCCCGTGAGGAGACGCAGCCGGTCGACCTCCGGTTTCGGTATGCCTATCGGCAACGCGCGAGATTTATCTATATTGATCTTAAACCCGGAAATATCCGAGAAATCCCTAAGAAGGGAGAGCAAATGGGGCACAGAATGGACCGGGTCCGTGATGGTCAGGAGAAGGTCGTCCGCATATGCTGACACCAGGAATTCCTCCCCACCAATCTGTAAACCCGTGGCAGACGGGGAGGACCGTAATTTATCCAGCAGGGGCTCAAGGGCTAGAGCGAAGAGCATAGGTGACAGGGGGCAACCCTGTCGCGTTCCATTACCTATGGGGAAAGATTCCGGGGAAGCCCCCGTGGTGATTATTTTCGTAAGGGGGGAATTATACAGGACCCGGATAGCAGCGCAAAAACCGGGGGGAAATCCCCAATGCTCCAGTAGGTGAAATAAATAAGGCCAGCCCACCCTATCGAACGCCTTCTCCGCGTCCAAGGAGAGGAGCAGAGAAGGCGTCCCTGTTGCGCGAGCTCTCTCGATCAGGACCACGTTTCTCCTTGTATTTTCATATGCCTGCCTCGTGGGAATGAACCCGACCTGGTCCGGGTGAATAATGGAGGGGAGGAGTGCTCCTAGTCTGTTGGCCAGGATTTTCGTAAATATTTTATAATCCACATTCAGTAAAGAGATCGGTCTATTATTGTGGGGGAAGGAAGGATCTTTGCCCTCTTTAGGAATCAGTATCACATCAGATCGGAGGAAATCCGGAGGCACCGGTCGCCCCTCCAAAATTCCATTATATAGTTTAACTAGATATTTGCTCAAGTGAGGAGAGAATTTTTTATAATAAAAAGCCGTAAACCCGTCCGGGCCCGGTGCTTTATGAGGTTTCATTTGTTTAATCACGGAAGCCACCTCGGCCTCTGAGACTTCTGATCCCAACCCCTCCAGCAAGAGGGGGGGGAGCTCCGGGCCTTTCCACGTGGCCAGGAATTCCTGCACCTCCCGCACGTGTGCAAGATTGCGGAGGGAGTGGTTATATAATTGCTTAAAGTATGCAGTAAAAATCTGGTTTACCTCGCTGGGGATAGTAGTGATCGAACCCTGGGGCGTATGGGCCGAGGTCACCTGTTTGGATCTAGTTTGGTTCCTCAATTTGCGCGCTAACATAGTATGTGCCTTGTTAGAATATTCATAAAAGGTCCGTCTGGTCCAGGCTAAGGACCGGATATTGTGCTTTTAATGCCAGGCCAGCAAGTATCATCATACAGTAACCCCTCTGTGGTATTGTGGAAGAATGCAGGGGTGGACTTTGCGGTCCTATATTGAAAGGTTTTTGATCTGGTAATGGGCGTCAGTGCACCCAGATATTGTGCCTTTAATGCCAGGCCAGCAAGTATCATCATACAGTAACCCCTCTGTGGTATTGTGGAAGAGTGCAGGGTTGGACCCTGCGGTTCAAAAAATTAAAATGATAAAAATCTGGCACAGGCGTCAGTGCAGCCAAATTTGTGCCTTTCATTGCAGCAAGTGCCTTCAATCCGTAACCCTTTTGTGGTATTGTGGTATTGTGGAAGAGTTCAGTGCTGGAGGTTTTGTGAATGCAGAAGAGGACATCCCCGATCTATTCCATTACTTCAGCATCAGGGGATTGATAGCTGCTGATCCAGGACTGATTCATTTTTATAAATGTCAGCCGGTCTACAGAGTCGGTGGACAGACGCACTCTTTTGTCTGTGACAAAACCTCCAGCGGCACTGAACGTCCTTTTAGAAAGCTCGTTAGATGAAGGGCAACCTAGTAGCTGCATAGCATATTGGCTAAGTTCTGGCCAGTGATCCAATCTCAACACCCAGTAAGCCAGTGGATCATCTGCTGGAAAGGTATCCAGGTCTGCCCTTGCCCCTAGGTAGTCCTACACCATACGGTGAAGACGTTGGCAATGGGTGCCTACATTTGACGTCCTTGGGCGTCGTGGACTAAAATTTTTTAAAAAGGCATCAGTCAAGCGGCCCTGGCCTGCACCGCTATTCCTCTGATCACCCGCAGCCTCAGAAGCATGTGTGTCAGCACTTGGTAATCTACCAGTGCCTGGAAAGGTGTTACACAAGTGTTGCTTTAGAGCGTCCTCCAGTTTTTTCATCCTGTGCTCCCTCTGTGCGGGCAGGATGAGCTCTGCAACTTTACCCTTGTATCATGGATCAAGAAGGGTTGCCAACCAGTAATGATCCCTCTCCTTGATAGCACGAATCCTGGGGTCCTTTAGCAGGCTTTGCATCATTAGGGAGCCCATGCAGCGTAGGTTGGAGGTGGCATTAGCTGCCGAGTCTTCCTGGTCAATGAGGATGACCGTATCGTGCACTTCCTCCTCCCAGCCACGCACTAGCCCTTCTGTTTCTGGGCACACAAAACCCTCCCTTGAGGAATCCCCACCTTCAATGCCCCCACTACTTATATAGTCCTCCTCCTCCTCATCCTTCTCCTGTCTGATCTGAGTAGGACCCGCTGGAATGCTGTCTGCGGAGAGACTGGGGCCTTGAGAGCTAGGGAAGGCCTCCTCTTCCTCCCGCTGCTCTGCCTCTAGAGCCACATCTATAATTCCCCGCAGAGTGTGCTCCAGCAGGAATACTAAAGGAATTGTGTCACTGATGCATGCACTGTCCCTGCTCACCATCCTCGTTGCCTCCTCAAATGGTGACAGTACAGTGCATGCATCCTTGATCATCAGCCACTGCGGGGGGGAAAAAAACCAAGTTGACCTGAACCTGTCCTTGTGTCATACTCACACAGGTACTCGTTGATGGCCCTCTGCTGCTTGTGCAGATGCTGCAGCATTGCTAATGTCGAGTTCCACCTGGTGGGCATGTCACAGATCAGACGGTTTGTGGGAAGGTGGAATTCTCTTAGAATTTCTGCCAGGCGAACGCTTGCTGGGAATTACCGTCTGAAGTGGCTGCAGACTTTTCTGGCCTGGATGAGAAGCTCTGGCAGTCCTGGGTACTTGGTTAGGAAACGCTGTACCACCAGATTTAGGACGTGTGCTAGGCATGGTACATGCGTCAATTTACCCTTGCGTAGGGTGGAGAGAAGGTTGCTGCCATTATCGCAGACGATCATTCCCAGCTCAAGCTGGCGTGGTGTTAACCATCTCTGCACCTGCCCCTGCAGAGCTGACAAAATTTCTGACCCGGCGTGGCTCCTGTCCCCTAAACAAACCAGCTCAAGCACAGTATGGCATCTTTTTGCTTGAGCCATTGCGTAGACCCTGTCAGGCGTTGGTTTAACTGCCACTTCGCCAGAGACAGAGAAGGAGGAGGAGGAGGAGGAAGAGGTGGTGGTGGTGGAGCAGACAGACCTCATACAAGCAGCTTTCTGGAGGCGTGGTGGATGAACAAGCTCCAGCACAGAGCCCCATCTTGGATCCCTCCCAGCTGCAATCAGAGTTACCCAGTGTGCCGTGAAGGAAATGTAATGACCCTGTCCATGCTTGCTGGACCACGTGTCTAAAGTGACATGCACCTTGCTGCTGACTGCCTTTCCCAATGACTGGATAACATTGTCTTCCACGTGTTGGTATAGTGCTAGAATGGCCTTGCGTGAAAAGTAATGGCGTTTTGGAACCTGCCACTGTGGTACAGCACATTCAGCAAATTCACGGAAGGGAACGGAGTCCACCAGCTGGAAAGGCAGCAGCTGCAATGCGAGTCATTTTGCTAAGCTGGCATTTAGACGCTGTGCTTGGGGATGGTTGGGGCTATATCTTTTCTTTCGCTGCAGCAGCTGCGGCAACGTAATCTGACTGTGTAAATCTTCAGCTACTGGGATGATGTCACATTGTGAGGAAGGACCTGCTGGTACATCCATTACTGTAGCATCATCCCTATCGGTGGAGGTTGTAGGCAATGACATGGCAGGACATACAGTGTGGGTAGAGACAGATGAGGAGGAGGAGGACCTATGCAAAGTTTTGCGCCAACGGGATGTGTGGCACTTGTTCATATGTCGCCTCAAGCGTGTGGTACCCAAGTGTCCGGTGTTTATCCCACGCTTCAGCCTCATCTGACATAGATTACAAATAGCAATGGTGGGGTCTGCTGCACATTTCTTAAAGAACTCCCAGACAGCAGAGTTCCTGCCTGTGTTCTTTGAGACAACAGCGCTCTGCACCGGAGCAGCTCTGACATGTGATGCCTTGGACTGGCTAGTGCTACGGTTGGTCACAGAGGATGTTGTGCCTCGTGTTTGCTGTGCCTCCTCCTCCCCCTCCTCCTCACTTGATTCCTCAGTTTGATCTGGCACCCAGGTGGTGTCAGTGACCTCATCATCAATGTCATCTTCACCCCCTATCTCCTCGTCACTGGAGCCAACTTGGCAGTATGCTGCAGCTGCTGGGGCAACATGAGTGCCAGTTATGTGTGTGTCATCACTGGCACACCCTTCCTCTAGGTTGATTATACTCCCTTGCTCAACCTCAGAGATTGAATCAGAGCACTGTACTTGCTAAGCATTCTCAAGCAGCATGTCGCTCTCATTGTAGTCAAACAATTCAGCTGACTCCTCCGTGTGTGATAGCGAGGCTACGGCAGGAGTAGCTGTGGACATGGAGGCTGCATTAGATGCTTTGGCAGCTGAGGTGGACTGTAAAGCACTAGAAGCCTGGCTGGCAGAGGACTCGGAGGATGAGGATGGCCTGGTTAGCCAATCCACCAAGTCCTCTCTATGTTGCTGCTGCTTAAAGGAACACTCTACTCAAAAATCACCCCCCCCCCGTTTTTTTATCCTAACCTATCCCTATTCCTTTAATAAATCTTTATTTTTTATTTTTTTACTTGTAACTGTAATACTTACCCTAAAATCCTCTTGTTTCCAGCGCTGTTTCTTTTTTTTATATACTCACCTCCCTCCTCTTCCGCTCCCGTCCTTCTTGCTGCGTCTTGGCTTCTGGTTTACGTGAGAAGCGCGCATGCGCGCCTCTCACGTAAGCCAGCCAATCGGCAGGCTTCCTCCCGGCTCCCTCTGAGGATTAGTGTTGCGCGCAAGAGGATGCGCGCAACACTAACCCTCAGAGGGAGCCGCCAGCTTCTGCGGGGAGTTAGAGACGTCATCGCGCTGAAAGCGCAATGACGTCTCCTACTCGGCAAAAGTCGGCAGAAGCAGGAAATATGATTCCCGCTCTGCTGACTGACAGCTGGGAGGGCGGAGTAAAGTTCTCCGCCTCTCTCAGCTGTTTTCAGCATTTACAGCTGAACAGCTGAGCGGAGGGAGGGGGGACAGAGGGCAGGATACTCCGGGCATCATGACCACCTAAAATAGCTTAAGTGGTCATGTTGCCTAGAGTGTCCCTTTAAGAAGATGGCCAGCACCAGTTAGAAAGGACAAGTGTGCCCCTGCAGAGGATGCACCACGTCCACCACGACCAGAGACACAGCCTCCCGACACAGGGGCTCCATGCCCTCTTATCTGTGTCTGGGAGCGTCTGCCTGTCCTTTTTGTTCTTTCAGACATGGTGAGTGATTTATAGATTAATACTGTATATACAGAACTCTGATTCAACTCTGGTATAAAGATTTAAAGAACTCTGGTATAACTCAGTAAGACACACTGATAGCTGGCAGCCAGTGACGAGACACAGATCCCCTCAATTCACAAATGTTTTAAAGAAATTAGTGAGCCCCAAAATACAGCGTGGTACTGGTTGTGTGACGAGACACAGATCACCTTAATTCACAAGTGTTTTATAGAAATGAGTGAGCCCCAAAATACTGCGTGGTACTGGATATGTGACGAGACACAGATCACCTTAATTCACAAATGTTTTAAAGAAATTAGTGAGCCCCAAAATACTGTGTGGTACTGGTTGTGGGACGAGACACAGATCACCTTAATTCACAAGTGTTTTAAATAAATTAGTGAGCCCCAAAATACAGCGTGGTACTGGTTGTGTGACGAGACACAGATCACCTTAATTCACAAATCTTTTAAAGAAATTAGTGAGCCCCAAAAAGATTTGCTGCCTCAGTCACAAGACCCAGAAGATCACCTCAATTCACAAATGTTTTAAATAAAGTTGTAAACCCCAAAAAAACTTGCTGGCACAGTGACAAGACACACATCACATAAATTCCCTGATATTTGGTAGAAATGAGACCCAAAAAGACTTGCTGGCACAGTGACAAGACCCAGAAGATCACCTTAATTCACAAATGTTTTAAAGAAAGTTGTAAACCCCCCAAAAACTTGCTGGCACAGTGACAAGACACACATCACCTAAATTCCCTGATATTTGGTAGAAATGAGACCCAAAAAGACTTGCTGGCACAGTGACAAGACACACATCACCTAAATTCCCTGATATTTGGTAGAAATGAGACCCAAAAAGACTTGCTGGCACAGTGACAAGACCCAGAAAATCACCTCAATTCACAAATGTTTTAAAGAAAGTTGTAAACCCCAAAAAAACTTGCTGGCACAGTGACAAGACACACACCACCTAAATTCCCGGTTATTTGGTAGAAATTAGACCCCCCAGACCCCCCCAGTAGCGTGGCAGACCGGCAGTAACAAGACACAACTATCTCCTTTGAAATCTCCTCTGAAATGCGTGCAGAAGCGCTGCGTGGAAACGTTATATAGTGTGCTGCGGGACTTAGCTCTGTGAGCCCATGATTGGCCAAAATTTGCCCAATCAGGACTCTGAGCGGTGATTGACATAGTGTTGAACCAGTCTTGCACCAGACCTGTGGTCAGGTGCAAGGCTGTAGCCAATTACGAGCTTCAGGCCAGTGGGAAAATGCATTGTGGTCCATTGTGGTCGAACATGCGGCGAACACCCGGAAATGTTCGGTGTTCGCGATCCACTCGTACAGGCTAAGTTCGGGTCGAACCCCGAACCATCCGAACCCGAACAGCTCATCCCTACTTCTGAGTCTGAAGTTCCATGAAACTTTACTATAAGGGTTATTTAGAAAGAGCCGGTCTGGCCCCGAAATGGCACCAAACAATGAATTTCCCCGTACGGTGCATTTTCGGGGTCATTCAGCTATTCAGAAAGCAGGCAGTTTGCCAAATGTAGGAGAATTGCCAGCAAATATGTTGCCTGTTCGACGACAGTGAAATCCCCCATAGAGAAGTAATGGTTAATCTATTCACAGACACCAAACAGCAGAGAAATGTCAGTGAAATGCCCTGCTATTCAGTGGTTTCAGTCGGCAGGTTTATTCAGGCAAATCCTATAGGTTTCAATGTTAAAAATATTCCTGTTTTGATTCAATATCTAATAAACTGTTTATTCCTTTAATCTGCAGCAAAAAGTCAAGCTGCGGTAGCGAGCCGGCATCAGGTCCCTTGCTGGAAGCTAGCGAGTCAGCCATAGGAAATACCTAGCAGATAGTTCCTCTTATCAAATACTCGTTGAGGTGTAGTGCAGGTTAAGCAGGTTGGTTTATTTTTGAACAATACAGACACATTTATATGGTACAGTCCCATTGTTCTCTCCCATGCCCGCCCTCAGACATCCCGGCGCCAGTTTTAACACTGCCACCAGCCATAGCCCTTTTGGTATACTTAACATGGGCTGCCACTGCCTGGAAGCTGGAAGCTGCCTGGAAGCCCGGCCTGAGTTTAGCAGCTAATTGAGGGGTGATCTCGGTGGCGCTCCCCTTTACAACTCACCGCACAGTGGCACCATGTTCCCAGGGCCCTTCTGACCAAAAAGCACTCTGGTGGCATGTACAGGGGCTGAGAGGTGCAGGGTGTAAGGCATGTCGGCTGTGCTAGGTCTTGGCTGGTGGCAGCTGTATCAGGGTTGCTCTGGGCAGATAAACCACGGTGGCTGGGCAAGGCAGGGGTGTCAAAGAACTTAATAAACATCAGGGTCATACAAGCACAAATTGTACAAACGAATTATAAACTTGGGGGAACGAAAACTGGGCAATTTAGGTGGTATTAAATTGTGAGGGAATACAGGTGCGTTTGGTGCGGGAAATTGCGAGGGGAAACACAATACACACAGGGATCATACAGACATAAATTGTATAAACGAAATTTAACATTGAACCAACGAACTTTTAACGTTTTATGTGCCAATAACTTGAAAGTGACGGCTGTTCTGTCACACTAACGTTAGCGCTCACCTGCGTGAGCGTTAACCTTAGCCCAAGTAGTTAACGCAAATTACAATCCAAACGCTAACAGGTTAAGTAACCCATTTGCGTTTGGTATCTTGTGCTTCTCTGCGCGAGGTTACTGTACTTTGCGCTCTCCATGTTAAGTATAGGGAGCGCAAAGTGTTAATCAGCGTTAGGATTACAAAGTCCCAGCGCTGATTAACGTCTGGCTGCGATTAACAAAAAGTTAACCAGAGCAAGGACTTGGTGCTAACGGATTCCGCTTCTAAAGAATACGTTAACACCAGCCTAAAATTTTTCTTAAAAATCGTATACTCACCTCCTGGTCCGCGGCGAAGACTGCGGCTCTGTCCGCCTCCTCCTCAGTACGGCGAGAGCAGGGACAGACTGGAGGAAAAAGTCCCCCCAGTCTCCCCCTGCGTATCACTACGCTGACCGGCCGGATCTCGCAAGACGAGCTCCAGCAGGTCATGTGACCGCCGGCGTCTGTTTCAATGGAGTCCTATGGAGAGGATGCGTGTGGCTGAGCTTAAAGCCTGAGATACACTGAGCGCGTAGCGACGCACAGCGTAGTGAAGCAAAGAGAAGCAAAGATTTTGCAGACTTGACTTCACGACGCTCCGCCTCGCAGCCAGGCTACACTGCATGATGTTTGCTTCTCTCAAGACTGGACAGGAATCCAATAACTAAATTAAAATGTACACACAAAAATCTTCTATTTTCACAAAAGTGCATGTCATATAGACAAAAAAGTTTCTATTGAATAAAATACATAACAATTACTGCCAATTTAATAGGAATAGT
This sequence comes from Leptobrachium leishanense, assembly GCA_009667805.1. Taxonomy (NCBI): domain Eukaryota; kingdom Metazoa; phylum Chordata; class Amphibia; order Anura; family Megophryidae; genus Leptobrachium; species Leptobrachium leishanense. The sequence continues at coordinate 82,218,491 of CM019069.1, read as the reverse complement.
ATATAAAAGGTAGCCCTGATCATATAGCAACCCCATGTGATATATATAAATATATTATATGGACGCAGGGAGCGCTATGTATAGAGTAGGGATGCACCAAAACCAAATGCATACCACATAATTAACCCTTTCGCTGCTGAGGCTTTTCCCGCCTCTGTGCTGAGGTCATTTTTACCGGTTTTGCTCATCATGTTTAAACGTGTTTTGAAGGCTTATTTTAGTATATGACCCAGACATATTATATATCGTTCTTTCCGTCAGACTCGGCAAATTCATAATATGTCATTATTATATGTATACGTCATGACCTGTCTGTATATTATAACAAGAAATGCAATAAAATATGAATTTTCAATAATTTACAACGTGTAAAGTGTTTTTTTTCACATTTTAACATGCGAGCAATTGCGGTTCTATTTTTTATGGGGTGCGCTTGTTAAAAAAATTAGAGATGGGGTCTCGTTACATTTTTTTTTGGGGAAAATTACACGATTTTTAACAAACGCACCGCATACAAAAATTGTTAGTGCAGCATCATTGTTCACATTATAATTGAAATGGGAACAATATTGCTGCATTAACAAACCAAAATTTTATTTTTATTTATTTATTATTTTTATTTTTCATTTTTTTTTATTTTTACAAACTTTTTCACAGTCGTGTTTGGTATCGTTGGAACGGCCATGCTCTGGCTGATCCAACAGTATCAAACTTTAACCCCTAGCTGCCACGAATCGGGAGATAGGGGGTTCCAATGAACTCCCTATCTCCACCATTGGTGGCAGCTAGGTGTTGACGCCAGTCCTCAGGGGGAGTTCCCGGAGGCTTGGCTGACATCCAAGATGTCGGCCAGCTCCGGGAAAGGATCACGAACCGGCGCTTTTCTGCGCCGATTCGTGATCCGGCTCCCCAGGGGTTAATGCCACGTACCATTTGGAAGGGCAGGCTGTGCCCTTCCAAATGGTGCCTGGGTTAACCCCCTGCACACCGCCGATCGGGAGGGAGAGAGGTCCGAAGGACCTCCCCCCCTCCCTTTCAGGCGCCTCCTCCGCACATGCGGGGGGGGCGCCTGAATTACTAATTACTCCGGCAGCGGTTCCGGATGCTGGGCTGACATCGAGGATGTCAGCCCGCACCGGGGGGGCCAGCGATAGGAAGGGAGGACGCGCTCAGCGCGTCCACCGCATGGAACGTGACATGCGGTTGGACGCGCTGAGCGTGTCCTTAGCATGGAAGTGGTTAATTAAATAATTTATTTTATAATTAATTAATTAATTAAATAATACCACATAATTAATAGAAAACTAGTCAGTTTGGGTTGAGCCAAGATGATTTTCATAGAGAAAATCACCAGTTACTTATTTTTTCTCATTGCATTTAATGGAGCGGGGGGGGGGCTAGGTTTGATGCCAGTTTGCTTAATCAATAATGTTTGGCCTGGGCTAGATTATGTTTTTTCTGATAGAGAACAGTCTAATTAATAGAAAACTAGTCCGTTTGGGTTGTGCCAAGATGATTTTCATAGAGAAAATCACTAGTTACTTGTTTTTTCTTATTGCATTTAATGGAGCGGGGGGGGGGCTAGGTTTGATGCCAGTTGGCTTAATCAATAATGTTTGGATCGGGCTAGATTATGTTTTTTCTGATAGAGAACAGTCTAATTAATAAAAAACTAGTCCGCTTGGGTTGAGCCAAGATGATTTTCATAGAGAAAATCACCAGTTACTTATTCATTTTTTTACCATTGAAACAAGTGGAGTGGGGGGGGGGTGCCAGTTATCTGGATAAATTTATTTCATCATATGAATGTGTTAGAATTGTCCAATTGTTCGAAATACTTTTTATTGACATTATTCTTTGAGGAATAAGATCCTGGGCGAATAAGCAGCTAATTTCAGTCACTAAATAAGAAGCTGCCTGAATAAGAAGCTATCTTCAGTGTGCGAATAAGAAGCTAGCCGAATAAGGAGCTAACTTCAGCTTCATCTCTGCCACAGTGTCAGAGAGTGATTCTGAACTGAGGGGAGAGAATAGGGGCTTCCTCCATCAGCTCCTGCACCCAGCCACATCACAGCATGTGGAAAGCAGGAGGGCACAGGTTTGCACAGAGTTTGTGCCATCCTGCAGGGTGCAGTGATTTATTGCTACAGCTGTCAGTACACTCACTGACATTCATAGCTGCCCTCTATACTTACCCAGCAGTCTTCACTGGATGGACAGAGGGTCTCCTTTGCTGCCCAGTCAGGATGGGGAGGAGCCAGCCAGCTTACTCTATTGAAATTCTTCAGCGCGGCAGCAGCTCCCGGCAGACACTTGAGAGACTTGCTCCTGCAGTGACGGAGGTCCCCTGCACTCACACACAGGTCCCCTGCACTCACACACAGGTCAGCAGCCAGAACAGGAACAGCGTGTAGTAAAGGGATGTAGTTCCCCTGCGTCTATGCGTCACGTGACTCACATGACTCGCTGGTGGTGGCGGCGCCAAGCAGCGTGCCGTTCCCAGCTGCATGCTATGCATATGGGAAGCACACTGCAGCGCTGGGGATGCCAATTGCGGACAGACATGCGGCGGAAACGGATTCCTTGCTCCACAGCCTGCTGGAGGGCCATGCCTTGTCCAGGTCGGGTGTTCCACGCCACGGCCCATGACAGGGGGGTAAAATGCCGCCCCTGAAAAGGGCCGCCTGCCGCCGGTGCTCTACCCTGCTCCATGGACGGGCCGGCCCTGAACAGAGGCCAAAAAATAAATTTAAAAAACTTTTTCCATAATTTCATTTTTTGGGGTGCTGAATCCAAATATCCAATTGGTTTTCTCCTATCACGTACCATTTTTCTGCAATTTCCACAAACATTAGACTATTATAACGCTAAAATGTAGTACAATTAAGTGAAAGGTGCATAATAAAAAAGTAAAAATGTACTTATAAAATATTATATTTTTTAACAATGTGATGGTGAAAGTTAGGGTAGGTACAATACTTCTTAACCCCTTCACTACCAATATCGAGATATCTCGGGCTTCAAAGTCACCATCTGGTGCCCCGATATCGAGATCGAGATTTGCTGCAAACGAATTCCATTTGCACTGGTTTCTGACAGTGTTTTTTTTGGAAAATGATTTGTATTTTCTCAACCTTTTGTCGGTAAAAGTTCGGGAGAAGCTCTTCCTCTTATGCAATGTTTCCGGACTTTCACGATGGCGACCAGCCGTAATCTCCCCTCATGTTGACATCCCAATGGCATTGATATCGTTTTTCCATATCTTTAATATCTCAGTGGAACCGCTCACCTTGCTCTTCGCTAACAGGGTTATTCAGAGAGAGGTGAAAAGCAGGAGAATGGCTGGAGAATGAGTTGCTATCACATGCTATCACATTTAAAGTTTACACTATACCACAGGCTGACCATAAAAAAACTTTTTCATAGTTTTGGCTCTTTTGTATGTTTTTTGCATGCTGAATCTGAAAATGACCATTAAATTGTCATAGGACGTACCGTTTTCACAAAAGACATTTTTACTCTACATCACTTATGTATTGGAAATGTTTAACCCCTTCAATGCGGAGGATGCAGTCGCGTCCAGCCGCATGGACACTACGCGGACGTGGCGCACTCTGCGTGTCCGTGGTAGCGGTTTTACGTTCTTGCCTAACTTGCGTCCGTTTGCCACGTGCGTTGTGCGTGCGCAGTTCGGTGCGTACATACTTCGTGTGTGGGTCTCTATTGCTCATGATTCTATGCTACGACGGACGTTAAACTGTGCGGCAACACGGACGTGATAACTGCGTTCGTCTGGCACGGGCCTAAGGCTAGGGTCAGACGAATGCATTTTTCACGTTGTCCGTGAAAAAGTGCGTTCGAACGAATGGACGTATTTTTTCATGGAATACGCGATAGCAGTCATACGATGCGCATTTTCGTCCGTGATTTGGTACGGATCATCAATAAAACCCTTTTTGCGTCTGGACGTTATGTTGGCCGGACGTGTGCAGCGTCTGACGTCTCCCAATCACGCAAACACGCCGCTATGCGGACGCAGCGCACTCTGTACGTCAGTAGTAGCGGTTTGACGTTCTAGAAAAACTGCGTTCGTTTGCCACTTGAGTTGCACGGACGGACTTTCGTGCGGCCGTTCTTCGTATGTTCCCCGGCATTGGACGTCATATGCTGCTAGCACGGCCGTGATTTCGTGCGGTTAAACGCACGTTAAAAATGCTTTCGTCTGACCTTAGCCTAAATGGGAGAATTTTTCTGGTTTGGCTATTTTGAACTAGAATTTTCCATTATCCCGTCATTCTCCTGCTTTTCACCTCTCTCTGAATAACCCTGTACCTGATCCAAGATTTTCAGGAAAAAAATTCAGTTATGATTGTAAAAAATCTACCTTCAGACTCATATTACACCAAGTTCTTCAATTTATTTTAACATAATTTCAACTATATTTTCACAATTAGGGTCTTTCTCGTTCCCCAGAAACTTTAAAACTTCTTGTTTAAATGCAGTCCAAGCATCCTTTTCTTCTGAGTTCATCATTGTTTTTATCTGGTTCGATAAGTGTTTAAGAAAATTTAAGTAAATTGTTAAGCACCTAGATGCTTTCTTTAACCCTTTCGCTGCTGAGGCATTTCACCCTGTGTGCTGAGCTCATTTTTTACCGGTTTCGCTCATCATGTTTAAACGCGATTTTGTTTGCTTAAACGCAATGAAGTCACATTTTATTATACGACCCAGACAAATTATATATTGTTCTTTCTGGCAGACTCGGCAGATTCATAATATATCATTATTCTATGTATACGTCATGTCCTGCCCGAATATTATAACAAAAAATGCAATAAAATTAGAATTTTCAATCATCTACAGCATCTAATTTTTTCAGATTCAGATTCTACTCTGAATGGATAAACAGATGAACTCTGATTAAACTGTGTTATTGTATGGTATCTAGAATTAGATTAAAAATATACAGATATTCCAGAACAATGCTATACGTCAGTGATACAGACTGGCTGATAGCTGGCAACACCCAGATTCTACTCTGAATAGATAAACAGATGAACTCTGATTAAACTGTCTTATTGTATGGTATCTAGAAATAGATTAAAGATATACTGATATTCCAGAACAATGCTATAAATCAGTGATACAGCCTGATAGCAACTGGCAGTGCCAACACACAGATTACAATTCCCAGATATCTGATAGAAGTATGTGGGACCCCCTGATAGCTGGCAGTGAGAAGACACAGATTACAATTCCCAGATATCTGCTAGACATCTGTGAGACCCCAATAGCTGGCAGTGAGAAGACACAGATTACAATTCACAGATATCTTCTAGAAGTCTGTGAGACCCCAATAGCTGGCAGTGAGAAGACACAGATTACAATTCACAGAAATCTGCTAGACGTCTGAGAGAGACACTGAAAGAACAATCTCCTCTCACTCCTGCAAAAAAAACATGTGCTAGGGCTGCGGGGAAGCCTTATATAGTGTGCTGTGGGACATAGCTCTGTGAGCCCATGATTGGTGCAAGGCTGTAGCCAATTACAAGCTTCAGCCCAGTGGAAAAGTGCATTGTGGTCCATTGTGGTGCATTGTGGGCGAACACGAGGAAATGTTCGATGTTCGCCAAACGGCCGAACGGGCAATGTTCGATTCAAACTCATATTCGGATCGAACCGCCAGCCCATCCCTAATACTCACACACAAATTTTGGCGAACTGCCAGCAAGTACGGTGCCTGTTCGAGGGCACTGAAAGTGAAGGCACACGTGTATATATATTGCCCCAGCTCACATATGGATATATTTCCCCAGCTCACATATGGATATATAGTGCCCCAGCTCACACATGGATATATTGCCCCAGACCAGCTCACACATGGATATATTGCCCCAGACCAGCTCACACATGGATATATTGCCCCAGACCAGCTCACACATGGATATATTGCCACAGACCAGCTCACACATGAATATATGCCCCCAGACCAGCTCATACATGGGTATATATGCCCCCAGACCAGCTCACACATGGTTATATTTGCCCCAGCACACACATGGGTAGATTTGACCATAGCTCATATGGGTAGATTTGCCCCCAGCTAATAGGGGTAGATTTGCCCCCAGCTCTCACCTCCTGTCTGCTCGTTGCTCCCCCGACTAGATCCTACTGGCAGCCGCGTGCTTTTCCCTCCTACGTGCAGCCGCCAGCATGAATATCTGCCACTCGCCTGGGGTTCTATACACCAGCCAGCACGGCTGGTGTATAGAACCCCAGGCAAGAGGCAGATATTCATGCTGGCGGCCGCACGTAGGAGGGAAAACCAGGCAGCCACCTGCAGGAGCTAATCAGGGGGAGCGATGCCGCTGTGTCACCTGGTGTGGGCCACACCCCCCGCCCCCAACTAGTGACGCTAGTGCATACACGACTGTAAACATACACTCAGACACGCACATACACAGACAAAGGACATATACACTGTAACAGCATTTGGTGTTACTGGTTTCTAGCTTTATGACCAGACCCAAACCTGTTACAGCGTCCATCCCTTCTCTCCAGTCAAGTGGATACACAACAGCTTTCCTTCTCTCACAACCGTCAGCCAGAACTTGAGGGAGTGCTGTATAATTCTTTGTATCTCTCATCAAACACCAGACAAGCAGGCCGAGAAGAGGAATATGTTTAATTTGAACTGGAGTTTATATCAGAAACGGGGTGTGGAGGTAAAATAATCAACATAATACATTATCTACATGAGGGGGATGTGAAATCCTTCAGGAGATACAGAAACCTTAATTAGTTTAACCCCTTAAGGACCCCTGACGTACCCTGTACAGGGTACGTCAGCGGCGCCTAATCCCCCTCCCGCCCGATACTCACCTCCCTCGCTGGATCCCTCGGCGATCTGGCAGGGCGGAAGCCTGCCCATGTAATTTACATGGGCAGGCGAGGCTGATGACGTCGCCATGCTGCGTGGTGACGTCATCAGCAGGTGTCCCCATGCAAAGCAATGGAGGGGAGTGGGGGCTCCTTCAGAGCCCTCTATCTCCCCAACCATTGCAGCTAGGGAGATGCTTTTTACACCGCTGAAAAGGGGAGATTGGCGCCAAAACGGGATTCGAACCTGGAGGGGGGCTGACATCTTGGATGTCAGCCAAGCCTCCAGGTCCCCCCACCCACTGACAACCTCACCATATGTGTGAGGATGTCAGTGGACCAGTTAACCATCTAGCTGCCATGTAGAGATAAGGGGATCCTAAGGATCCCCATATCTCCCGATCTATGGCAGCTAGATGGTCATATTTGGCCTGATTATGGCCTTTCCAATGATACCAAACATGACCAGGTTTGGTTTTAAAAACAAAATTTAAATAAATAAATAAATAAATAAAAAATAATAAAAAAATTAAATAAAATAAAAAAAAAATTTAAAGTTTTTTTTGTCTGGGGGGAGTTTAATTAAATAGGACCTAGGCTGTCATCTAAAAATAATTAGCACAAAATGGTCAGAATGAGCGCAGCGCACATAGGTGATCTGTCTCAGCAGTGAAGGGGTTAAAAAGTAAACGCATGTAAAAATTGGGTATTTCTAGTCTCGGGACAAAATTTTGAACCTATTTAGCCGGGGTCTTTTTGGGTGGTTGTAGATTTTGGGGATTAAATTACGAAAAAGTGTGTTTTTACCATTTTTTCCTCATATTTTTTTTATAGTAAATTATTCGATATGATGGAAATAATGGTATTTCTAGAAAGTCCATTTAATGGCGAGAAAAACGGTGTATAATATGTGTGGGTTGAATAAACGAGTAAGAGGAAAATTTGACCTAAACACTAACAGCGCAGAAACGTAAAAGCAGCAGCGGTCACTAAAAAACGGATTTGTGTAAAACCGCCCGGTCACTAAGGGGTTAAAACAGATGGGATTAACACATTATCAACATCAACTGAACATCAAGTCAAGTCAATGTTCTCTGTGCGTCTAGCTTATATTTGTTGTGATGTCTGACCCATTGTACAATGCTACGGAACTTGTTGGCGCTTCATAAATACTTGTAATTGTGAATTTATAGGTATAATATATTTATTATAAGTTAATTTATCATAAAGATAGCATATACAGTAATGGTTTCCCTACCTTTAGATTGTGCCCTCAGTCATCCAAGCTCTTGTGGTGAGTGTTGGGCTATACTGCCTCATGCAGCCACCACTGCTGACCTTTTTCATTGCAGTTATGCCTAACAGTCCTTAGCTCACATGTTAAGAATGTGCAATGCATTGTGACTTTGTAAATTCTGCAGGCATCATCAACAACTCCCAAGGTGAACATAATGGTCCCTAGAGAGTCTAGGCCAGTGACTGCAAGGAATGGACATGCCTGATTTGTTTTCACACTGGCTCTATACATCTGTCCCATTGTAAGAGTGATTTTGTTTTGTTCATGTGGTTTCAGAGGAACATAATTTCCAAACTCACAAGACATGTTTTTTAGATGGCGAATCAACATTTTATCACATACACTAAAGCACATGCCTATTCTTACCACCATATCTGTCCTGGCTACTGGAAATAATTTATTCTCAGTGATCCTGAAACAGACATTGTTGGAGAGCATGTAGACTTCGGTTTCCTTTAACATCTTTGTAAAACTGCAGCCGCATAATTTAAGTGAAAAGAAATATTTAAAAAATACACAAAGTTAAATATTGAAAGTTAGTGGAAGTATTAACTTACAATTATTAAACGGGTGGATCAGACTAAACTGTGAACTGTTACAATATTAAGACACCTAGTGTTAGATTCTGAGTCATGGGGGAAATACAACAAGACAAAGTTCATGGTGAGTAGGGATGATCCGAACACTCCCCGAATTCGGTTCGAGCCCGAACCCGAACTTCTCATTTGTTCGGGACCGAACCCGAACCCGAACCGCCCATGCAAGTCAATGGGGCTGAATTTTTTTTAGAGTGCCCTCCAAGAGGGCATATATGCTACATATTTGCCATAAAAGGTGTATGGGGGTCCGGGTAGTGCCCTGGGGGACAGGAAACAAGGACAAAAAGTTTTAAAAAAAAGTTTTTAAAGGGACAGTGAGTTTTCCATGAAATAAGGGTTAAAAATAGAAACAAAAAATTACTTCAAATATCGTGCCTAGGAGGTCCCCATAACCTGCCCGTGAAGTGGCGGATTTCTAGGATGTATAGAAACACTTAAAAACAAATAAATGACGTTTCATATGATGTAAATGCTTTTCCTTTAATCTATCCATAAACAACTGCTTGGGGCGGCAGCCTGTATGAAAAGACATTTTAGGACGCGCAGAAAAAGTTTAGTGTTTTTTTGGGCTAAATTATTGTGAAACTTATGCAGGCTTTGGATGAAAGTAACAATAGGTGCTTTAAAATTGGGCTTTTAGCGTCGGCAACAGTGCCGTCACACCATAACCCCTCTGAGGATATGAATCTGATACAGGCGTCAATGGCAGTGCACCCAGATATTGTGCCTTTAGTGCCAGGCATGCAAGTACTATCATACAGTAACCCCTCTGTGGTATTGTGGAAGAGTGCAGGGGTGGACCATGCGGGCCTATATTGAAAAGTGTTTTTTTTTATCTGTTAATGGGCATCAGTGCACCCAGATATTGTGCCTTTAATGCCAGGCCATCAAGTATCATCATACAGTAACCCCTCTGTGGTATTGTGGAAGAGTGCAGGGGTGGACCATGTGGTCCTTTATTGAAAAGTTTTTGATCTGGTAATGTGCGTCAGTGCACCCAGATATTGTGCCTTTGGTGCCAGGCCAGCAAGTATCATCATACAGTAACCCCTCTGTAGTATTGTGGAAGAGTGCAGGGGTGGACCATGTGGTCCTATATTGAAAAGTTTTTTTATCTGTTAATGGGCGTCAGTGCACCCAGATATTGTGCCTTTAATGCCAGGCCATCAATTATCATCATACAGTAACCCCTCTGTGGTATTGTGGAAGAGTGCAGGGGTGGACCATGTGGTCCTTTATTGAAAAGTTTTTTATCTGTTAATGGGCGTCAGTGCACCCAGATATTGTGCCTTTAATGCCAGGCCATCAAGTATCATCATACAGTAACCCCTCTGTGGTATTGTGGAAAAGTGCAGGGGTGGACCATGTGGTCCTATATTGAAAAGTTTTTTTTTTTTAATGGGCGTCAGTGCAGCCAGATATTGTGCCTTTCATGGCAGCAAGTGCCTTCACACCGTAACCCTTTTGTGGTATTGTGGAAGAGTTCAGTGCTGGAGGTTTTGTGAATGCAGAAGAGGACATCCCCGATCTATTCCATTACTTCAGCATCAGGGGATTGATAGCTGCTGATCCAGGACTGATTCATTTTTATAAATGTCAGCCGGTCTACAGAGTCGGTGGACAGACGCACTCTTTTGTCTGTGACAAAACCTCCAGCGGCACTGAACGTCCTTTCGGAAAGCATGCTAGATGAAGGGCAACCTAGTAGCTGCATAGCATATTGGCTAAGTTCTGGCCAGTGATCCAATCTCAACACCCAGTAAGCCAGTGGATCATCTGCTGGAAAGGTATCCAGGTCTGCCCTTGCCCCTAGGTAGTCCTGCACCATATGGTGAAGACGCTGGCAATGGGTGCCTACATTTGACGTCCCTGGGCGTCGAGGACTAAAAAAATTTAAAAAAGCATCAGTCAAGCGGCCCTGGTCTTCACCGCTATTCCTCTGATCACCTGCAGCCTCAGAAACACGTGTCTCAGCACTTGGTAATCTAACAGTGCCTGGAAAGGTGTTACACAAGTTTCGCTTTAGAGCGTCCTCAAGTTCTGTCTTCCTGTGCTCCCTCTGTGCGGGCAGGATGAGCTCTGCAACTTTCCCCTTGTATCGTGGATCAAGAAGGGTTGCCAACCAGTAATGATCCCTCTCCTTGATAGTACGAATCCTGGGGTCCTTTAGCAGGCTTTGCATCATTAGGGAGCCCATGCAGCGTAGGTTGGAGGTGGCATTAGCTGCCGAGTCTTCCTGGTCAGTGAGGATGACCGTATCGTACACTTCCTCCTCCCAGCCACGCACAAGCCCTTCTGTTTCTGGGCACACAAAACCCTGCCTTGAGGAATCCCCACCTTCAATGCCCCCACTACTTAAATAGTCCTCCTCCTCCTCATCCTCCTCCTGTCTGATCTGAGTAGGACCCGCTGGAATGCTGTCTGCGGAAAGACTGGGGCCTTGAGAGCTAGGAAAGGCCTCCTCTTCCTCCCGCTGCTCTGCTTCTAGAGCCACATCTATAATTCCCTGCAGAGTGTGTTCCAGCAGGAACACTAAAGGAATTGTGTCACTGATGCATGCACTGTCCCTGCTCACCATCCTCGTTGCCTCCTCAAATGGTGACAGTACAGTGCATGCATCCTTGATCATCAGCCACTGCGGGGGGGGAAACAAGTTGACCTGAACCTGTCCTTGTGCCATACTCACACAGGTACTCGTTGATGGCCCTCTGCTGCTTGTGCAGACGCTGCAGCATTGCTAATGTCGGGTTCCACCTGGTGGGCATGTCACAGATCAGACGTTTGTGGGAAGGTGGAATTCTCTTTGAATTTCTGCCAGGCGAACGCTTGCTGGGAATGACCGTCTGAAGTGGCTGCAGACTTTTCTGGCCTGGATGAGAAGCTCTGGCAGCCCTGGGTACTTGGTTAGGAAACGCTGTACCATCAGATTTAGGATGTGTGCTAGACATGGTACATGCGTCAATTTACCCTTGCGTAGGGCAGAGAGAAGGTTGCTGCCATTATCGCAGATGATCATTCCCAGCTCAAGCTGGCGTGGTGTAAACCATCTCTGCACCTGCCCCTGCAGAGCTGACAAAATTTCTGACCCGGTGTGGCTCCTGTCCCCTAAACAAACCAGCTCAAGCACAGTATGGCATCTTTTTGCTTGAGCCATTGCGTAGACCCTGTCAGGCGTGGGTTTAACTGCCACTTCGCCAGAGGCAGAGAAGGAGGAGGAGGAAGAGGTGGTGGTGGTGGAGCAGACAGACCTCATACAAGCAGCTTTCTGGAGGCGTGGTGGATGAACAAGCTCCAGCACAGAGCCCCGTCTTGGATCCCTCCCAGCTGCAATCAGAGTTACCCAGTGTGCCGTGAAGGAAATGTAACGACCCTGTACATGCTTGCTGGACCACGTGTCTAAAGTGAGATGCACCTTGCTGCTGACTGCCTTTCCCAATGACTGGATAACATTGTCTTCCACGTGCTGGTATAGTGCTGGAATGGCCTTGCGTGAAAAGTAATGGCGTTTTGGAACCTGCCACTGTGGTACAGCGCATTCAGCAAATGCACGGAAGGGAGCAGAGTCCACCAACTGGAAAGGCAGCAGCTGCAATGCGACTAATTTTGCTAAGCTGGCATTTAAACGCTGTGCTTGGGGATGGTTGGGACTATATTTTTTCTTTTGCTGCAGCAGCTGCGGCAACGTAATCTGACTGCGTAAATCTTCAGCTACTGGGATGATGTCACATTGTGAGGAAGGACCTGCTGGTACATCCATTACTGTAGTATCATCCCTGTCGGTGGAGGTTGTAGGCAATTGCATGGCAGGACATACAGTGTGGGTAGAGACAGATGAGGAGGAGGAGGACCTACGCAAAGTTTTGCCCCAACGGGATGTGTGGCACTTGTTCATATGTCGCCTCAAGCACGTGGTACCCAAGTGTCCGGTGTTTATCCCATGCTTCAGCCTCCTCTGACATAGATTACAAATAGCAACGGTGGGGTCTGCTGCACATTTCTTAAAGAGCTCCCAAACAGCAGAGTTCCTGCATGTGTTCTTTGAGACAACAGCGCTCTGCACCGGAGCAGCTCTGACATGTGATGCCTTGGACTGGCTAGTGCTACGGTTGGTCACAGAGGATGTTGTGCCTCGTGTTTGCTGTGCCACCTCCTCCTCCCCCTCCTCCTCACTTGATTCCTCAGTTCGATCTGGCACCCAGGTGGAGTCAGTGACCTCATCATCATCAATGTCATCTTCACCCCCTATCTCATCATCACTGGAGCCAACTTGGCAGTATGCTGCAGCTGCTGGGGCAACATGAGTGCCAGTTATGTGTGTGTCATCACTGGCACCCCCTTACTCTAGGTTGATTATACTCCCTTGCTCAACCTCAGAGATTGAATCAGAGCACTGTACTTGCTAAGCATTCTCAAGCAGCATGTCGCTCTCATTGTAGTCAAACAATTCAGCTGACTCCTCCGTGTGTGATAGCGAGGCTACGGCAGGAGTAGCTGTGGACATGGAGGCTGCATTAGATGCTTTGGCAGCTGAGGTGGACTGTAAAGCACTAGAAGCCTGGCTGGCAGAGGACTCGGAGGATGAGGATGGCCTGGTTAGCCAATCCACCAAGTCCTCTGTATGTTGCTGCTGCTGCTTAAGACGGCCAGCACCAGTTAGAAAGGACAAGCGTGCCCCTGCAGAGGATGCACCACGTCCACCACGGCCAGAGACACAGCCTCCCGACACAGGGGCTGCTTTCCCTCTTATCTGTGGCTGGGAGCGTCTGCCTGTCCTTTTTGTTCTTTCAGACATGGTGAGTGATATATAGATTAATATATACAGAACTCTGATTCAACTCTGGTATAAAGATTTAAATAACTCTGTGTTGTAAAGAAATTAGTGAGCCCCAAAATACAGCGTGGTACTGTTTGTATGACGAGACACAGATCACCTTAATTCCCAAGTGTTTTAAAGAAATTAGTGAGCCCGAAAAAACTTGCTGGCTGTGTGACGAGACACAGAAGATCACCTTAATTCCCAAGTGTTTTAAAGAAATTAGTGAGCCCCAAAATACAACGTGGTACTGTTTATATGACGAGACACAGATCACCTTAATTCGAAAGTGTTTTAAAGAAATTAGTGAGCCCCAAAATACAGCGTGGTACTGTATGTATGACGAGACACAGATCACCTTAATTCACAAATGTTTTAAAGAAATTAGTGAGCCCCAAAATACAGCGTGGTACTGTATGTATGACGAGACACAGATCACCTTAATTCCCAAGTGTTTTAAAGAAATTAGTGATCCCCAAAATACAGCGTGGTACTTTTTGTATGACGAGACACAGATCACCTTAATTCCCAAGTGTTTTAAAGAAATTAGTGAGCCCCAAAATACAGTGTGGTACTTTTTGTATGACGAGACACAGATCACCTTAATTCCCAAGTGTTTTAAAGAAATTAGTGAGCCCCAAAATACAGCGTGGTACTGTTTGTATGACGAGACACAGATCACCTTAATTCCCAAGTGTTTTAAAGAAATTAGTGAGCCCCAAAATACAGCGTGGTACTGTTTGTATGACGAGACACAGATCACCTTAATTCCCAAGTGTTTTAAAGAAATTAGTGAGCCCCAAAATACAGCGTGGTACTGTTTGTATGACGAGACACAGATCACCTTAATTCACAAGTGTTTTAAAGAAATTAGTGAGCCCCAAAAATAATTGCTGGCTGTGTGACGAGACCCAGAAGATCACCTCAATTCACAAATGTTTTAAAGAAAGTTGTAAACCCCAAAAAAAATTGCTGGCACAGTGACAAGACACACATCACCTAAATTCCCTGATATTTGGTAAAAATGACACCCAAAAAGACTTGCTGGCACAGTGGTGAGTGGTGACAAGACCCAGAAGATCACCTCAATTCACAAATGTTTTAAATAAAGTTGTATACCCCAAAAAAACTTGCTGCCACAGTGACAAGACACACATCACCTAAATTCCCTGATATTTGGTATAAATGAGACCCAAAAAGACTTGCTGGCACAGTGTGACAAGACCCAGAAAATCACCTCAATTCACAAATGTTTTAAATAAAGTTGTAAACCCCAAAAAAACATGCTGGCACAGTGACAAGACACACAACACTTAAATTCCCTGATATTTGGTATAAATGAGACCCAAAAAGACTTGCTGGCACAGTGACAAGACACACATCACCTAAATTCCCTGATATTTGGTTGAAATGAGACCCCCCCAGACCCCCCCAGTAGCGTGGCAGACCCGCAGTAACAACACACACAACTATCTTCTTTGAAATCTCCTCTGAAATGCGTGCAGAAAGCACTGCGTTGAAACCTTATATAGTGTGCTGCGGGACTTAGCTCTGTGAGCCCATGATTGGGCAAAATTTGCCCAATCAGGACTCTGAGCGGTGATTGGAATAGTGTTCAACCAGTCTTGCACCAGATCTGTGGTCAGGTGCAAGGCTGTAGCCAATTACGAGCTTCAGGCAGTGGGAAAATGCATTGTGGTCCATTGTGGTCGAACATGCGGCGAACACCCGGAAATGTTCGGGGTTCGCGATCTGCTCGAACAGGCTAAGTTCGGGTCGAACCCCGAACCGTCCGAACCCGAACAGCTCGTCCCTAATGGTGAGTCTAAAGGTAAATGCATACTTGAACCCTTTGATCAAGGTGCCTAGAGCAGTATCAGATATGCTCTCATGAGTAGGCCAATATGATCGTAACAGGTTGCTGTATCTCTCTTGCAGAGAAGACATCCTTGGAATTCGGTTCTGGGTGACATTTTGGATGATAGCAGTCTGATTTGCATATGCTAATGTCTTCCTTCTCTCTAATGACACCATCAAGCTAAACCTGTCACGGATCCCCCTTGGTTCTACAATACCGGTCCCTGCACACAGTATACTAACTACCCCTCCGATCTTTGGATGGTCGGTAACGCTAACTATCTTCACGGAACAGATCTTGTAGCACCCAGTAAGGGTTAACAGACACCAGAATAGGAGGACATACTTAGTCCAGGTAGCAGAGGTCTTGTCGCCAGGAGAGATGGTCAACCTTATAACAAGGGTGACACTCAGAGCAAGGTTGTCAGGAATAACCGGGTCAGTGCACAAAGCAGGGTTCTCAGGAATAGCCAGGTCATTACACAAAGCAGGGTTCTCAGAAATAGTCAGGTCAGTACACATAGAGGGTCCTTAAACAATAGCCAAGGTCATACACAGAGAGGGTTCAATAAAGATAGCCAGAGTCATGCACGTGAATACAAAATCGCAGAAAACACTGAGGGAAGCAAAACCACATCAGGGCAATGAGTCTGCCCAAGCAGACCGATTTTAAATCTGGCAGTGCTGCGCCATCATGCCAAGCCCCGCCCCCTGGCCACACACGTGACCACCGTGAGCCTGTACATCACTCGGCGCCCAGCCAGTGAGCAGCGAGGATGGTGCTGCCGGGCGGCGGGTCACTTTCTGGGCACTGGATATGATAAAAACCTTAAGAGAATTGAGCAGCAGTGAAGTCAAATGGTAGGCCGCTTATGTCATTGCCCCTCTTCAGTAATCTCACAAGAATGTTTTTGTTCACTATGAGTCTACAGGAGGGATCTCAAACTCTGGCCCTCCCGATGTTTATTGCCTACAATTCTCAGAATTATTTGAATGCTTTAAATGGACAGAACATCATCGCTGGTGCAGTCCAGAAACATCTGGTGGCCAGACAATGATCTCTGATCTAGAGGGCAATCCAGTTGTGGTGCCTAGAAAGTAGTGCCTTTAAAATTCTCAAGTGGTCAGGATGAGTAGTGTGTTCTTTCAAGAAAAAAAACAACAACCCTATAATCCCCCTTTAAGAGCATTTACGTAGGTGTTATAAATGTACCCAGGAATACATGTGCTTTCATTTTATTCCTTTTTCTACACGAATACACATATGTACATATTTAGCTTAGTCACTGGATGTAGATTGTAACTGCCGTGACCCTTTGAACTTACTGTTCCATTAAGTTTGTTCTTCAATGTAATAAAAATGTCGAAGTCATACAGTACAAATCTCTTAGTTGTAGGACAATATAACGTTTGTCTTAAAACAAAATGTGTGTCTTTTATGCATTAAAAGATAATCATTACCTAAGACCAAAGTGCACAAAAAGGTGAAGGAGGCAAAAAGTCAGCTACTACTCTTCTTAACGAATATGAGTTAATGCATTCTTAACAAAGACCTCAAATCATTAACCATCTATATTTATAGTGATTTTTGAGCTGTGAGCTCCACGAGGATATCACTACTGAAAAATCTGAGGGTCTTTAGGTTCAGTGGCTGCAAAGCGGAGCCGCGATCTCCCTACCATTATAAGAGTAAAAAGCTGTATTCACCAGCACGGGTGTGTTGATATACTGTGCATGCAGCCCAAAAGTATGCAAGTGCAAAAAACCTGGCAACATCACCAACTACAAAGTGCTAAGCATCGACTGCGAGGAACATTTTCAGTTACGCCCATTAGTCGTTCACTTGCATGTTACTGCATTGTGATTCTTACTTACTTTCTAGTTTTTCTACTCGCATCGTGGGTAACTTTAATCATGCCCATGGCAATCCATAGACAATCTTGTCCATCGACACTGACTTGATGTGTAACTTCCAGCTGTCTAATAGACAACCACTCCTCTCCTATTCTGTATACACATTATATCTCTTTCCTTCCTTATTATAACATTCAATGCTACAATACATAATATATTAAAGTAGGAACACAAATTTATGTATGACATTTTCATTATTCCTTCAAGTCTATATGATGGTTCTCCACAGCACACTCTACCTCAACAAATGTTCCATTTTCTTCCAGATACTGTGGAAAGAGAATATTGTTCCACCACTCAATGAACACATCGAGTAGAGGTTTGGAAGACAGAAAAAAATTAAAATCAATGATTTTATTGGTATTCTTTAAAACTAGTAATCGATCATATTAAAGAGAATCGGGATGTCCATGTGATTCAAAACAATATTAATAAAGCAGATTAATGTTTTGGCGTTATTATGATCAGCGGGGGCATTGCCATATGAAGTCTCATCTCCGTGGAGCTAAAGCAATCTTCCCAATGAGCTCTAAGTCAAAAACGATTTACTCCCAGCACCAATGTAATCTTAAAGTCTCAAATTCGGTGGCATCCCAGTATTTGTAACATGCGCCCTTTCCTTCTACCAAGAGTCAGTGGCTCCATCCCCATATTCTCCAGCCCAAAGTGAGAGGCCACATTTTCCCCTCCTTTTCTCAGTAGTCAGCCCCATTCAACCTTCTTTCCTTTCACAGTAGTTTCTCCATTCCCCCTTCCATCCCCTTCCCTTTTGGTCAGTTATGACTGTCCTTCAGGTCTACTGGAGGTCAGCTCAGCTTGCTTTCTTTCCTGGCATGATGTATGCAAGGTGACATAGTGAAGGGTGCTTCCTCCAGCAGGACCAGGAAGTCCTGAAATTTGGTCTAGCTAGCTGATACCAGACCCCAGGGCCCTGCATGAGGCACCTGTAGCAGATTCAGTCGCAGGAGGCATTGCACAAGGGATGACACTGCAGGCATGGGCAGATTTCCCATGATGGTGACCTGAACATTACTGAAGAGTTCAAAGCTACTTTAACAGTTTTTGGAATTTTCATGGCATGAACAGGAAAACATATATAAACTCAGATTTTTCAGTAGCCTCAATTGATGGCTGAAACATTTTGATACAATAACCTGACTAGAAACAAAAACCAGGACCGCCTAGAAAAAAAAGAAGAGGACCTGACTAGAAACAATAAAACAGCACCTGCCTAGATAAAAAAAGGGGACCTGCTAAAAAAAATGGGACACCTGCCTAGAAACAAAAAGGGGACCTGCCTAGCAACAAAAAACAGGACCTGCCTAGATAAAAAAGGGGCCTCCCTAGAAACAAAAAACAGGACCTGCCTAGAAACAAAAAAAAACTGCCTAAAAAAAAAGGGGACACCTGCCTAGAAATAACCAGAGTGGATGTTTATATAATGAGGGGGGGGATTTCTGCCCCGGGTGCCCATAACTCTGGTTACGCCATTGGACCTTATATATAATTCCCAGGCATTTTCATGCAGTAGTTTTTTTGCAAACACCTTTTTAAAGTCGAGAGGTCCGTCAACTGGTCGGCTTTATCCGGTGGCATTCGGCTGTCTGTTTGGAGGGTCGTCGACTGCATTTGGTGGCTTGCAGGTGCATTCAGCGGCTGTTCGGCGAGTTGCGGCGGATTATTGGGTGCGTTCACCATTTTTTAGGTGGCTTATCGGATCGATTCAGGGATTTTTTAGAATCGATCCCACGGCTTGATCGGCAGGTCGATCCAGGACACTGCAGTGAATGCTGAATTCACCGCAGGGTCAGCGAATCGGACTTTCTGTGCTCTCTGAATAACCCTGTATCTGTTTATGCAGTCTTTATTGTGTAAGTCTTGATAGATTATTTTTCCTAATGTCATTTCTTTTATAGGTCCAATATGTTTGAGGAGTGCAGGTATATAGCAGAGCTGTAAAGCAATAAAACTCACAACAATTAGTCTTTAATGTTTAATAAATGTTGTTAGAAATCACTTTGTGCAAATAAAATACTTTTCTTTTGTTCTAAATTACATTTGCTTTGAGATAAATAGTCCCAATAGAGCCTAACAGGTCTATTCACTAAAGGTGAAACTCAGAATTGGCAGGAGACGACAACAATCTACACCAAAAAGTCAATTTGGAAAGTGAGATAAATTTGAGATTTTTTCTGGTTTCATTATTTTGACCTAGAATTTTCACTTCTCCTGCGAATTCTCCTGAGTTTCACCTGTTGTAAACAGACCTGTAAATTTTTGTCTTAATTCCATGTTTATATTTATTAGATATTAGATGGAAGTGAGGTAGAAGAATCTGGAGAGCCTAGGGCAGCACCGAATCCTATCACTCCTTTTATTTAAATTGTTATTTAGAAAACATTGATGATATGTTTCACTGGCTCTTATAATGGCCTTCACCACTTAAACACAAAACACAAAATAAAATATGTAAAATGCAAGTGAAAGAAATAAATTGAGTCTCGAGGAAACTGTTGTCATGATGGCATTGTCTTCAATGTAGTCGTCCAGGTAATGTTCATCAATATATTCTACAATGGACATCACGGCAGTCATGGTTTCTTCACATGTGGGCTCAATCTGATCAGGCGGAAGCTCAAACCCATAGGTGCCATCATCTCTTAGTTCAAAAATGAATGATAATTTTATGTTGATGTCTAAAGCCCAGTCTGCTGAAGCTCCAGAAAGGAAATCTATAATGCATAAAAAATGCAATAATTTGATGCCAGATAATTTTTTGCAGATTAATTACTGGAGAATATAATATTCTTTTTAGTTATATTCATGACTGGAATTCTGTATTTGTTGATACATAGTGCTCTTATTTTAAAGGTCGCCTTCCCTTGTTAAATAAAAATTTATTTTAAAAGTAATTGACAAATGAGCTGCACCTCAAGAAGACCTCTCGTGTGTGATACCCACAATCTGGGACGCATTTCCTTGTGCTGTTTAGCTTTCCCCTAATCTGCCTTGCTTTAAAACATTTCTGTCCAGGAAAGTTTACCATCCAACTCAGTATCAAATACATACCACTAATCCAGTTATTCCCACCCTGTATTGATATCATTCTCATCCTTGGAGATCTCTCCTCTTGTATCACTCCCCTCCTACCCATCTAGATTATAAATTCCCAGGTGAATATGGCCCTCAGTTCCTCCTACATCTGTTTATCAAATTGCGTCTTGTCTTAAGCTGTTGTACTGTCGCGCTTGTATTGATTGTGAGCTTGTACAGCACTGTGGAATATGTTGGCGCTTTATAAAGTATAATAACAATAATTATAATAATAACTATTTCATGTATAGTCAATGCTTTATATCAGCTACATGACACTCATGATTCGGATGTGGTTTGATCAAAATGGCAAATTTGCTCATTGACTTATCAGATCCTATGATGTGGTGCTGCAACTACGTTAGATACCGGTGTATATATATGTATATAAATTTGATAGGCCGTGTTAGTCCAGATGCCAAAATCACGAGTATAGCAGTACGTAGTGATACCTTTTTTATTGGACTAACGTTACATTTAAAAGATGAGCTTTCGAGAGGATTTCTCTCTTCCTCAGGTCTGGATGCTTACTGATCAGTTCCTAAAATTGAACATTAGGACATTAAGGGTCACATGGGTGGGGGGATCAGATGTTGTAAAAAGTCATCTATTTGACTCTCACTTTTAACGACATCTAATCCCCCCACCCATGTGACCCTTAATGTCCTAATGTTCAATTCTAGGAACTGATGAGTAAGCATCCAGAACCGAGGAAGAGAGGAATCCTCTCGAAAGCTCGTATTTTAAATGTAACGTTAGTCCAATAAAAAAGGTATCATTACGTACTGCTATACTCATATATATATATATATATATATATATCACGAGTATATATATATATATTATATATATATATATATATATATATATATATATATATATATATATATATATATATGGAAAACATGGGGGGGTAGCACTCAGCCTTAACTAAGCGTTTCATGAAGGGACCTGTTCCTCAGTAAGTGAGTTTATCCCATTATGGGCAGTCATTAGGTTTGCAGAGGAGGACCTGCCAGAGGGTGGATTACATTGACGCTGTTGGCAGGCTTAAGCAATTGATGGCCGTTCATTGCGAACCAAATTTCCACCATTTTATTCAGCATAGCTCAGAGTTATGAAATTTTCACCATGTGGTAAAAGCTGGTATTATGTACCCATGCATGGAGCTGTTGTTGCAGGTTTTTGAATGTGTTTGTCTGGAGTGCTCTCTCCATGTTTTTGTTATATATATATATATATATATATATAAAAATAATCTGCAGTTTCCATACCATTGTCCATTACCTGCTCTTATTTCGTAGGGGCGTTCCAATCCAGTAACTGTTTCTGCTTCTGAATCTGTGTTGTTTCAATTGTTCCCAACTTGAAATCAGGGCTGCCGTCAGTGGGTGGCAGCCCATGACATTTTTAGGAGCCCACTGGCTCTAGAGGGACCTACTCCTTGCCAAATTCGGTGTCAGCTTGTCTAAGTGCCAAAGTTGCAAGGGTCCATTCATGCCACCCAGCATAGACCAACTGAGATAACAAGAAATGTCCTAGTTGGCCATGACATCTGGGTCTTTCAGAGTACTCTGACTCATCATGAAGGAAGCGATTAGCATGGTTTGCACCAGATAGAGGTGTATCAAGTAGAAGAGCCGGTCACTCCATGATGCAATAAAATGAGAGCTGATTTATTATGTGAATTCACCGATTGCTTTATAATATATATATACTGTATATCACTGACTAGACCACTAGAGCATATATTTTATATGCATGTAGGATTTCAAGATTGATTAGCAGTTTAAATGTGATAAACTGATGTGCTGTGATCGATGAGCTTTGAGTCACTTAAAAAAGCAGAATCATTGTTCGATTAAATACAAATTCAAGTGTAGCGCTGTGTGAGTTTGGCTCTATGGACTGAGTTGTTGCTGCCACTAGAGGTAGACAGAGCTTAGACATGTCAAGGACTATGCTGGACTAAAAGACTCTATCTCCCAGAGACCTTTGAAAGAGGACAGGAAGTAGGCGTGCTAGCGCCAGGAAAGACATCAAGAGCTTCGTGCAGGTCATGGGCAGAACAAGCAGAGCAGCTGAATGAGTGAGACGCATGCAGTACATTGTCTGGGATCACAATCAGGCCGGAGCGTGGACCGAGGCGTATCCAGTGCTGGAGATCGGGGACGGAGTGTGCCTCATTGCATACCACATTCCGCTGAGCAGCTCGGAGGACAACCAGGTTCCAGAAGGACCACGAGTAAGGAGACTGCGGATCAATCGAGAGTGCAGGAGGCGGATCGGTTCATGTTTGGGGAGATTCGGCAATGGAGGAGCAGATTCGTTGGCACTGGGTTCCAGTCGGCGGAGAGAGATACTTTGGTCAAGTCATCGGTTCTGGACACAGTGTTCGCCGGATGGGTGAGAGGCCTCAAGGCCCACAGTTCCGAGAAAGCACACACTTGGTTGATTGCTTCAATTCACAGGGCCCCAACGTTGACTAGTCGAAGATATTTTTGTTCATTCACTGGCCAGTTGAATCTAGTACCCGGGTACCCTAAGACACCAATTTATGAACCTGTTTGAGTGGGACTTAAATTCACGAACGGAGGGGCATTAACCGTTTCTTTTCTGCCACGTGTTTTTCCCTCGCTGTGCATTACGTCATTTATCCCCGCTTAATCGATTTACGCTTCAAAGTATATGTGTATTCAATGCCACTTTATTGCTTCAGTAAAGTACAAAATCTAGAATATCCATAACAGTGTGCTGGTGTATAGTAATTCTTAGTGCGGTGAGACTATCCTGGGTTTATTCAGCGGCTCCTCCGGGGGTGGGCGCTACACTAGAAAGCAGTAAAATTGGTTAAATTAAAAAGTGTTGGTGAGACGGTTGATTTTTTTTTTGAGAAAGGATTTTACCAGGAAGGATATATTGAGATTTCTCTCGTTTTCAAGTATGTCCTGGGTGGCGAGTATGTACCGTTAGGTGTCTTGCCCAAGGACACTTACTGGAGAGGTGGTCTTGCTGGGATTGAACCTGTGTCTTCACAGTCTCTCTCCACTGTTATAGAGCAGTGATGTTACCTCTATTCCACCCAGCCGGCACAAGCATGTGCTGCTGTGATTTGAACTCGCACCCTCCTCGTTACAAGGCAGTAGTATTAACATGCTGAGTCACAGAGAAGCTCAAAGGCGCTTAAAGCACACAATCTATTTATTCAGGTTGGCGATTGCCACAAAACTTAATGGGTATATGTGATTTCACCTTCCCTTTCTCTATTTTGACTTATTGTACTAGGTAGCTGGCTGGTTACAAAGTAAAAATATGAATCTAAGAAGACGTTGAGCACTTGCGCTAGAGATTTGATCCACGTACCCTGTTAATCCCTGATGTGCAGGATTTTATATTTATTTATTTATTTATAAAGTATTTTACCAGGAAGGATACATTGAGATTACTCTCGTTTTCAAGTATGTCCTGGGACATATATGTATCTGTTCTTCTGCTGTGGGCCAGAATGAGTGTCTCCTGATGGCTAATCCACTTCCAGGCCATGTCAGTGTTCCTAACAATTACTGGGACATCTTGGCATTCTCATTTAATGAAGGAACTTTAAAATAGCATATTCTTTTATAATTTTGAATCCTAACTTATATTTTCTATTTGTTTTAGGTCAATAAAATACAGTAACTTAAAATGGATTCATTTCTAGAATTGAATATCCTCTTATTGCTTTAATTATTAGGATTGTTTTCCATGTTGTAGAATAATGAAGTAAAAATTCATAAATGGGGACCTTTCCAATAAGCTCTTCAACAGCATGTTATTGTACTTACATAATATGTAGGATGCTCGTCCCTGTGCGTACTCGGTCTTGTGTTTTTCCATGATTCTTTCAATGGCTATTGTTGCTACTTTTTCCTAAAATAAAGGGTGTTTAGTTTGTTAGTCCTTCCATTTCCATGTCTAGTTCATAACTCTCTGTTTTGAGCAAGACTGTTTTATTTGTTTCATTCAAGGGTAAAATATAATGAGAAACTAAATTAATTCCATGAAAAGCAAGTAATATACGTACATATTTTAATCGTATTGTATCGATGCTACAAGTCTTTGAAATGCTATCTTTATTTAAAAAACCTCTCCACTAAAGATATTTTATACTAAGCATATTCTGTTGAAGTGAAAAAAAAATAAGTAGGTAAAATAAAATGGGCTCTATTAAATTCTTCACGCAAACGTTAACGCGTGTGCAAAAATGCATTAACGCGAGGGGAAAAACCCTTTGCGCAGAACGTCGTATTACAATGTCTGCGCAAAAATGTGCGTTAACGTCTACTGCGGGTGAACCTGCGCGAGCGTAATGTACGTTGCGTGTCCTATACTTTGCATTGTGAGCGCAAATGCGTTTGTGCGCTGGTACGCGGATGGTATTACAATCTATGCGCAAAATTTAACGCACAGCATTTGTGCGCATAATTTTAACGTCTTTGAAAAGCTGGTGGTAATGGAAAAGCCGAACGTCCTGGCCAAAACCAAATACACCAGCACGAAAATAAAAATACAGCAAAGTATAGTTACACATTCTACACATACCCAAACAATAAATTTGAGAAGTTGTGCGTGTTTTTTTTTTAATGTAGCATATATGCGCAGATTGACTTTGACAGGGGCAAAAACTTAACGGGAGACAATTACAGGGTTATCCAAAGAGATTCGAAAAGTCACCGCACGTTCGGTGACTTTTCGTTCTCTTCAATTCGGTTCCTTTTGCCGATTGCATTTCGGTGACCCTGCGGTGTATTCAGCAAACAGCACAGGGCCCCCGAATTGCAGGGAAAAGCTGCCGCAAACCTGACGAAAACTAACCGAATGCACGCTGAAAACAAGCAAAAACATCTGGATTAACCTTCGAAAAACCCGAACAGGAGCCGAACAGGAGCCGAATCACACAGCGCCGAAGCAGCTGTGACGTAGAGGAGGCAGTGAATAAATTAGAAAAACCATTTGTATGAATCTGGGAAAATGAAACGCTGTTTGCAAAGAAACTACTGAGCGAAAATGTCTGAAATTTTCACAGGAGGTCCAGGGAATGATAATAAAGAGGGCTGTTACAGAAAAAATAAGTAAACTGAAAAAAAAAAAAAAATCGGACTTTTTAAAAAAAAAAAAAAAGAAAAATGCTTAAAGTATCCTAAAAAATCTACAAATAAAGAGACTTTTTGCTGCAGAATTTTATAATGAATGGTTTATTAGATATTGAATTAAAACGGGAATATTTTTAACATTGAAGCCTATAGGATTCTCCTGAATAAATTTGCCGAATTAAGCCACCGAATGGCAGGGCATTTCGGGAACCTTCTCTGAATAGCCGAAGCAGTGCTTTTTCATGGGGATTTCACTGCCCTCGAACAGGCACCGAACAGGCACCGTATGTTCAGGCAATTCGTCAGGATTTGGCGAATTGCCTGCTCTCTGGATCGCCGAATGGTCAGGAAAGGTAACCGAACGCTGATTTTCAGCGTTCGGTTACCTTTCTCAAGCAATTCGGATCTCTTTGGATAACCCTGTTAAGGTTCTTAATTCTGATCGGCTGAATCGTGTGAAAAAACAGTCCGCACACTGATTTCTGCGCACAGCGTTAATGCGTGCGCGTTTTTGCACGTGTTTTTTCCATGCGTTATCTTTTGATGGATGACAAAAGGCGCTCGGATTTTAATACCAGCTTTAATTTACGTGCGTTAACGTTTAACGCTTTGCGCACAAATTACCGCGCTGCACGAGCGTTTTTGCGCGAATAATTTAATAGAGCCCCATATCTTTTATTCAGCAAAAATTTATTAACCTGTAACTTTGGGATCTTTGCCGTTTCTGCATTTTAGTCACCAAATGATTGACGTTAACATGTAATGCAAGGATACAGTGTTACTCTTTTCTTTATTATCTACTTAGTGCTATATTATATATTTATTTCAATTGTTTTATTACTTAATAGGGTCATGCACATATACAGATGCACTTTGTTTAAATTCTCACAATATCTAGGTTTGAAGAAGCACCTGGAACCAAATATCATAGACAACTTTGTTATTCCCCTGAACAAATTGTTTGCTGTTTATAACATATTAATCTTCTGGGTTACGATTTATGGGTTGTAGACAGCATTTCCATTTAGTTCTAAATAGAGGTTCCAGTCTCTGGTTGGTCTTGTAAGTCCAATAAAGAAGCTTCAGAATGTAATTTATTCATAATGTGATGAAATGTCTCTTTAACCTCCCTGGCGTTCTATTTATTTGGAAAATACTTTGCTGAAAACGGTATATATATATATTTTTTGCCCCCCCTAGCGGCATCCCGAGTGTGCCTCGGGGTTAAATTCCTATGCTGGATGCGGTAACCCCGAGCAACACTCAGGATCAGGGCCGCCATTAGGGCATTACGCCCCATGCTGCCGTAAGGCGCCCGGGGCCAGGGCCCGGGGGGTCCTGGGCCTCTGGGGCCCCATCGGCAACGGCATCGCCCGTTTACAGCTCCGGTATCGGACTCGATGAGTCAGAATCCGGAGCTGTGTCTCTGCTGCAGGAGCCGGAGGAGACACTGTGTATCATCTGGCTCCTGGCAGCTTCACTGGCTGGCTGGGCAGGGCCAAGCAGCAAGTGTGGGCCTCCCAAGCATGTTGCTTTGGCTCCACCCCCTCCACACAGTGAAGCTGCGCGCCTGAGATGGAGGGCCTGGGCTGAAGACAAGAAGACAGAAGAAAAGAAGATTGAAGAAAAAGGAGAAGAAAAGAAGAGCTGAAGGAAGGAAGACAGCAGAGTGGTGAACCAGAGCCCAGCCTAGACCCAAGGCCCAGACCCCAAGCCCCAGGCCCCAAGACCCAAGGCCCAGACCCAGACCCCAAGGCCCAAACCCCAGACCCCAAGGCCCAGACCCCAAGGCCCATGACCCAGACCCCAAGGCCCAGGGTCCAGACCCCAAGGCCCAGACCCCAAGGCCCAGACCCAGGGCCCAGACACCAAGACCCAGGGCCCAGACCCCAAGGCCCATACTCCAAGGCCCAGACTCAGGGCCCAGACCCCAAGGCCCAGACCCCAATGCCCAGATGCCCAGACCCAGGGCCCAGACCCCAAGGCCCAGACCCCAAGGCCCAGACCCCAAGACCCAGACCCAGAGTCCAGACCCCAAGGCCCAGCCCCAGAGACCAGACCCCAAGGCCTAGACCCAGGGTCCAGGGACCGGGACCAGGCCCAGCCTAGACCCAGGGCTCAGACCCCAGGGACCAGGCCCCAAGGCCCAGCCCCAGGGCCCAGACCCCAAGGCCCAGGGGCCAGACCCCAGGGCCCAGACCCCAGGCCAGACTCAGGGCCCAGACCCCAGGGACCAGACCCCAGGCCAGACTCAGGGACCAGAGCCCAGACCCAGGGCCCAGACCAGACCCCAAGGCCCAGACCCCAAGGTCCAAACCAGACCCAGGGACCAGGCCCAGACCCAGACCCAAAGGCCATTATATACAGCCCGTTACTGTGAGATTTATTGCTGTGAATTCTGTGATACATTCATACAACACCGCTCATTACTGTGAGTTTTATTGCTGTGGATTCTGTGATACGCTCATACACACTGCACATTACTGGGAGTTTTATTGCTGTGGTGCTATGTGCTTTTTTTTGAAGGGGGAGAAAAGCTGTTAGAGGTTGAGGGAGTGCCGGGGGGGGGCGGGCCCCATCGTGAGGTTCAGTAAGGGGCCCCATCATTTCTGATTGCTGCCCTGCTCGGGATGCCGCTGGATACATCACCTCTCCCTGCGACCTTATACTTCCTGGTTCCTTCCTCGCGAGAAGGAATCCAGGAAGTAAAATGCTAGGATCACTGGAGGAGACTGCAGAGATCATCGAGGGAGCGCAGGGAGAGGTAATGTATACAACCCGAGTGTGTCTCGGGGTTACCGCTCTCAGCGGTGAAATTTAACCCTGAGACACACTCGGGAACGCTGCCAGGGAGGTTAACTCTTCGCTACTGTTATCAAGTACACTTGAGCTTCATAAACACTTGACGGTGCTCTGATATCAAGTTTACTAGATCTGGCCTGCCTCTAGATCAATGAAATTCATTTGCAAATAAGCTCCAAATTATGACACCAACATTTCAACACATCGAACTTGACTGCATATTTGAAAGCTTGCATGCCAGACCTTTACAGAAACGTGGAGTCTTCTGCCTGTCAAAAAAGACTTATCTACAGTGAACATACACATACAAATTTATTGTGTGGGTAATAGAAAGTCATTTTCCAAAAATCCACCGGGTCCTGCAGTGGTTTTACAGAAAAACACTTCCTTGTCAAGGGGTTACAATAAACAAGAAATTTTCAAAACATGAATGTTCCTTTTGGAGATGCTAGTAACTACAGAGTACTTGCCAGCTCTTCGTTGTTTGCAGAAATGTTTGATGAGTATCCATATGGATAGAGAATTAGTTGACTGTAGGAATGCATGTTTAAATAGCACAGTATCTCTGTCTTATGCTTTTCAATAAGTGTAACCATAGCTTTAGTCTCCAGTTCTGAAGCAGGTGATGGACCACAATAAACAAGGCTGCTGCAGTATGGGTCAGTCCCAACAGCTGAAAAACAAGTAAAAAGAGCCACATAATGAGAGTTTGTGTAATTTGGGTCACATCATCCTATGAGCCCTTCTCAGGATATCATATTGGATGGTGTTACTGGTTGTGACTTTGTATACTCTATACAATTTAATTTTGATTCACAGGCAGGGGCATAACTACCAGGGGTGCAGAGGGTGCCACTGCACCTGGGCCCTTGAGTCCGGGAGGGCCCACACTTGCCTGCCTGGACTAGGGGCTTGCCTATATTTTATATATATAATTATTTTTTTAAATTTATTTTATACTTTTACTTTGGAGCTCTGTGATACACTCATACACACCACATATTACTGTGAGTCTTGTTGCTGTGGAACTCTGTGATTTACACTGATATACACTGCATATTACTGTGCATTTTATTGCTGTGGATTATGTGATACGCTCATACACACTGCATATTACTGTGAGTTTTTTTGCTGTGGAGCTCTGTGATACGCTCATAAACACTGCACATTACTGTGAACTTTATTGCTGTGGAGCTTTGTGATACGCTCATACACACCGCACATTAATGGGGGAGTTTATTGCTGTGAAGCTCTGTGATACGCTGATACACACCGCACATTGCTGTGAGTTTTATTGCTGTGGTGCTCTGTGATATGCTCATACACACTGCACATTGTTGTGAGTTTTATTGCTGTGGAGCTCTGTGATACGCTCATACACAACGCACATTACTGGGAGATTTATTGCTGTGGAGCTCTGATACGCTCATACACAACGCACATTACTGTCAGGTTTATTGCTGTGGACTTCTGTTATTCATTCACACACAGCGCACATTTACTGTGAGGCTTATTGCTGTGGAGTTCTGTGAGATACAAATAGTGCACAATACATTAAAAATGGGATGGACTGCAGAGGTCATAGTGGACCTGGAAAAAATGGACACAGGAGTCAACGTTGTGGACCTGGAGGGGACCAATGCATGTTGACGGGAGGGGGGCCAAGATATGCATTTGCCTAGGTGGGGGGCCGTCATGGTTCCTGCACCTGGGCCCTGAGGTTTCTTGTTACGCCTCTGTTCACAGGATAATAGAGGGGAGTGAAAGGTGAGATTGAATGATTCATGGTCAGAATTGCAAGGGACCATTGACTGGCTGTTCAATTGTGTTTGCTTGTTTTTGGCAAGATTGATTCCTTTTTTCTTCGCAATTCACACTTAATGAGATTTTACATGGATTTATAAGCAATCTTCCCTTTTTACAGGCTATATTATGTTAAAACTCACTGTTGTATCATCATTTAGAAAAGAACAGTGCAAATACAAGTTAGCCCAGGAGGCAGTATGTAGCGGGATAGCAAAAACAAGGATGTGTTGGACCGGACCCAGAAGGTGAACTGTGTGCTTGGGTCATTGACTGTTTCTTCTAGAAAAAGAAAACCCATGCAAACCTATTATTTTGTGATCTCAGAGCATAATTAACAGCCATAGAACTACCTGGTACCATACATTTTCCCTGTTCCTGGAAGCCAAAAGAACTGACAACATCGAAAGAAAGGTAAGGGCACCTCATTCAGTCACACACTATTTCCACTCTGCCTCACACACTCCCATCCTACTCAGTCATATGCACATTGATATCTATCTCAATTTGTTACACTGTCCTCACAATTATAAAGCCGTATTTAAACAGGAGGTCTGACAATTGTGACTCTTATTTAACAATACATAACTGCATGTCTAGGATATAAACGCCTTGCTGTTACTTACTACACCATTGAGCATCAAAATTCCGATTCAAGTCCACACCATAGCATGTTCCATTATCATGAACTGATCGGTTCTTTCTCCAAAGACGTTCCTGTTTCCCCAGGAAAACACAAATTGTCTATTATCTTTAGATATATACTTATGCATATAAAATTGGGAAAGCACTCCATAGGTGCAATTTTAGTGAAATGAGAACCAGTTATAAAAAAAATTAAAACAGAAAAAAGAGAATGCTCTTCAGAAGTCCAAATAAATTTTGCATCATCAAGCACATTAAAAAATAAAGACAAGTCATTTTAAAAATAGATTTTAAAATAAATTTGTCAGGATGCTTGTCTATGGTGTTCTACACCATCCTGCACTTGATCTAATTCTTGAAAATGCTTCCACATTTATGGGTTAAACAAACAGCAATTGCAGAGTTTAATAACCTTGAAAGTGTCACACTGGCTGGTGGATAAGGTAGATTTTTTTTTACATAAAACTCCTTTTCTACTAAGCACCACCCTTTGCTTCTTGGAGGAGAGGCCTCACTCTACAGAAGAGCTTGGGAAGTAAATCTAGTCCTATCCCAAAATGGATAGTCTTGGATTAAAACAGGGAGGAGGGTAAATGGAAGGTTATCCCTACTGATTCTTCAATATTACATACAGCCACACCAGTCAAGAGATTATGAGGAGCCTAGTCACTCAATTGAGTGTCCAGCCAAACCAATGGCCTAGTGCAGTGAGAGCCATCGAAGGGACAATAGTCATGTCCCGATCCTGAGGAAATTTAGATTAGCATGTACTGATCACAGTTTACTGTGTGCCTAATCCCCTGCACTCTGAGGCTTGAATTAGTCTTCTGATATCCCCCTTAGAGGAAAGAGGGCTGAGGACACTCAGGTCACTGTGACTACTCAAATTGTATTGAGTGATCACAGTGCATAGACTGTCCCTTTAAGTGATTGCTTTTTCTTGACCATTTCAACAAATCCTACCCTTGTATCTTTATTTTTTCTTACTGATGTCGAGTGGTTTCACTTGATTTATCACAGAGTATGCAGAGAGTTCTCTTTACTATTTGGGCTGAAATTGTGTAGACTTTATAACATTCACAGAATCAGGGCTCCAGTCCTAAAAAAATAAGTGTGGTAAAACTCTAAGATATTTTCTCCCCAATTAACTGTTGACATGTTGACCTTTCCCGTGTTGCCTCACACTCAAATTTGATATTAATGTTTATATATATTGATAAGCTGGGTATTATGGAATCACTGTGATAAATGTAGTAAATATTATATATTTCTGATCACTTATTAACCCCTTCACTACCAATATTGAGATATCTCGGTCTTCAAAGGCACTATCTGGTCTCCTGATATCGAGATATCTCAGTATGCTGATCGGCAGCCCAAAAGCAAGTGAAATTCGTTATTTCGTTAATTTCATTTGCTTTTGGGCTCCAGAAGGTGCCCCCAAAGAGCTAAAACTGCAAAATCAACTGCTCGAAGCTCTGAAATAACAGGCTTTCAGCAGGTGATGCAGGGAGAAATGGAAGAAAATAGACACTCAAACCTCTAACTCAATTTGGCAGTAGATGGCACCATCTACTGGCCAAAAATAGGTTATTTACAGTAGGACATACAATGAGTATAAGCTGAAATATTTCTTACTTTAAAATTAATTTAAAATGATTTTACAAAAACAAGTAAGTAAACGATTGGAACCTAATTAAAGCTAATTAAAGCTTTTCATTGTTTGGGGCAAAAGGGAACTCCATTCCTCCTGAAAAAATTGTGGAGGAACTGCGTTCCCAAGAGTTCCTGCTTGACTGGACCCTTGTGCAGTATCCACTTTCTGTGATGTACTATTAAATCGATATTTTTTCTTTGTAGCATAAACTACTTTTGTAGTATTATAAAATATTTTGTAGCGTATTTTCACCATTTTCATGCATAGTATTCAAATAAAAAAGTAAATCTCCCTCAAGGTTGCTAAAACAGACTTTATTAATTGTTGTATTTGGCACACAGCCAATGAGTTTGTAGGTCAGATGTTCGCCGGCAGTGGGAAAACAGCTATGCGTTGACTATAGTATCTGTTAAAAATGTATTTTTGCCCTTTTGCAGAACTAAAATGTATATTTTTAAAAAAAATTATACTGTGCTTTTAAGTTTTTTGTCTTACCGTCGTCCAGGTGTAAACATATCCGTCAACGTTTAACACTGGAACTACATAGAAGTCAACTTGTTTGAGAACTTTGTTGAGTTCACTGTCATGCTTGTGATTTGAAATTAACTGAAAAATAGTTAATCAATAAACAAAAAGTAAGCTGGCAAAACTATTTTAAAATGCAAAAAATATTTTTACAATCATCTTGTAAAGAGCAAAGTACTTTAATATTTATATAATACACAAAAAAAGAGAAAAAACAAGATAAACACAATGATTCAGTGAAGAAAAAAAATGTCAAGCAATCCAGAACCAACATAATAGAAAATGAAAAATGAAAATGCAAATAATAATAGAAATTGTTTAAATAAATTGTAGGCATTTATAGAAGGTTTGTTGCAAAAGACATGCATCTGATATTCAGAGTTAAGGTGTACTTATGGCAATTATAGGTAATTAAGTATGGAGATAACATGGAATCAAGGTTCCTAAAAAATCTGATGTATGAGCTGTGGTTGCAACTAAATAGCTGGAACTAAATATCAGGCTTGTGTGTGTTCTGAAAAATACATAAGGCCAGAATTTAACCAACTGATTTGACAGAAACTGGTAACAAAATTATCAAATATTGTCACTTTGCCTCTATCTAAATACCCTGGGATTTTTAGTTTCAACAAATATATACTTTTGTTTGGTGGTTTTGTATTCAGAAACTTTTATAAAGATGACAGTCAGAACATGTTGAATTGAACAAAATTACTGCTTTAAAAAAATCATTCCATCATTGTAGCATTTCCTATATTTTCTATAAATTTATTGGAGCCCCATATATAGGGAGTATTCCCAAAATCAAGTTTGTTCGTGCAAAATATACACATTTTCCTTTTTTGTTGATTCGTAACATTTTATTCATAGTTAAATGTTTTTGTGTTAAAGAAATAGTGTCATAAAAATCGTTATTTGTCTGATAAAAATGCTATATAATAAGTGTGGGTACAGTCAACAAGAGAACAGATAATTTAGGTAAACTCAAAATAGAGCAAAAATGCCCAAATCACCGTGGTAATTCATGCACAGAAAAATTGAAAAATCAGTCATTGAAAGGTTAATGGAAATGAGTCTCGATTTCATATCCTTTTGTTTGTGTTTCTACTATAATCATTATTACAAATATAAAAAAAATAACTTCTCACTTTTTTTTTTTAGTTTCTAAGAGAGATTGTAAGTAAAACAAATTACCTCTTTCACAAACCATTGGCAATAAGCTACAGAAACCCATTCCCGAGCATGCATTCCACAATCCATAAAAATAATTTTCTTTTGCTTTTTTGATGGCCATCCAATCTGTAAGTACATTTAAATAGCTTGAAATAGTATAATTTGCTGCATTTTAAAATTAATCAGACTGTATGTTGTAAAGTTAAACATTTATTAGTTCTTTGCATATTCCTTGTTATTATTATTATTATACAGGCATTTATACAGCGCCAACATATTCCGCAGCGCTTTACAATAGGGGAGCACAAACAGGATACGTACATGATACATAATGAAAAGATGACCCTGCCCATAGGATAACTGTCCAGGTAGTACAGCACTTAACCAAGTGCTCATTCAGACATCCAGTGATTTTACAATCTAAGGGATTGGAGTAGGTGAAACAGATAGGAGCAGAGGATGTAAAGATGGTTAGCAGGGCAGCATAGGAAGGACCATAAACCTGGGCTTAGTGAGAGTAATTAGAGAGAGAAGTGGAGACAGCTGGTAGAGAGACCTGAAATTAAGGATTATTGTTACTGACGTATTTTGGATCTTGAGTCAAAGTAAGATTCTCTCTTTTCTCACACAGTCATCTTCAGTGATTACACCATTACACAATGCATTAGGACATGATATATATGGTAGGTAGGCAAGTTCCAGATCAGAGAGTATGAAATGTGCAGCTCTTATGCTGCTACGGTGGGAATGAAACTACAATATGCATTTTAGATCCACAAGATTCCATGAGACTAGCAAATTTTCTATTTTACCCTATATGTAATTATTAACTTTGCATCGCGTGTTTTAAATAAATGTTATGATAATTGTTGTTTTCAACAAAAATTGCATGTAGTGAAGGGGCTAGAGAGAAGGGGATAGGCAGGGACAATTTGTAACGGGATGATAGGTGGTGACGATGGCCTTGGAGTTTCTGTAATTAAAAACTTTGGGCATCCAAAGATAAGGACTGTTATCTCACAATAAAATGGCATGTCTTGTTACACTGACATCTTTTAGTTATAAAGAAAACTTATTCAATTGCAATTCCTTCATGAAATCTTCAAAATTTACAATTTAGAGAATAAACTCTAATGGTTAAAATTTTTGGGTTTATGACTCTATGGTAAATCTACTCACTGCAAACTTATATAGAATATTAGAGAAGAACAAATGGCGAAACCCTATATCGCAGAGCGCTCAAAAGAGGAAGTACTATAATTACTGATACAGTGCTGACACAGTTAATCCCAAAAAACTCTGTCAGGAAAATAGATACTAAACGTAAGCGACACACTCGAGCGCAAAAATAACAGTGCTGTTTTCAAATGTAGTAGTGAAATAAATCACACCAGTGCAATAGTGCAATGCTTGTCTCAATGATCCTGATAAGTATAATGTAGAAAATATATATATATAAATATGATTCTATAAAATGCTGCGCTTCTACAAAAAAAATAATTCTATCAGGGTTATTCAAACAGCTCCGAATTGCTGGTGAAAGGTAACCGAACGCTAAAATTCAGTGTTCGGTTACCTTTCCTGGCCATTCGGCTATTCAGAGTACAGGCAGTTCGCCAAATGTTGGCGAATTGCCTGAACATACGGTGCCTGTTCGGTGCCTGTTCGAGGGCAGTGAATCCCCATAGAGAAGCAATGCTTCAGCTATTCAGAGAACACAAACCAGCAGTGAAAAGTTGCCGAATTGCCCTGCTGTTCGGTGGTTTAATTCAACAGGTTTATTCAGACGAATCCCATAGGCTTCAATGATAAAAAATATTCCCGTTTTAATTTAATATCTAATAAACCGTTGACTATAATATTCTGCAGTAAAAAGTCTCTTTATTTTTTGATTTTTTTAACCGCTTCGCTGCGGAGGACGCGCTCAGCATGTCCACCCGCAAGTAGCGTTGGTAGCGTCCTCCCTTTGCTGTCAGCAATAGGCCGGATTCCGGCCGATCGCTGTGCCCCCCAGTGCGGGCTGACATCCTTGATGTCAGCCCAGCATCCGGGACCACCGCGGGCACCAATAGATGTCATTGCGGCGGCGCGATGACCTCTATTGCAGGCGCCCCCCCGCGAGTGCGGAGGAGGTGCCTTAAAGGGAGGGGGAGGTCCTTTGGACCTCTCTCCCTCCCCTTCCGTTCAGGGTAGAACTCAAAGCCAGGCACGGTTTGGAAGGGCACAGCCTGCCCTTCCAAATGGTGCCTGGCTTTAACACCTTGGGGACCGGATCGCTATTCGGCGCCAAAAAGCACCAAATAGCGATCCTCTCCCGGAGCTGGTCGACATCTTGGATGTCGGCCAAGCTTCTGGGATCTCTGGGATGCATAGCACGATGACGTCAGTTCTGGAGTTAACCCCTAGCTGCCACCAATGGTGGAGATAGGGGGTTCCAATGAACCCCTTATCTCCTGATCTGTGGCAGCTAGGGGTTAATGTTTGGTATCGTTGGATCGGCCAAAAATTAAAATAAAAAAATATTTTAAAGTAAATAAATAAATAAAAAAATAAACAGTTTTTGTTTTGTTTTGGTTTTGTTAATGCAGCAATATTGTTCCCATTTCAATTATAATGTGAACAATGATGCTGCACTAACGATTTTTGTATGGGGTGCGTTTGTTAAAAATCACGTGATTTTCCCCCCAAAAAATGTAACGAGTCCTCATTTCTAATATTTTTAACAAGCGCAACCCATAGAAAATATAACTGCAAACGCTCACATGTTAAAATGTGAAAACAAACACTTTACACGTCATAAATTATTGAAAATTTTAATTTTATTGCATTGTTTGTTATAATATATAGACAGGACATGCTTATACATATAATAATGATATATTATGAATCTGCCGAGTCTGCCGGAAAGAACGATATATAATATGTCTGGGTCATATAAAAAAATATGGCTTCAAAACACGTTTAAACATGATGAGCGAAACCGGTAAAAATGACCTCAGCACAGAGGCGTGAAATGGCTCAGCAGCGAAAGGGTTAAGATCTTTTAGGCATTTTTGGGGATTTTTTGCAAAAAAGATTCCGTTTTGTCTTTTAAATCATTTTTTTTTCTGTAACAGCCCTTTTTTTTATCATTCATTGGATCTTAAATGTAAATTTCTGACATTTTCGTTCTGTAGTTTCTTTGCAAACAGCGTTTCACTTTTCAAACATTCAAGCGTACTTTTTTTTTCACTCCATTCGTCTGCGGTGTCAGGTTTTTCTGGCGGCTGCCCTGCGCTGTGATTGGCTCCTGCTCGGGTTTCTCCGGCGTGTTCGGCGGGGATAATCCAGATGTTTTTGCCGGTTTCGGTGTGCATTCGCCTAGGTTTTGCGGTGAGTGTTCGGCAGGTTTGCGGCGGCTTTTCCCTGCACTATGACGGCCCTGTGGTGCTTGCTGAATACACCGCAGGGTCACCGAAATGAGATTGCCAAATAACACCGAATTGAAGAGAAAGAAAAGTCACCGAACGTGTGGTGACTTTTCGATTCTCTTTGAATAACCCTGTATATGTGTTCTTGTTAAAAATTAGTGCAGAAATAGCCAGACATAAAATGACGTCTGTGAGGGAATCATTTAGGGATGTGCGTTTCGGGTTTCGGAATTTTGGAATTTTCACGAAATTTCCCGATTCGTGTTTTCGGATGCGGCCGAATTTCCGAAAATTTTTAGATCCGAAAATGTCAGATCCGAAATGTTTTCCGAGCCGAAACGAAATATTTTCGGATTTTTCGAATGGACTTGAAATGTGTCAAACGAGGAGAACAGATGTTCCGAAAAACGAAAATTTTCCAAAAAACGAAAATTTTCTAAAAACGAAAATTTTCAGAAAAATGAAAATTTTTAGAAAAAACGAAAAGTCGATACAAAAAACGAGCAAAATGACACGAAAAATACGAAAAATGGTTGATATTCCGAAAAATGTGCAATTCCGAAAAACGAAAATTTCCGAAATTACGAAAAGTCGATACAAAAACTGAGCACAGTGACACGAAAATACGAAAAATGGTCGATATTCCGAAAAAAAGATGTACCCGAAAAACGGGTCGAATCGAAACCGAAATCGGTCGAAACGAGCCGAATCGAAAAGTTTAAAAATCCGAAAAATCGAACCGAATCGAACCGAAAAAAAAATCGGTGCACAAGCCTAGAATCATTGAGACAAGCCACTTGCACTGGTGTGATTTATTATATAGAATATTTACTACTAGTTTTCAGGATTCTCACCTTTAAGTAGTAGATTGGTCTTTCTTCATATGTACTTCCCATATAATGTTTGGATACCAAGTCGCTGTGTTTTTCGTGAATATCTTCCATCCATCCGTAAATCTGTAAATTAACATAAGATTAGTAAAGTTGTACAAAAAAAAAATTTCTACGCCTGATTCCACTGGGTCCCAGGAACCAACTGTAGCGCTCACTCCCGGAGGAGCCGCTGAAAATGAACCACGGGTCAGTCTCCCCGCACTAGGGAATAAATATACTCCGACACAGTTGTGAGTTTTTATCATTTAAACAGTTTACTAAAATATTTGAGCAGATGTCGAGACACGGTATTCACAAGTATTATTACAGCATTTTCGTATCACGGTAAAACGCGTAGCGGAAAAGAAACGAAACACGAGGCTTCGTATTTCGGAAAATAAAATATTCGCAACCGAACATAAAAGCAATGCAATTTCCCGATAGTTCAGAAAAGGGGACACGTAGCAAAACCCCAAACATACAATCCCTTCGTATTACGGTAAACGCGCAGCGGAAAAAAAGGAAAAATATATTCGGAACGTATCTTTATCTGTAACCCCTGTTCCGATTCATAAAAGGAAATGAGTCCTGCACAAGTTAAGTCCCAGAATGTGAAAGGTGTATATGTGTGTGTGGTACCCGGGTACTGTTCAACTGGCCAGTGAGTTTATTAAAGGAAGGTCTTCGACTAGTCAGTTGGGGCCCTGTGGACTTTAAAGAGAAAACAGCATAGCGTCCTTTAATCATTAAACAGCCTTGGAGGTCTCTCACCCATCCGACGATTGCTAGGCTCGCGCTGACCCAGGACGTCTCTCCACCCGATTTTGACTGGGGATACTAGCGGCCGGATCCGTTGTCTGACTTCATGCAGCTTGTCCAGCTCACCGCCTGCTCTTCGTTCGATTCCGCCGGTCTACAGCAATGTCTGGGCTCTGGCAAGTCTCCTTCTCCTCAGGTTGAGTGACCCAAACAGGAATAACAGGTCTCCCTCGGGCTTTGGCCTAGGTTCTCCCGCGATCTCCTCAGTGCGTCTGCTTTTTCCTGTTCCCTGGCGCGCTCTGGAACTTTCTCCACGAGGCAGAGGATGTAAGTGTCCAGTCCCCACCACTTCCTGTCTTCTCGCAAAGCATGCCGGGCATTGTAGTCCCAATGTCCAGTATCTCTGATCGCGATAGTCTCCATCTTGTGGCCAAAAATAGGTACTGCCACAGCAAGATTTTTAACACAGCGCTACACTCTCCCCCTCCTAGAACTCTTGGGTCTCTCCAAGGAGGTACAACAGTTACATTACATTTCCACAATATTTGAATACAGTTTACATAACATGTACAGGTTCAGCAGCATACAGGCAGTGGGTTAGGAACACTTCCTCAAGTTGACTCATATTTTGGGCTACCTCAGCTAGCATAGCAGACACTTCGGGCAACCTCCGCACCGTGGTGATGGCCTCTTCAGTGCTATGTCCAGGGAGAGTCGTAGGTGAGTCGTGGGGCGGTCGAACAGAGCGTTTTGGTTCTGGCTCAATCAGTTTCTCTTCAGGTGGAAGTACTATAGGTGTTGGCTCAATTCTTCTCTCTATCACTGGAGCAGACGTTTCTTCAGAGTATGATCCCTCCAGTGAAGGCATAGAACTATAATCACCTGAATAAGCTCCGGAGCTACCGGGATCCCCACAGCCTCAGGGACTTCCAACTGAAATTCAAGAGGCTCAGGGATATCAACAGTCTCAGGGACTTCCAACAAGAATTCAGGAGCTTCAGGCCTCAAGTTACTCTCCCACCGTTCAGGGACAACGACAACCTCTTCAGGCTCCGGCGAGCGCATCCAATCTAGACAATAACTCTCTTCTTCACTGTCTCTTTCGCTCTCTTCGGCAACCCGGGTCTGTTGAGACCGAGTAACAGGAGGCAAACATGGAACAGGCGGATTTGGCCGAGGCAATTCGTCCCCAACTGGCATCCTTACAGCCTCTCTCAAAGGTAACAAATGATTTCGGTGCCAGTTCTTAAGAGGCCCAGCCTTTCCATCCGGGCGAATCTGATACACTGGTAAACCCGGCAGTTGTTTACAGACAATGTAAACCTGGGAACTCCACCTATCCGCCAACTTGTGTCTCGCAGCAGCACCCAAGTTCTTCAATAGAACCCTATCACCGGGTTGTAGATCTTGTATTCGAACTTTCAGGTCATAGTTCTTTTGTTTCTTTGCTCCCTGT
This sequence comes from Leptobrachium leishanense, assembly GCA_009667805.1. Classification (NCBI taxonomy): domain Eukaryota; kingdom Metazoa; phylum Chordata; class Amphibia; order Anura; family Megophryidae; genus Leptobrachium; species Leptobrachium leishanense. The sequence goes on along the minus strand of CM019069.1, from coordinate 82,177,805 downwards.
TTCCCGAGGTCAAACGGGCCTGTTCAAACGCAGAAGCCAGATTCTTTCGAAGTCTATCCACGTAGTTTCTATGGGAAGCTACTGATGTCTGGTCTAGGGATAACCCAAATGCCAAATCAACCGGCAGTCGAGCCTCCCTTCCGAACATAAGACGGTACGGTGAATATCCAGTTGCATCGCTCTCCGTACTGTTATATGCATGCACCAGAGTAGCTATGTGATGACTCCAACTCTGCTTCTCCACATTCGACAAGGTCCCCAGCATGTTTAGCAGTGTGCGATTAAACCTTTCAGGCTGAGCATCACCTTGAGGGTGATATGGTGTGGTTCGGGTCTTTTGGATTCCCAACAGCTCTAACAACTGCCCCACCAGTCTGCTTTCAAAGTCTCTACCCTGATCAGAGTGTATCCTCCTTGGCAGTCCGTAGTGAACAAAGAACTTTTCCATCAATACCTTGGCTACAGTCGTAGCGTTGATCTTTCGTGGAAAAAGCTTGGGCGTAACGAGTGAAATGATCAGTCACTATTAGAATGTTCCCTTGCCCACTAGCATCCGGCTCTAAGCACAAGAAGTCAATGCACACCAAATCCATGGGTCCCTGGCTCTGCAGATGGCTCATTGGAGCAGTTCGGGTCGGTAGAGTCTTTCTCTGAATACACCTCAGACAGGAATGACAATAACTTTCTACTTCAGCCCTCATACAAGGCCAATAGAACCTATCTCGCACCAGCTTAAAAGTTCTCTCTGCACCCAAATGTCCATGCTCATCATGTAGTGATCGCAGCACACTCTCCCTATGTTTAGTAGGGAGGAATAACTGTTGAATCTCTTCAGAGTTGGTTGAGGGGCCCCTTCGGTAGACCACCCCATCCAACGTCTTTAACCGCTCCCACTTTGTAGACCAATCTGGCTCCACTCGGGGAGTTGGTTAACAAAATCTCTCGCTGTTTGCAGACAGGGCCTTTATGGTCAAGGCAATTAAAGGGTCTCTGGCCTGATCCGCTTTCAGGTCCTGTCTCGAAAAGGTAGGTAAACTTTCATCCCTTAACTGCGTAGGGTTACAGTAGAACTCAGGAACAGCCGCAGCCATAACTCCTATGGCCTCTGCTTCAATCCCTCCTTTGACCCGGCGCTCTGTTCCTTGACACAAAGCTTGCACCCCGTCTGGAGTCAACTGAGTCCATTCTGTAGTGTAGGGTCTTCTCGATAACGCATCAGCATCTCGATTATTCCCCAGGGCGATACTTCAGGCTGAACCGAAACCTGACAGAGCGGCCAACCACCGATGTCCCGTTGCGTCCAGTTTTGCGGTAGTAAGGATGTAGGTAAGAGGATTGTTATCCGTCTTGATCACGAACTCAGCTCCATACAGATAGTCTTTCAACTTGTCCACCACTGCCCACTTCAAGGCTAGGAACTCCAGCTTGTCAGTAGGATAGTTCTTCTCTGAAGGCGTAAGGCTCCGGCTCACGTACGCCACAGGCCTCAGAAATCCACCATACTCCTGATATAGGACTCCTCCCAGACATTCTCGGCTGGCATCCACATGTAATTCATACGGCTTGTGAGGGTCCGCATAGGCCAAAACAGGAGCTCGGGTTAGGCTCTCTTTCAGCTTTACGAAAGCTCCTTCACATTGACTGGTCCATTCACCTTGTATAGACTCTCGAGCTTTCCTTGGCCCCGGAGCTGACGGGTTTTTGTCAGAGACCTTGCAGCCTTCTTCTGTGGTTTCCTTCTGCAGGAGTTTGTTCAGTGATGAGCTATTTTCGCGAATCCTCCCACAAATCTTCGATAGTATGAACAGAATCCCAAGAAAGATCTAAGCTCAGTGACGTTTCGGGGTCTAGGCCAAGAAGCTACGGCCTCCAACTTCCGAGGGTCTGTTGAAACACCTTCTGCTGAGACCACATGTCCCAAATACGTAACAGACGGTAGACAGAATTGGCATTTCTCTAGAGACAGTTTCAGCCCCTCTTCATGGAGCCTCTTCAAGACCTTCTCCAAACGTTGCTCATGTTCTTCAGAGTCTTCCCAAACACAATTATGTCATCCAGGTACACTAATACTTCGATTAGATTCATATCCCCGACTGTCTTCTCCATCAACCGTTGGAACATGGCTGGAGCCCCCGTAAGGCCTTGAGGCATCCTGTTGAATTCAAAGAACCCCAGTGGACAGATGAACGCAGTTTTCTCCTGTCTTCAGGATGCATTGGTATCTGGTGATACCGCTTCGCAGGTCTAGTTTACTAAACCACTTTGCTCCAGACAAACACTGTAGGCATCTTCTATCCGAGGAGTGGCATATTGATCAGGGATGGTTCTCCGGTTCAATGTGCGGTAGTCTATGCATAAGCGGACAGAACCATTTTTCTTCCGGACCAACACTATAGGAGATGCGTATGGACTCCTGGACTCTTGAATCACCTTGGTTCTTTGCAATTCGTTCAGCTGCTCTCGCAGATCATCTAAGTCTCCTAGCGGAACTCGCCTTGATCTTTCTCGAAACGGCTTATCTTCTTGTAACCGAATGCGGTGCTCAGTACTCTTAGCTAGGCCCACATCGAACTCATCTTTTGAGAACAATTCCTTCCACTTTAGACTTGAGACTGAAGACGTTTCTTCCACTCAGGTGAAATGGGAGCGTCCTTGGGGTAGAATCTTTCATCTGGAATCTCTTTACCCACTCCCCCTCCTGAATCGGTAGAGAGGGGTGTAGCAGACTCTACTTGCCGATAGGCATTCGTGCTTTAAGGACTACTGGAGAATCCGTCACATTGCATACGCTGACCGAGACTCTTCCTCGTGTTCTCTTCAGAGCTTTGGTGGAGATTATCTCAGGAATTACTTCGACTCCGGTTTCACTCCACGATCAAAATCGGTTCCCAGCACCACATAGGGGCCTGGTTGCGATCCATTCAACTTGACTGAAGCCCGGAAACTCGCTACTTCTCCTGCTTGCAGAACCTTCTCTGTTCCACCCAGTCTCCACAGTCTTCCCACCTCGGCAGGTGCCTTTCGTTCTTCGACCATCCTCTGATAGACCGGACGTAACATTGGGTGTACTCCTTGAGTTGAACCTTCTTCCAACACGATAGGCGTCAGGAGACGCCGCACTAGGTCAGTATTCGTCCCCACTTTCAGGGAGCTTTGTTCGCACCGAGGGTCGAGGACACACAATAGCCAATGCATCACAACCCCCAGACTGCCCATGACTTCAGATCCGATCTCCAACTTCACCTGCAGGTACCCGTCATAGGGAGTTTCTCAGTGCCGATACCCCATATTTCCAATCCTTCAATTCTTGCAAAGGATGTGCTTTAAGTGTTTCTCATAGGAGTCTCTGTAGATCAATGTCACTTGAGCCCCTGAATCAACAGGGCTTTGGTGTAGACTCCTCCACTTGGATGGCACAATAGGAGAAGGACCTATCAGTTGGTCGGGAAATTTTGTGGCGGTATCCGGACGCTTAGACCCAGTTGCTGTACCCTGGCCTTTTTCTTGGCCCGTGCAGGTTTTTGGCATGCATTGCCTCCCCATGACGTAGACCCGGATGCTAAGGAGTGACTCTTTCAGTCCTGGCAGGCTCTACAGTTGGCTCGGCTTTGGGCCTTCTCGCCCTCTTAGTCTTTGCTTGGTTTCTGGAGCGGGGTTCAACCCTCGGGCACTCAGGTTGCTCCTTTACTGGTGCCCTCTGGCGTTTCCCGCCGTGAGGTAGATAACAGTCCTTCCAGGGCTTCCAACAGTCCCTTGACTCTATCCTTCTCAGGCTTTCGGCCTTTGCACTGTGCGCGGAAATGGCCCATTTCTCCACACCCGAAACATCTCTTCTTAGAGAGCGGAGACGTAGTTGCTTGTTGAGATTTGGTTAAAGGATTTGGACCAGACGCCACAGCAACTCCGTCGTCTGCATACCTGTGAGGAATTTCTGCATTTCTGCCTGCATCTCTGTCACCTTCATCAATACCCGGCACAGTTCCGCATGCGCTTGTTGCAATTCAACTTGAGCTTCCTGAACTTTCTTGACGGTTTTGGACAATTCACCCCATTCAGGGAGGTTCGACTCTTTGGCAGCCTTCTCTGTAGATTTAAAAACAACTAGATGTTCTTGTTCATCCTCGTCAGATCCATAGGTATCTAGAGAGTCGCTTTCAGGTTGCAGGCCGTCGTTATGTCTCACAGGTTGTGCATAAGCCCTTTCCCCCCGCCTGAAAGATTTCTCTTCTAGTAAAGCCTCTTCCTCTCGTACAACTCGGATCAGTTCCAGGTACTTTAACTCTTGGTTACCTGCTCTGCTTCTCAGCTGCATCATCACTGGATCTAGAGGTTGAGAGCCCCTCAGGATCTGTTTTATTCGGATCTTATCTACTTCGGCCGGTTCGGCCCCTTTCTTCAGGAGTATCTGGTGTAGAATCTTATCCAGGCGCCTCATGTACTCGGTCATCCTTTCACCTCTTCTCTGATAGTGTGTTCGTACTGATATACCAATTCGGCCGCCTTTTCAGTTCGCCCAAAAACTTCTTCAAGAACGTTTAAATAATCCAAAGCAGTACAATCTTTTCTACTCAGTTTTAGGTTTCTCACCGCTTCTGACGCAGGTCCCTTTAAGCTCTCGGTGATCCTTTGCTTTTTCTGGGCCTCAGGGACATCCCACTCATCCAGAGCCTGCATCGCCTGTTCCACCCATTCTTCAAAGGTTTCTTCTCCCGCGGAGTTGGTACGTTTCCTGTAAAATTTCTTAACCGTCGATAACCGAAGTTAGTGTGAGGAGGGCTTGTTTTCTGACATTTAGCCAGTAGATCTCCAATAGCCACGATAAATTCAGGCCCTATCATGGCCAACGGACTAGGCGCGGAAACACTTGCGGATTCGCCACGTGGCGTACTTGGCTTAATTAGTTGGACTTCCACCTCTTCGGCCAGTTTCACGCTCGTGCCCTGAAAACATGGCGGAACACTCTTTCTTCATTCGAGAAGAACATACATGTGAGAAGTATCTGGGTTTTTTTCAATGTCCAGTATTAACCCCCGATGATCTGGTGCTAGCGTGGCCACGGCCTGGCGAATCTGATCTTCAGCCCAAGTGTCTGCTGGAATATCCATAACTATACAACATTCTGACTGGCTACTGTGCTCCCCACACCACTCGGCAACAGTGTCTGGATCCATATTTAACCCTTTAGATGCGGTTTTTCCAGAGACTGGATCCCGGAAACAAGCCCCCACGTGTAGCGCTCACTCCTGGAGGAGCCGCTGAAAATGAACCACGGGTCAGTCTCCCCGCACTAGGGAATAAATATACTCCGACACAGTTGTGAGTTTTTATCATTTAAACAGTTTACTAAAATATTTGAGCAGATGTCGAGACACGGTATTCACAAGTATTATTACAGTATTTTCATATCACGGTAAAACGCGTAGTGGAAAAGAAACGAAACACGAGGCTTCGTATTTCGGAAAATAAAATATTCGCAACCGAACATAAAAGCAATGCAATTTCCCGATAGTTCAGAAAAGGGGACACGTAGCAAAACCCCAAACATACAATCCCTTCGTATTACGGTAAACGCGCAGCGGAAAAAGAGGAAAAAATATATTCGGAACGTATCTTTATCTGTAACCCCTGTTCCGATTCATAAAAGGAAATGAGTCCTGCACAAGTTAAGTCCCAGAATGTGAAAGGTGTATATGTGTGTGTGGTACCCGGGTACTGTTCAACTGGCCAGTGAGTTTATTAAAGGAAGGTCTTCGACTAGTCAGTTGGGGCCCTGTGGACTTTAAAGAGAAAACAGCATAGCGTCCAATCATAAAACAGCCTTGGAGGCCTCTCACCCATCCGACGATTGCTTTAGGCTCCGCTGACCAGGACGTCTCTCCACCTGATTTTGACTGGGGATACTAGCGGCCGGATCCGTTGTCTGACTTCATGCAGCTTGTCCAGCTCACCGCCTGCTCTCCGTTCGATTCCGCCGGTCTACAGCAATGTCTGGGCTCTGGCAAGTCTCCTTCTCCTCAGGTTGAGTGACCCAAACAGGAATAACAGGTCTCCCTCGGGCTTTGGCCTAGGTTCTCCGCGCAATCTCCTCAGTGCGTCTGCTTTTTCCTGTTCCCTGACGCGCGCTCTGGAACTTTCTCCACGAGGCAGAGGATGTAAGTGTCCAGTCCCCACCCACTTCCTGTCTTCTCGCAAAGCATGCCGGGCATTGTAGTCCCAATGTCCAGTATCTCTGATCGCGATAGTCTCCATCTTGTGGCCAAAAATAGGTACTGCCACAGCAAGATTTTTAACACAGCGCTACACAACCTTTGACCAACGTTTCTTCTTTTTTCACCATATATTTTGATTTGCAAACATGAGGATGCTGAATAAGGAATGTTAAAACACAAATACGGTTTGGTAGTTGGTCAGCTCACAGCGTCCGTCGTAGCGTTATGGTGGCTCGAATGGGAGGGCCACACAGTGTAACGTGTGTACTAGTATCGCACGTTACAACGGGCATGCTGTATTCATCAAAACGTTACAATGGACGTTGAACGGGTCTACAAAGAACAGTCCGCCATAGGAGGCTCGCACTTTGTATGACTGAGCGCACTACCGTGCATTCAGCAAGGTGACCACACGGACATTGGAATGGAAAGAACGTAAATTCTCACAGACGTTCCTTCCACGCACATGCGCGGCCTTAATCTGCGCCTATAAATTCTATGATCATTGACTGAATTATCATTCTTCCACCTGTTTTCCGATGGTGGATCTTCCCAAATTTTTCTTTCTATCTTTCCACATCACTAAACTGAAGGTTGTTATAGCAAGATAGCTTTTAATGTCCCAATATTATCTTAGCCTTCCAAATGTGCTCACATGGAAAATTATAAACAAGCCAGAGCTTGAGAACTTTTTTAAAATTAATGTTAAACATATTTTAACACTTTAGGCTAGGGTCAGACGAACGTAGTGCGAACGCGTGTGCAGCCACACTTTATCACGGCCGTAGTAGCAGCAAATGACAGCTAATGACGGGCAATATGCGAAGTACGGTCACACGAAAGTGCAGGCGCGCAACGCAAACGGCAAATGCATATTTTCGAGAATGTGATACCACTAGTACTGCCGTACAGAGCGCGCTACCTCCACTAGCGGCATGTGTGCGTGATTAGGAGACGTCAGACGCTGCTAATGTCCGGCCAACATAACGTCCAGACGCAAAAAGTATTATATTGATGATCAGTGCAAAATCACGGACGAAAATGCGCATCGTATGACCGCTATCGTGTATTCCGTGAAAAAATACGTCCATTCGTTCGAACGCACTTTTTCACGGAAGACGCGAAAAACGAGTTCGTCTGACCCTAGCCTTAATGGTTCATGAAATAACAAGACTTTCCAAAACTGCTAAATAATTTCTTTATATTATCATAGAGAAGGGATCTCAAACTCTGCCCCCCCCCAGATGTTTATTGCTTACAATTCCCTCAAGTTTTTTTATGCAATAAATGGCCAGGGAATCATGGGAATTTTAATTCAGAAAATCTGGGGAGACAGAGCTTGAGATTCCTTTCATAGAGGATTTTCGGGATACTTATATTTTTTTCTATTTACACTTTTTTATTCATTTAACACAAAGTTTATCTCAATAGACGTATGAAAGGAAAGGCACATGTTCATCATGCGGAACAAGGACAGCAAGCTCCAAAGAGCCCAGGAGGCCAAACTGACCAAATGCAGAGTATCAAAAAAAGGAAAGACCAGTCACAACTGTCCAGCTGAAAGACTCTCTTAAGAACTCATAGTGGTGTGACTAGCCTTTCGTTTGTTTTTTTGAGAAAGCATGTTGAAGTGTTAGTAAATGCATTAAATTATAGCCAACATTAAAAACGCAGTGAGCCATCACGATTTCTTCCTGTAATATTGCTTTACTGATATTACGTGTTGTGTCTCAATGACGTGTGTTCTAAAGCCACGATATTAATCATGTTGGATAAACAAGTAACTGGAAAGTTGTCCTGTATAGACCTCCAACACTATAAATTAGGTCCATAAAGAAGAAATTCTCTCTTTCGGTTATTCAGATCATAGTTACATAGTTATATAGGCTGAAAAAAGACATGCGTCCATCGGGTTCAGCCTCTCCCACATAACCTACTGCTGTTGATCCAAAAGAAGGCAAAAAACCCAGTCTGAAATATGCAACATACCGGGAAAAAATTCCTTCTTGACCCCAGAATGGCGTCAGATTTCTCCTTGGATCAAGAAGCTTTTACCCACATATTAAATATTATAACCCTTAATATTCTGTGTCTGCAGGAAGTCATCCAGTCGTTTTTTAAAAGTCTGTACAGACTCTGACCCAACCACCTCAACAGGCAGAGAATTCCACAGCTTTATTGTTTTCACCGTAAAATAACCCTTCCTATGCTTTAAGCAAAATTTTCTTTCTTCCAGTCTAAATGGATGACCCCTTGTCCTATGTATAGACCTGTTAATGAATAGGTTATCAGACAATGGTTGATAATGGCCCCGTATATATTTATATAAGGTTATCAGATCCCCTCTAAGGCGCCGTTTCTCTAAACTAAACAGGTTTAAGCTTGTTAGTCTTTCCTCATAACTTAACCCTTCCATTCCCCTTATTAATTTAGTTGCCCGTCTCTGCACTTTTTCTAACGCTATAATATCTTTTTTTAAGACAGGTGCCCAAAATTGCACGGCATATTCAAGGTGCGTTCTTACCATTGATTTATAAAGAGGCAAAATTATGTTTTCATCCCGTGAGTGAACTCCCCTTTTAATGCATGCCAATACTTTGCTGGCCTTGGCGGCTGCTGTTTGACATTGCACATTGTTACTTAGTTTGAAGTCTATGATTATTCCCAAATCCTTCTCCTGCTTGGATTTCCCTAACTCCGTACCATTTAGGGTATAAATTACATGTGTGTTCTTCACTCCAAAGTGCATAACTTTGCATTTATCTAGATTAAATCTCATCTGCCATTTAAGTGCCCAGTCCCCCAATTTATCTAAATCCCTCTGCAGCGAAGTAACATCCTGCTCACATTGTATTACTTTTCCTAGTTTTGTGTCACCTGCAAACACTGATACATGACTTTCAATGCCTATCTCAAGGTCAGTGTGAAGGAAAACTAGAACTAATCTAAGTCTTGAAGCCGTTGCTGTAAGCAGAAGTAATTCACTAAATAAAGCATTGACCATTAAGGCTGGGGTCAGATGAGCAGACTACGTGCGCCTATACTGACCGCGTCCTTCGCAGCGTTGTGATGCTTCGACGGGCCGGCCACACACTATAGCATCCACGAATTGCGAGCGCTACAGCGGATATGCTGCGGCCGTACTGAAAGTCAGCCAGTCAAAGTGCTATGACGCGTGCTCAACGGGGCTGCAAAGCACGATATTCCACTGCACTAACTGCACTTAGCGAGGTGACCAGACGGGCGACAGAGTGGAAGGAACACCCACTCTCAAGGATGTTCCTTCCGCTTTCAAAAACACTCATCTGATCCCAGTCTAAACTCACATGATTTCTAGGCACAGCCAATATCTACAATACAAATATTTCAGCACTTTGTACAGGATAGAGATACATCTAAATTATTTTATTTTACAATAATTGATTATTATTGATAATTGTCTCTTACCTCGCCCATTGGGTGATACCTGGTATAATTATAATCTGATAGTGATCTCTCCTGCTGATTCTGCTGACTCGCTGCATTTTTATCAATTAACTCCTGGATATCATTGATCATAATCCTGGAACAACAACATAACTGATTAATATATTTTGTTCTAAATGGCAAGGAAGAACTGTTGGAAACAACAGGAATCCTTCCCATGATTAAAGAGTCATTAAAAAAGGAATTTCAGTGTTATCTTCTCTTGAACCTGAATCGTCATTAATTCAAACTATTCTTGAAAGAATCCACGGTGATGATCAACGAAACACGTTCAAGGAGAAAGATAATTGTATTTGCTAAGTGGTGTCTAGGGATCATACTGAGAACACTTAGGGCTATATTACAATCTTCGCGCAAAAACCCTCGTGCAAAGCATGAGTTTTTGCGCCAAGCGTTAAACGTTTGAGCGCACAAATCACCGCTGGAATAACAATCCTTGCGCGTCTTTTCATCCGGCGATCAATAAAGCGTGCAAACAGGACGCGCCTAACTGCTTGCGCAGTACCGTCACGTGAAAAAATCAGTGTGCGCACTGTTTTTTTCACGCAATTCAGCCAATCAGAATTAAGAACCACAATTATCTCACGTTAAGTTTTTACGCCTGCCAAAGTCAATCTGAGCATATATGCTGCAGCATTAATACATGCACACAACTTCTCCATTTTATTGCTTTGGTATGAGTAGAATGTGTAACTATACTTTGCTGGATTTTTTTTTTGGGCAGGTGTATTTGGGGTTAGCCAGGTTGTTTAGATTTGCCATTAACACCAGTTTTTAGGAGTTGCTAAAATTATACGCGCAAAGGCTATCAGGGTAATTCAAAGAGATCCGAATTGCTTGAGAAAGGTAACCGAATGCTGAAAATCAGTGTTCGGTTACCTTTCTTGGCCATTCAGCTATCCAGAGAGCAGGCAATTCGCCAAATCCTGGCGAATTGCCTGCACATATGGTGCCTGTTCGGTGCCTGTTCGAGAGCAGTGAAATCCCCATAGAGAAACAATGCTTCGGCTATTCAGAGAACACAAACCAGCAGTGAAAGGTTCCCGAAATGCCCTGCTGTTCGGTGGTTTCATGTGGCAGATTTATTCATGAGAATCCCATAGGCTTCAATGTTAAAAATATTCCGGTTTTAATTCAATATCTAATAAACCATTCATTATAAAATTCTGCAGTAAAGAGTCTCTTTATTTACAGATTTTTTATGATATTTTATGCATTTTTCTGGATTTTTTTTTAAAAAGTCCGTTTTTTTTTTTAAGTATACTTATTTTTTCTGTAACAGCCCTTTTTATTATCATTCATTGGACCTCATATGTAAATTTCAGACATTTTCGCTCAGTAGTTTCTTTGCAAACAGCGTTTCACTTTTCAAACATTCAAACAAACTGTTTTTCAAATTTATTCACTGCCTTCGTCTGCGGTGTCGGCTTTTTCTGGTGGCTTCGCTGCGTGTGATCGGCTCCTGCTCGGGTTTTTCCGTGGTTTTCGGTGGGTTAATCCAGATGTTGTTGCGCGGCGTGCATTCGCTGGGTTTTGCGGGGAGTTTCGTCGGGTTTGCGGCAGCCTTTCCCTGCAATTCGGGGACCCTGTGGTGCTTGCTGAATACACCGCAGGGTCGCCGAAATGGGATCGGCAAAACGAACCGAATTGAACGAAAAGTCACTGAACGTGCAGTGACTTTTCGATTCTCTTTGAATTACCCAGTATGCGTTAATTACCGTGAAATAGATTGTATTACCATCCTCGTACTAGCGCACATTCGCATTTGCACTCAGAATGTTAAGTATAGGACGGGCAGCACAGTAAGCTCGCGCAGGTTTCGCGCGGGTTCACCAGCGGTAGACGATTGCGCGTGTTTGTAATACGGCATTCGACGCAAATGGTTTTACCCCTCGCGTTAATTTTTTTTTCGTGCCAGCGCAAACGTTTGCGCAAAGATTGTAATTTAGCCCTTAGAGCAGTATTCACTATGCACCAAGATTAAATGGAAAGTGCAACTCACGAGTTGCAACAGACATTTATTTTCTTGGATATCATGTTCAAGTTAGTTAGAATTGAAATAATTCTAAGCTCACATCCATTACTCTTTGTGCCTGCCCCCATCTCTTCCTAGGTGTAAGGTCTCCCAAATTTCCCACATGCGTCCTCAGGTAACATGTCCTTATATGCAAATTAAAAAAAAAACTGTTTTGGTACAACCACATATACATACAGTGTGTGTGAAAGGATTTTACCAGGAAGGATACATTGAGATTTCTCTCGTTTTCAAGTATGTCCTGGGTGGCGAGTATGTACCGTTAGGTGTCTTGCCCAAGGACACTTACTGGAGAGATGGTCTTGCTGGGATTGAACCTGTGTCTTCACAGTCTCTCTCCACTGTTATAGAGCAGTGATGTTACCTCTACTCCACCCAGCCGGTATACATACAGTAAATACACAAACATACATACACCTAGACAAAACACAGTATGCTGTCCACCAATCAGCACATAGAGCCAAACAGATACACAAACAGATCTGTATAAGGCGATCAAAGACACACACAGAAACACACATACATAAGCACAAAGACACACATACATACAAATATATATATATATATGTATAAAAATGCACATAAGTATGTATACTCATCAATACACACATACACTCATGCACACAGACCAATATACACAAACCAGTATATACATACAGACCAACACATACTCATACATACAGTCACTTGCACAGACCCTTACACACACAGGTACAGAACAATACACATATGCAGAAACATACACAAGCTCATACAAACACTAATGCACACATACACAGATGCACATACACAGACCAATACACATATTCAAACACACAGATAATTACACAATCCAATACATGTGACTCACTCTCCACTTTGTTCCATCTTACCATTTATACAATGCATGATCTGGAAGGGGAGGTATGGGAGCAGGTGGGGGGCGAAGGCGGCTGGAGTTATGTAACTGGGGCAGCCTGCACTTTAAGGAAAGACCAGGCTCTGAGTGACCACCTGTGACCACACCATTCCTGGACTGCATTTCAGCCCCAGTCTGTCCATTCTCTGAATACAGTGAATTCACAAGGAAAGCATACACAAATTCACACATCTTGCAGTAAAATATATAATCTAACATGATCCATAATTATTATTCTATCTTATCTTAGAAATCATTGAACATACTTGAAAGTCATTCCTTGTTTGAGAAGATTTTCTTTCATCTGTTCTTTTCGTAAAAATGGGACATGAATGTGAATTTCTCTGCTTACAAGTATTTCTTCAACTAAGTCAGGCTTCCACAGATCCAGCTGAAACATTGGTATCACTGATTAGTGGGAAAAAGGATGGCGAACTGGAGTATAAATGTATCATTATTGATCAGATCATTTACAAATCTCAGACAAGTGGCAAAATAAGCTGTAATCAAATGTTTCATACTAGACCTGGAGTGAAGGGATTCTAATTTTTTAATTTGGGAAAAACATAATAAAACAACTGAAAATCTATTTATTCTTTTAATAGGTGTGATAATAATAAAGCACTTTTAAGAGATTTTAAACCTGTGAGAGCCATAGAGTATTTTAGAGCTGTTTAGTTCCAAAATGTAAATTGTCTAATGTTTTTGTTATTAACTCTTTTTGAAATACTTTCTTTTACAGAATCAATCCTTATGTTCTATATACAGATCAATAATAGTCATATCAGTCCAAAATGTACCGTGAGTTCATGCAATATCAGTTTATTGTAGAGGAGTGAGTGGGAGACTAGTAAAAATTCCCAGTGACGTCGGATGGAATTAACATTCAGGAAAGATGTACATGATAAATTAAACATAGAGGAAACCTTTACCCTCTTTTCTAATAAATACCAATATCAAAAATGGATTTTGTGACCTTATCTTATCTGTCCTTATCTTATTTTTGGTCTTATCTATTTTGTGAATTATGAAGACGTAGACGATAAGTAACGTATGGTTGTAAAATGCACATATCTTCTGCAATCCTACATTGTTGCTACACTTATATCTTCAACTTCTGTTTCACAGATGCAACTGCCGATGGTCCCAGTTTCCTGAGGTTCAATATGACATTATGGGTGTAGCAGGTGTTATTAACCATTGATTTATGGTCCAAAAGGATGCAGTATATTGCAGTATCAGTTTTGTTTTACATGGTTATGGATTTCTGTGAAATGATACGCTTCACATAGACAATGTCAAAGAGTTGTTTTGATGTTAGCAAATTTCACTGGAGATTACTTGTCTATGCAATGTTTGTGGCCACAAATATTTGTCGCTATGGGGTGAAATCTCCTCTCTTTCTCTCCCAAGAGGCTAAATGGCGACTTGTAAGGAATGCCATGTGCTATTCCACTTTTATTCTATGAGTGCTGTCTTTGGTGTAATTCTAATGATTTACATGCACCAGTTTCATCTGAAAGACCATCTATAGCCCAAAGTGCTTATTATCCAGTAGAAATAACAGGAGCCCAATTCCAAGCAGGCCGAAAGTGTTAACAAGTGAATATTACATTTAATTCTAACCCATTAACACTAATGCAGAAAGAAATACAACACAGCGCTTCAAAAGACCTAAGTCCAAAAAGAAAGTGGGGTAGACACACAGTATGTCCATAAACAGTAGTCTTTGTCTTTGGGAGTAGATCTTCTTAAAAATGCAGATGAAGTGTGCACTGCAGGAAAAAACACAAAGAGGACCAAAAATTGCGCAGTGTAACAGTGCCCAAGTTGAGAGTAACTTATATTGATTTTTAACTCACATTTTGGGGAGCCTACAACCGACTCTTAGGGGTAAAGCGGGCAGGGACTTTATATCAGGTGCCCATAGACCCTCCAAACGACTTCTCCGGAATTCGCCAAAAGAGGAATGCTGTAGAAAAATCGACAGAGACCAAAAAGGCACCCCCTAGTGCGATAAATCATAGATAATTCTGTAGTTTAGAAAAGAAAGCCAAATTCAAACTCACAAGCAGTTGAGCCTCTGTTGGCTCCGTCACAATACGCATAGGGAATCATAAGGTGTTCCCCAGACCTTCTTTGCAGGGTTTATAAAGGCAGATAGAGATTTGAGTTTTAAAATAAAGACATTTATTCACTTAAAATAGACAGATCATATCTACCAGATCAGGACGCGTTTCGCCAACAATGGCTTCCTCAGCTGGTTATTACATGTCTGCTCTTGCTGCTGCCTTTATATAAAATACATAATTTGTTAAACAATTAAAAAAATTACTGTGTTTAACCTCAGGTGTGATTGAATGGCGCCCACCATTTTGCGCATGCTCAGAAGCTCCGCGTGTCACCCTGGAACGTGAAAATCTGAATTTAACATAGAAAAGTGAAAAAATGTATTATCATTGCGCCCGCCATTTTGCGCATGTGCAATCGCCCTGCATTTCAAACTGGAACGCAGAACTCCCCAATCCTCCCACTCAGTGCCCCCAAACACCACACAATCCGCGCAACTCCAAAAGTGGCCTCAAAGATGACCATCCTTGATCAGGGCAGGGGCATAAACCCACTGGCCGCTGGAGAAAAAAGCCCCAGCGCTCAAAAAACATACAGAGGTGGAGCAAATGGCTGCAAACTCAATGGCTGTTTAGAAAAATGGCACAGTGCTGCAGAAAAAACTCTATGATTATATAAAAAGGGATTGTTAATTTTATAATGCCACAGCACTATAAGAAAAAATTGATGCTATTTAGGTATTATATGGTCATTAGATCAGTAATCCCCCTCCCCCTTTTTTATAATGCCTTTAAGATATTTTCGGCGCCGTGTTATATATGTCAAAAGACCATCAACTATTATTTGTTTATACTATTAACAATGCCTGTAGCGCTGTAACACCAAAAGTTATAGGATTATTATGTCCTTAAATATGTTTTCTTATAGGGCTGTGGCATTATAAAATTAACAATCCCTTTTTATATAATCATAGAGTTTTTTCTGCAGCACTGTGCCATTTTTCTAAACAGCCATTGAGTTTGCAGCCATTTGCTCCACCTCTGTATGTTTTTTGAGCGCTGGGGCTTTTTTCTCCCACGGCCATTGGGTTTATGCCCCTGCCCTGATCAAGGATGGTCATCTTTGAGGCCACTTTTGGAGTTGCGCAGATTGTGTGGTGTTTGGGGGCACTGAGTGGGAGGATTGGGGAGTTCTGCGTTCCAGTTTGAAACGCAGGGCGATTGCGCATGCGCAAAATGGCAGGCAAAATGATAATACATTTTTTCACTTTTCTATGTTAAATTCAGATTTTTGCTTTTCAGGGTGACACGCGGAGCTTCTGAGCATGCTCAAAATGGCGGGCGCCATTCAATCACACCTGAGGTTAAGCACAGTAATTTTTTTAATTGTTTAACAAATTATTTATTTTATATAAAGGCAGCAGCAAGAGCAGACATGTAATAACCAGCTGAGGAAGCCATTGTTGGCGAAACGCGTCCTGGTCTGGTAGATCTGATTTGTCTATTTTAAGTGAATAAATGTCTTTATTTTAAAACTCAAATCGCTATCTGCCTTTATAAACCCTGCAAAGAAGGTCTGGGGAACACCTTATGATTCCCTATGCGTATTGTGACGGAGCCAACAGAGGCTCAACTGCTTGTGAGTTTGAATTTGGATCTCTTTTCTAAACTACAGAATTATCTATGATTTATCACACTAGGAGGTGCCTTTTTGGTCTCTGTCGATTTTTCTACAGCATTCCTCTTTTGGCGAATTCCGGAGAAGTCGTTTGGAGAGTCTATGGGCACCTGATATAAAGTCCCTGACCGCTTTACCCCTAAGAGACGGTTGTAGGCTCCCCAAAATGTGAGTTAAAAATCAATATAAGTTACTCTCATCTTGGGTACTGTTATACTGCACAATTTTTGGTCCTCTTTGTGTTTTTTCCTGCAGTGCACACTTCATCTGCATTTTTAAGAAGATCTACTCCCAAAGACAAAGACTACTGTTTATGGACATACTGTGTGTCTACCCCACTTTCTTTTTGGACTTAGGTCTTTTGAAGCGCTGTGTTGTATTTCTTTCTGAAAAAATGTTACTCGGGTATTTAGAGAAACCCCCACGCACAACATTCAGCGAGTGGGATAGATACTTTTCCGGTGGGCGCTTCACCTCCTCTTTTTTTTTCTTTTTTCATTAACACTAATGACTCCCTGCTAGTCCAGTCGACCTGCAAAGTTCCTCGGATACCCTAGGCTGTTACAGCAGGTTATTGTAAATTAATAGATATGTGCGTTTCGTTTTGTCCCGAATCGCAATTCGGATGAATTTATGGCAATACGTATTTCGGAATAACATCTGAAATAACAAATCGATTTCATCCAAAATTAAACGAAAATTAAGGCTAGGGTCAGACTAGCGCACTTTAAACGTGCGTTCTGGCGCACTTAATCACGGCCGCACTAGCAGCAAGTGCCAGGCAATGACGGCCAATATACGAAGTACGGTCTCACAAAAGTCCGGCTGCGCAACGCAAGTGGCAAACGAACGCATTTTGTCGAGAACGTAAAACCTCTAGTACGGTTGTACAGAGTGCGCTGCGTCCGCTAGCGGCATGTGTGTGTGATTGGGAGATGTCAGACGCTGCTAATGTCCGGCCAACATAACGTCCAGATGCACAAAGTGTTTTATTGATGATCCGTACAAAATCACGGATGCAAATGCGCATCGTATGACCGCTATCGCGTACTCCGTGAAAAAATACGTCCATTCGTTCGAACGCACTTTTTCACAGACAACGTGAAAATGCGTTCGTCTGACCCTAGCCTAAACGAAACAGTATATAACGAATTAATTTCATTTTTACGAATCGATTCATTATACCGTTTTACTCAGGCTCAGCACTGCGTCTCTGTCCATTGGCTGTGGTGCTGAATCTGTTGTATTCAGCACCACAGGCCATGGACAGCGACATACATTGCCGTTCGGTGCGATTTGACAGTCTTTGGTGGCAAAGAAATTGTCCCATAGAAAACCATGAATGATTCCTTTATGGGACAAATCACCGAAAACCTCTGACCTGCACCTCAGCATAGAAGTTAATGATTTCATGTGACAGGCGAATCCCAAAGGTTTCAATGTAAAATAATATATATTTTTTAATTATTTAACTTTTTATTCTTTTTATTTGAGTATTTTTTTTGTATGTTTTAGGTGAAATTTTTGAATTCCCAATTATTTTAAAAGGCGTGGCTTTTTTCCTTTGAACGCAGCGTTTTTTTCCTTAACTATTTCAACACCTAGGACAGGAGGATTTTTTCCTTTTGAGTCCGCGGTCCTGTCCTTGGTACTAAAACCTATTTTAGCACCAAGGACAGGAAGATTACCGTAGCTTGTAACCCTCAATTTTTAACCCTAATCTAACAGAGATAAATTCAACCGTTTCACCATTCCGAAATAACAAAGCAAAACGAAAAGACGAATCGATACGAAATACAAATTACCAATCTCCCGAAATAACGAATCAATCCAAAATATGAATCACGGTAACATAATGAATGCACCGAAACAAATTAACAAATTTAAGGAATTTTTTCGAAACTAAACAAATTTTTCCGTTGTGCATATGTCTATTAATTAACACTTTTTATACTTTGTAATCAAGTATAGTTTTAATTAATGAACTTATAAATGTTGTTAATTTTCCAGAAGTAGGGGAATAAGTAGTGATTCCAAGGTTGCTCTTTATTCTCGTTTTTATCCATTATTTTTTAATTTCACAATTTTTATTGTGAATGCATTGGTTACAATGGAATGACGTTAGACAGAAAAAGGAGTGAATAGTTTACAGCAAGAAAACAAATATATACCGAGGTAGACTAGGCCTTGATCCATTATCCGTTGATCCAAAAAACTAAGACTCTGATGTTTAGTGATTTTTGCTGCTGCAAAATCACTTAACACTTAAAAACACAGTTTTAAAAAATCCCATCTCACCTTTGTTTCTGCAGTGCAAAGGACTCTTGCAGTATGCAAAAGGATACTGGGAACAAATAGTTTGCAGCAATTCTTCCACTGACCTTACCAGGGCTATATTATCATAGGGGCGATTGGAGCTGCAGCTCCAGGCCCATACCCCAAAACATACCCAGTAGAAAGTTAACTATGTCAGTACCATTTACCACCAATACAATTCTGAGATTAAAAGATATAGGGTAGTGGCTCAATGGGAGGTGAGATGTAAGGGGCAGCGGCACAATCAGAGGAGAGAAGAAGGGGCAGAGGAAAACTGGAGCTGAGATGGATGTGACAGAGATGCACTCAAATGTTCAGCTTCAGACCCATTAAGTCCTTGATCCAGCACTGGGTCTTGCAAAACATTGCTTATATGAGCTCACACAGGGCTTGCACTTTTCTGTACAGATTTGTAACGGTACACTAATGGCGCTACCCTGGAGTAGCGTTTATTTGGATTCTTTAGGACAGATTCATAAACACAGACAGCAGGAAAGGGTGTAATACCTTGATTCCCACACCAGGGAGGTATTACTAAAAACCTAATTACCACCTGAGCGCCCAATGGCTTCGTGGCCAGGAGGTCGCTGAGCGAAAACACATTAACTATCTGTACACTGATACAATGACTTAACGTGATACAAGAACAATGTGAACAAGATTGCTGAATAACAATGGTTGACGAGTTGTGCCGCCTGCAGGGCAGTCACACAATACCTAGAAATACACAGATACTGAAACACAGACAACAGATGGAAGACTTTACTTGTGAGACATACAGAATGTGAACTAACATAGTTCTATAGCCTGCAGGGAAGGCCTTCAGAGATTGGATTCTGTATGACACAGCTATACAGAGGGGGAACACAAGGTTCAATAGCCTGCAGGCAGGCCTACAAT
Organism: Leptobrachium leishanense; assembly: GCA_009667805.1. Lineage (NCBI taxonomy): Eukaryota > Metazoa > Chordata > Amphibia > Anura > Megophryidae > Leptobrachium > Leptobrachium leishanense. The sequence continues at coordinate 82,158,214 of CM019069.1, read as the reverse complement.
CAGAGATTGGATTCTGTATAGCGACCATGAAAACACAGATACTCGACAGGATACAAGACAGTGATATATTGAGCAGTAGACTGGACAGGACTTAAATCTAGAAACTAGGAAAATACACAGAACTGGATGCCTGTGATTAGGCCTTGATACCAGACAGACAAACAGACTAAAACTAGACAGATAACATAAACCATACGGCAAAACCATAAACGTGAATCTGACATGCACTCAGGCAAAAGTATAATAGGGATATGCGAGAGAATGGTCGATAGGGATAGCCAGGTCAAAACGTATACAGATCCTCAGCCAGAAACAGGTCAATATCAAGAAATCCGATACCAGGCGATGCAGGAACTTGAACTACACTAACTCCAACTTACTCCCACGACAGTCCAAGTAGCAGCTCCACTCACCCTCTTTTAAAGGCTGATGGCTCCTTGCAATATTGCCAAGCCCCGCTCCCTCAGACGCCGTTTTGCCAGCTCTCACTACTGGCAACCGGCCAGCCAGTGATGCCACTGAGTGTCCTGGCCCCCCAGGAAGCGCCACGGGGGCCGCAGATGTCACATAACCGCTCCCATCCACGGTCGGCCTCAGGACGACCCCCAGGTGCAGAAGGATGGACCACATGAAGCTGGCGAACCAGACGAGGCGCCTGGGCCCTACTGGCTAGCAACAGGTCAGACCTCCCTTGGTCAAAGACCACCTTGAGGTCATTGTACCCCATGGGTACCTCCGCAGATGACGGAGGGGCTGTGGCCACGTAACCAGACTTGAGCAGTGCGGCATCGCCACCAGACTTGAGCAGTGCGGCATCGCTGCCAGACTTGAGCAGTGCGGCATCGCCGCCAGACCTGAGGTTTGCAGCATCGCCGCCAGACTTGAGGTTTGCGGCATCGCTGCCAGACTTGAGGTTTGCAGCATCGCCGCCAGACTTGAGGTTTGCGGCATCGCCGCCAGACTTGAGGTTTGCGGCATCGCCGCCAGACTTGAGGTTTGCGGTCAGACCGCCAGACTTGAGGATTGCGGTCAGACCGCCAGACTTGAGGATTGCGTTCTTGACCTGTTGCTAGCCAGATACAGATGCAGTCAGTTCGTGAGTCTCAGGTACCTCTTCCTCAGACCTTGTTACCCTAAGGAGGGTTCTCCTAGGCTCAGACAGTATTGGAGGTCCGAACTCAAACCGGGACCTGGCCTCAGTGACCTTACTGTAGGGCATAGGCACAGCAGAACCACTGCTTGGCACAGACGCCGCAGGCTTACCGCCAAACTTGAGGACTGCGGTCACGCCGCCAGACTTGAGGACTGTGGTCACGCCACCAGACTTGAGGACTGCGGTCACAACGCCAGACCTGGGGACACTGCCAGACCTGGGGACTGCAGACACACTGCCGGACTCAGATGCAGCCAGTTCGTGAGTCTCAGGTACCTCTTCCTCAGGCCTGGTTACCCTAAGGAGGGTTCTCCTAGGCCTGGACAGTATTGGAGGTCCTAACTCAAAATGGGACCTGGCCTCAGTGACCTTACTGTGGGGCGGGGGCACAGCAGAACCACTGCTTGGCACAGATGCCGCAGCCTTGCTGCCAGGTTCTGTGATTGCGGCCTTGCTGCCAGATTGCATGATTGCGGTTTCGCCACCGGATCGCGTGAGCGCGGCCTCGCCGCCAGGTTGCAGGAGCGCGGCCTTGCCGCCAGATTGCATGGTTGCGGTTTCACCGCTAAACTTTGTGATTGCGGCCTTGCCACCAGATTGCATGATTGCTGTTTCACCGCTAAACAGAGATATTGTGATTGTTCCTGCAGAACCAGAATCACCCTCGAAACATATGGGTACTTGCAAACTCACATGGGCTACTTCAGCAGCAGTCACAGCATGAGAGGAATCATTAACTAATAGGCTCAAGGCCTGAGCAAATTGATCCATGCGGTGAAGCTGCTTGTCCCGTTTAGCAATGATTTCACCAAGCTTGGACATAACCATGATTAAATCTGTCAAATCCATGTTATTGGGACTGTCGTAATGTAACGGTACGCTAATGGCGCTACCCTGGAGTAGCTTTTATTTGGATTCTTTAGGACAGATTCATAAACACAGACAGCAGGAAAGGGTGTAATACCTTGATTCCCACACCAGGGAGGTATTACTAAAAACCTAATTACCACCTCAGCGCCCAATGGCTTCGGGGCCAGGAGGTCACTGAGCGAAAACACATTAACTATCTGTACACTGATACAATGACTTAACGTGATACAAGAACAACGTGAACAAGATTGCTGAATAACAATGGTTGACGAGTTGTGCGGCTTGCAGGGCAGTCACACAATACCTAGAAATACACAGATACTGAAACACAGACAACAGATGGAAGACTTTACTTGTGAGACATACAGAGTGTGAACTAACATAGTTCTATAGCCTGCAGGGAAGGCCTTCAGAGATTGGATTCTGTATGACACAGCTATACAGAGGGGGAACACGAGGTTCAATAGCCTGCAGACAGGCCTACAATCAGAGATTGGCTTCTGTATAGCGACCAAGAAAACACAGATACTCGACAGGATACAAGACAATGATATATTCAGCAATAGACTGGACAGAACTTAAATCTAGAAACTAGGAAAATACACAGAACTGGATGCCTGTGATTAGGCCTTGATACAAGACAGACAAACGGACATGACAACATGAACCAGAAAAACCAAACTAGAAACTCAGATACATGAACATGAAACCCAGATACGAGAACTAGACAGACACATGAACTAGAAAGTAAGATACATGAAGTAGAAATAACCAGGACTAGAACTAGACAGATAACATAAACCAAACGGCAAAACCATAAACGTGAATCTGACACACACTCAGGCAAAAGTACAATAGGGATATGCGAGAGAATGGTCGATAGGGATAGCCAAGTCAAAACGTATACAGGTCCTCAGCCAGAAACAGGTCAATATCAAGAAATTAGACACCAGGCGATGCAGGAACTTGAACTACATTAACTCCATCTTACTGCCACGACAGTCCAAGGAGCAGCTCCATTCACCCTCTTTTAAAGGCTGATGGCTCCTTGCAATATTGCCAAGCCCTCCCCCTCAAATGCCATTTTTCCAGCTCTCACTACTGGCAACCGGCCAGTCAGCGATGCCACTGGGTGCCCTGGCCCCCCAGGAAGCGCCACGGGGGCCGCAGATATCACAGGATTACTATGGAATCTGGGACACAATACCAATGGCAATGTGTGGCACCTTTGCCGATGTCAGTGAGTAGCTCCCGTTCACTGCAAGTCAAGCCACTATTATAGCGGCTCAATAACAATAGAGTTGATAATAGAGAGTCACTAAGTATTAATGGCCCATTGTAAAGTCACAGACAGCAGACCTCCCGATCCCCCGCATCAAGATAAGAGCCGCGATCAATCACAGCCTCTCACTACAAACCAGACCATGCGTCGTCATGACAACTCAACGCGCATACACCAGTAACCTCACGCAGGCGCAGTGAGCCGAGAGAAAATCCAGACACATGTCATTGACGTCAGATACCCGGAAGCACACAATGGACGTCCCCTATAAGAAGATGCCAAGCTGGTGAGTTAATTGCTCTTTTATTGAATCCCTGTGTTTCAGAGCTACCCCTCGCGTCCTATTGAACTTGATTGATTACCCGGTTTACAACGTTACCTTCTGCCTCACTCGACTATTCTTGGAACGCCTCCTGCCTATGAACCGCCGCTGCCCATCGACCAGTCTTCTGCCTACTCCTTCGCCTCCAGATCTTCTCTCAAGTCCAAAGGCACAGTTTGTTACCTGGATTCATTTCCTCCTTCAAGACTCCGGTAAAGTGTCTTTATATTTAAGCCATCTACTACTAGCAACATAACGATTGCAATACCAAGTCAGAATCTGTATACATTTATACTGTATGCTGCTGGTTTAACCCTTTACCATCTGACAAGATCTAGATCATACCTGACGACACAGCTACCAGCATGTTGGGCAGCGATACATATATACCAGTCCTCTCAGCCCTGGTGTCTGCTCCGTACAGGCGTGTTATCTGCACGTTTGGTTCCTATTCCACTTTCCCCCTGACACCCATGTTGACATTACCCTTTGCGTTTCCCTATTACTGACTGAGCTGATATAGAAGCCCCGGTATTTATGCACCTGCTCAACATTAGCAAAGACCAGATTCCTGTTCCGATGACATCACAACATATCTTTCACAATAAACAACGGTGTACAAAAACAGATAGATTTCATTAAGTATTGACATTAAAACTTTTTTTAGCAATGCTATCATAGATGTTTGTACACGGGCCTGTGATGTAGAGCTGAATTCTACTGATCAGCTTCCTCAGACTACTTCAGCAAGAAGTAACAATGAAGGAAAGTGATAGGGTAGGGGATCTAGATAAGTGTTCAGGGAGTCAGGGATCATTATCTTATCCAGTAAGAGATAACAGAAATCTTGACAGAACAAATGACATAGATACATTTTTGAAGGCTTTGGATCATAAACGTATTTAGATGCATGTGGCGTTAGACATCACGGGTTAAATGCATTACCCACTCGCTAATCGGTTCTGTCTGCTTAAAACATGTCTGTTAATTGTTAATTTTTATATAAACCCGATTGCTCTTTGTTTATCAAGATTTCCAGTGTTCAGACAATAGCATTTTTCTCTAGCATGTATAGCCCTGTGTTATCCAGAACTCCCGGGTAATCTAAACATATTGCTGTATATGGGAGAGCCCTGTAAATTTAAATTCACTCACATTTTCCAGTGGAAGAACAAAGTAGGATCAGCACACCTACCCTGACACATGGAAAAACATGCAGCAAGCCCTGAAGAAGCTAACCCCCACAATAGATAGTCAACGAACGAAACAGGACCAGGCACTTTATTGGAAAAATAATTGGTGATGTTTTGTCCCTACATGAGCCTTTCTCAAGAAGAACCATCAGTTCTTTTTCCAATAAATATGTCACTGTTGGAAGACTGAGTGCCCGATCCTCTTTTGTTTGAGGACATTTTCCAGTGGAGACTGTCTATTTCTTCAATGTCTACTTAAAAGAGACTGAATTCATTAGAATCAGATTTGCATGTTATCATAAAGTGTTATCATAAAGTGCATCACAGTTATCCTTATGCTCACTTTGAGGTTTAGGTTAAATATGAATGTAATGCATAAGATTGATATTCAAAATCAATTAGAGCTTTGGAAATGACATCAATAAGAAACAAACATATAAAATGTTCAAATAAGAAATAGGTACTTGCCTTCCATTCTTTAACTAATTCTTGCAAATATTGAGTGTGTTTCGATGTCTTTGGGGTAATTATTAGGACTTGGTCACTGCAATAATGATAAACGCAATTAGCTTCAATAACAAAAAATGCATGTCCGCAAATTAAGATTTTGCCCGTGCATTTGCCTGCTGTGTTTGATGGCCAGTCCAGATGTTGGATGATTTTGGAGTTGCAGTCTAGTGGAGATGGGATAATGAGTCGTCCCACAATGAATTTGGGTTATATAAAAGAGATCTATGGCTATAAACAAAGTGGAGCTCTGTTTATGACATTAATAGCTAGAAAAAATGACTCTGTAAAAAGTGCCCGAAATGACTTGCATAAGATGCCCGTAATGTCTGTTAAGACAGCGTTTCTCAACTGGTGGGTCGCGACCAGGGGTGGACTGGGTCGTGGGACATGCACCCGCCCCAGCCTCTCGAATGCATTTTTTCTACAGCGCGGCAGCGGGTCCAGGCCGCTCGCCTACCTCTGCCCCATCACCAGCAACCACGTGACGGAACTTCCCTGCTGCTTGTAGGAAGTTCCGGCGTGCAGTTGCTGTGAGGGAAACAGGAATAGTCCCGCCCCCTCAGCTAGCGCTCCAGCCGTCACCCGCCGCATCAGGTAAGATAAGGAAAGGTGAAGGGGGGGATCAGAGGTCCCAGCTGGCACTTGCCTCCCCAGCAGCCTTTTGAAAGACCAGAGGGAACTCACCCAAGAATTCCACAACCCCATTACCTGAAGAAAAAATAGATTTTATTATATATATACCCAGTCACAGAACCCCAAATTATATATATACCCAAGCAGAGGCCCCAGAATTATATACCCACACAACCCCAAATTATATATATCTCCAGGCACAGAACCCCAAATTATATATGTATCCAGGCACAGAACCCCCAAATGATATATGTATCCAGGCACAGAACCCCAAATATATATATATATCCAGGCACAGAGCCCCAAATTATATATGTATCCAGGCACAGAACCCCAAATTATATATCTGTATCCAGGCACAGAACCAAACTATATATATGTATCCAGGCACAGAACCCCAAATTATATATCTGTATCCAGGCACAGAATCAAATTATATATATGTATCCAGACACAGAACCCCAAATTATATATATATATCCAGGTACAGAACCCCAAATTTTTATATATATATATATATATATATATAATCTATATCTATCCAGGCACAGAACCCCAAATTATATATATACAGAAGCAGAGGCCTCAGAATTATATATATATATACCCACAGAACCCCAAATTATATATAGAGTATTGAGCATGTTGTTTTGTGGAATAAATTATAATATTTCAGGTATTCAGTTTTTTTGGGTCGCGACTTAATGACCAAGGACAATTGTGGGTCCCGAGGGTCCATGGGTTGAGAACCACTGTGTTAAGAAACTGTACTGATTTTTTTTAAATTATATTTAACGTTATAGAATTCACCAATAACGCCTAAAGAGGTCAATAAACATTGTATTTGTGGTCCCGAGACCATGTATACATTTAAGAAATTTTGAAAAAGGACATATTCTGTGCTCACATACAGATGGATCAATATTATTATTATTATTATTCTTTATAAAGCACCAGCATATTCTGCAGCGCTGTTCAATGGGCACAATACAGACAGTGTAACAATACATTGAACAACATTTGACAAACCAGTACGGGAGGAAACGAGGGCCCTATTTCTGTGGGAACTCACAATCTAGAAGGTTGGGGGTGGAAACAGGAGGAGAGGACTGCAAGGAGGGAGTGATGGACTGCAAGGTGGGTGTGATGGACTGCTTGCGTCAGTGATTCGGGTGGTAGGCTTTCCTAAAAAGGAAAGTCTTAAGGGAGTGTTTGAAGGAAGAGAAACTAGGGGAAAGTCTGAAAGTACTTGGGAGAGCGTTCCAGAGGATGGGGGCTGCGCGGGAGAAATCCTGCAGTCTATCCTGGGAAGAGGTGATGCGGGGAGAAGCTAGGCGCATGTCGCTGTTTGACCTTAGGGAGCGGGCTGGGGTGTATTTGGTGATTAATGAGGACAAGTAGTGGGGAGCAGAGTTAGTGAGAGCTTTGTAGGTCAGGGTAAGGATTTTGAATTTAATTTTGCAATGATGGGGAGCCAATGAAGGGACTCTTAGAGAGGAGCAGCAGAGACAGTACTAGTATTAGTATTTTTCTCTGCAGTTGCACAATATTCTAAGCATGAGAGTGTGTTTAATATTCTGCAAATAATTATCACAAACTGTTCATCCAATGCTCTTTTCTGAAGCTATAGGAAATGGTACACAAGATCCAATAAATGTCTGGGGTAACAGTATAACAAATACATGGGAAATGTAAACCAAATTTTTGGGCTATAACTGTAGTTACAATGTAAAAAAATCTATTTACATTATCAACATTAAAAGAACAAACAGTGAAGGGAAGAACCTCAATGTTGAATTTTTGACCCTAGAAAAGAGAACTAGAAGCATTTAAAATATAACATATATGTTTCAATTCTTCCTCCTTTAAAAAAGCGCACACACTTTATATGTCTATATGATACCATAAATGTGATACATTTTGGAAAGTGATAAACCCTAACCTTTACTAAATTATACCTGTAAATAATCAATGAAAAATGATATGATGAGTAGTTAAGTAAAGCAGTATAATCTACATCTCCAAAAGGTATGTGAGCACATATCATATCTTGCCATCTAATCTCAGGAAATTAGGTTATGCATTATCCTGAAAATGCCTTCATTAGAAAGGTGAAACTAGTTGATGATTGGCTGTGTCTTGAGTTTCCTAGAACTGGCAAAAGTCCAGCAGCGTCACTCCGTTCTGGATACCGAGAAGATGGTTTGGTTACCCCGCATAGACAAACTGCCACCTATATACGATCAAGATAACCTGTTGCTTAAAGGCTCACTACCACCGAATAATGAAATGTTCTTATTTTATATATTTTATGTTGCTGATATCTTAATATTGTTTTTCTCTTGTACGTTTAATTAAGAAAATCTTTTCCACTATATGTGTCACTGTGTGCATCCAGTTTATGTTGTAAGCTGCCCCCCCCCATAGTGGGCTACATTCCATTGTCCGTGCTAAACCGGGGACGCAAAGGAGAAAAACCTGCGCCTGCAAGTTTCTCCTTTGTGCCCCCGTTTTAGCACAGAATTACAATGCAGGCGCTAGAAAAGCTGCCTGCATTGTTAACAGGCGCTAAGCCCCGGGATGCGAGCGGCAGCGCTAAGCCCGCTGCGCGCATCCTCTCCCTGGAGTCCATAGGACCAGGGGCGTCGCAAGGGGGGGCGGGGGGTTCAGTGTTTTTTTTACACACAAAAATATTTTATCGGGAAGGATACATTGAGAATTCTGGGTAGGCAAGGCCTAGGCTGGCACTTTCCAGGGGGTGGCAAAAAAACCCACAAAGAGGATATTCACAGAGCACCGAAATGGGGAATCAAATTTCCCTGGTGAATTCACCGCAGGGTCCCTGAAGTGCAGGGAATCAGCCACCGAATGCTGCCGCAAACCCGTCGCCTGCTGTTTTAAAAAGAACTACTGAAGGAAAATGTCTGGAACTAACATATAAATTCCTATGAATGATAATAAAAAGGTCTGGTGCAGAAAAAAAAAAAAAATGCTATTAGAAAAAAAAATCAATTTTTTTTAACCCTTTCCATGCGGAAGAGGCGCTCCTCTCCCCTTTCCATGCGGAAGAGAGAGCGTCCTGCCGCATGGACACTTCACTGCGGAGGAGGAGCTGAGAGCGTCCTCCATTTGCAGCGGCGATCAGCGGGATTCCAGCCGATCGCAGCGGCCCCCGGGTGTGGACTGACATCCACGATGTCAGCCCAGCCTCCAGGACCCCAGCATGCACGATAGACATCATCGCGCCTATTTCAGGCACCCCCCGCCATTCAGGCACCCCCCGCCATTATTCAGACCTCTCCCCCTCCCCATCCGTGCAGGCCATCGGGAAAAGACAGGCACCGCTTGGAAGGGCACAGCCTGCCCTTCCAAGCAGTGGCTGTCTTTAACCCCTAGGGGACTGGATCGCGATATGGCGCTAACATGCGCCGTATTGCAGTCCCCTCCCAGAGCTGGCCAACATCTTGGATGTCGGCCAAGCTTCCGGGATATCCCCCTAACGACCGGCGTCATCGCGCATAACGCGATGGCGCCAGTTCCGCAATTAACCCCTTGCTGCCACCTATGTTGGAGATAGGGGGTTCCAATGAACCCCCTATCTCCCGATCCGTGACAGCTAGGGGTTAATGTTTTATATCATTGGAACGGCCAGAGCATGTCCTTTCCAATGATACCAAACATGACCATGTGCAATGTAAAAGAAAAATTTAAAAGAAAAATTAAATTAAAAAAATAAAAAATGTAAAAAGAATTAAAAAAAACTTTTTTGTTTTATTAATGCAGCAATATTGTTCACATTTCAATTATAATGTGAACAATGATGCTGCACTAACAATTTTTTCTATGAGGGGCGTTTGCTAAAAAACACGTAATTTTCCCCCAAAAAAAATAATGATTCCCCCGTTTCTAATTTTTTTAACATGCGCAACCCATAGAAAATATAACCGCAAATGCTTGCATTTTAAAATGTGAAAAAAAAACTTTACACATTGTAAATTATTGAAAATTCAAATTTTATTGCGATTTTTGTTATAATATACAGACCGGACATAACATATAATAATGATATATTATGAATCTGCCGAGTCTCCCGGAAAGAACGATATATAATATGTCTGGGTCGTATAATAAAATGTGACTTCAAATCGCATTTAAACATGATGAGCGAAACCGGTAAAAATGAGCTCAGCACAGAGGTGTGAAAAGGCTCAGCAGCGAAAGAGTTAAAAATGCCTAAAAGATACTAAAAGAATAAAATCAATCAATAAAGAGATTTTTTTACTATGGATTAAAGGAATAAACGGTTTATTGATATTGGATAAACACAGGAATATTTTTAACATTGAAACCTATGGTGTTCATTCGCCTGAATAAACCTGCCAAATGAAAACACCGGACATCAGGACATTTCTTTGCTGTTCGGTGTCTCTGAACAGATTAACCACTACTTCTCTATGGGGACTTTCACTGCCTTCGAACAGGCACCGTACTTGCTGTCAGTTTGCCAAAATTTGTGTATGAACATAATACAGAGCTCCACAGCAATAAACCTCACAGTAATGTGCGCCGTGTATTATGAGCATTCAGTGTTATATGGGAGTACTGACTTATGAGTAAAAGTAGTTAAAAAAACCCATAAAACTCGGGGGGGGGGGGCACCATAAGTTACCGTAATGGGTGACACCAACCCTAGTGACGCCACTGCATAGGACTCCATTGAGGCAGACCCTGGTGGTCACATGACGCGAGATCTGGCAGGTCGGCATAGTGATCCGCAGGGGGAGACTGGGGGACTTTTTCCCCCAGTCTCTCCCTGCTCCAGCCAGACAGAGGAGGCGGACGGAGCTGTGGTCCTCGTCGCGGGATAGTAGGTGAGTATCTGGATTTTTTGGGGAGGATTCTGCTGGTGCTAACGGATTCTGCACCGGTGGAATCCGTTAGCACCAAGTCCAGGCTGTGGTTAACGTTTTGCTAACCGCAGCCGGACATTAATCAGCGTTAGGACTTTGTAATCCTAACGCTGATTAACACTTTGCGCTCCCTATGTTAAGTATAGGGAGAGCAAAGTACATTAACCTCGCGCTGAAAAGCGCAAGATTCCAAACGCTAACGGGTTTCTTAACCCGTTAGCGTTTGGATTGTAATATGCTGTGGCTACCAGGGCTAACGTTAACGCTCACTCTGGTGAGCGCTAACGTTAACACCATCAATGTAGTGGTGCCCAGTATCTTTACATCACTTGCTCCTCACTGTATGGCCGCAGAATAGTTTCTATGGGTCTGAAGTCTAGAAGATTAGAAGGGCCTTATTTCAAACTTAACGCTAGCGCTCAGATATGTGAGCGTTAACGCTAGCTTAGGTGGCTTTAGTGCATGACCCCCATATTATATTCTGAATGCTAATGGGTTAAAAAAAACGTTAGTCCATCGGGAATTGCGCTCGCTTCCCAAGCTTACTGTGCTTTGCGCTCCCTATACTTAACATGGGGAGTGCAAAGAGTAATTAGCGTTAGGATTACAAAGTCCTAACGCTAATTACTGCACTGCTACGGCCAACTGAAAAGTTAGCCACAGGTAGGAGCTGGTGCTGATTTACTCCATTCAGCACCAGCTTAAAATCCCCCCAAAAATCAGATACTCGCCTTTTATAATGTGTTTTGTTTTCCAATGCAGAAGTAATCGAATTTAAGCTTATCTTAGTGGTAGTGTGTCCCTTTAAAGCTGTTTTGTGAGGCAGGTCAAAGATGAGTATTCACCATATATATGTGTAAGAAACTTTAATTTATTCACGTCTACAATATATGTTTGCATACTGGGGATGCCCTATCCCTATGAGGTTGTATTTTGTTTATATCCTCAAGGAACAACATTGATCAAGAGTTTATTCATGATTGCGGAGAAGATTTTATCTTTATTCTTTTATCTTTTGCTGCTGCTAAGGATTTATATGTAATAAATATTTGTACTTTTTTATGGTTTACGTGTAATTTTTTCATTGGTTATTGTATGTTCCCATTGTATGGATATCATGTGATATATGTGTATTTATTCGTTTTTTAGCTGACTTTTCATTGAATTAGGTTATTCTAATGTTCTTTTATCCTCCTTGTGCAGAACTGTCTTCTACAGTAAAATAGATTGATAAATGAGAGCACTGGCATTTACATATCTGGCCTGATGTCACGTCCCAAGCCGTCTGCGGTGTTCAGCGACTGGCAGCATCTACCACGCTACTTGCTGGCCGGCTGCCGAGTGAAGAAACATCCGGCCGCGTTCACGTGCATCATGATGCAGCACCCGCCAGGTTCAAAACCGGTAGCCTGAAATCCACTCGTTGCCCTGACGTGGTTTCCACATCCTCTCAGTGCTCATACGTATTTTGATTGCTATTGTGTATGACCATTGCTTGTCCAACTTCCCTTCTGGCGATTAACCCCTTGGCTTCCCTTCTGACTACCCATTCTGGTTCCGACTCTGGCACACGGCTGACTCTCATTCTGGCACACGACCCTGGCACATGGCTGACACACTACCATGGCAATATAATCCTTGAGATTTTGGTGACATATTCTGTTGTTAACCTCTGCTGACTATTCATGATATTTACCCTGTCTGTCTAGCTCAAGATTGTCTAGGTCTCAGGGGTGCGTTCACCTGTACTGCTTAAATAATGTGTGCATACTTCCCTAAGGTTCCTCCTTTGTGTTCTGGTAATAGGGAGCTGTGCTAACAATTTCAAGGATCGGAAGGTTAGGATGGCCGTTCTGCGTACCAAATATTGGCGAATTGCCAGCTACATATGGTGATCTTCAACGGCAGTGAACTCCCCAAATTCTGGTTAATCTATTCAGAGAACGCCGAACAGCAACCGAAATGTCAGTGAAATGCTCTGATTTTCGGGGTTTCATTCGGCAGGTTTAATCAGGCGAATCCCATAGGTTTCAATGTAATACATTTTCCCTTATTTATTAACTATTTACTAAACCATTTATTCTTTTAATTTGCGGCAAAAAGTCGCTTTATTTATTTAATTTGTTGGATTTTTCAGCGACTTTTTTTTCTTTTCAATGGCAAGCGAATTTATTGACACAAAAAAATGCAAGACACGTACAAAAGTCAGCAAAAGTAGTGTCAAGGACCAAACGTGTTTTAAAAGTTGTGCTGGGTTTTTTTCACCACGTTCGTCGGATTGTCGGCTTTTTCCGGCGGCTGGTCAGTGCTCTGTTCGGCAGAGCATCTGCCTTTTTCGGATGCGTTTGGCGGTTTTGTGGTGGATCATCGGGTGTGTTCAGCTTTTTTTCAACAGCTTATCTGAGGAATCCAATGCTTTTTCGGCGGATTTGCGGCGGTTTTTCCTCTTGATTCGCGGTTTTGTGTCTTTTTTTTGGATGCGTTCAGCAGATTTTCCCTGCACCTGCGGTGAATGCTGAATCAGACTGAGTAATTGGTCTCTTTCCCAAACCCACTCCCTCTCACTTTCGGATATGGTCCCTTGCCTAAACTCACTCACTACCAGCTTCGAACCCTCCTCCCTCTCTATTCATGAAAATAATTTAAAGGGACACTCTATGCACCCTGGCCACTTTATATTTTTATATGTGTATTTTTATCATGATTATTCTTCTAATGCAATCTCAAAATAACCACATAAATCTGTGTCTTGATCTGTAGCTGTCATCAGTTTTTATATGTGTTGCCTTATAAAGAATATCAGGCTGTACCCATGTTCACAGTAAATGTTATATGATTTAAATATTAGCCTGCTGTGTTTACCACTCATGTATGCCATAGATTGTAAATTTCAAAGTTTTATTCGTGTGTTTACCAATGAAATCACATTGTTACAAAAATATAACTAGACTAGCGCAGTGTGCACATCAAAGGCGCATAACTATTGTTATCTAGATATGTTTAATGCAGAAGAAACTTAAAACATTTACAATTCAGGTAATTTCAGTCTTTAGTGCCCATTTAATTGGCTAAAATTATAGCCTTTGTGCAAAATATTCAGCGCTTTAGTAAACTTTGCGACACTTTATTGGCTCTAATAATGTTCCTAGACTTCTGGTTAAGTTTACACCAGACTTCAACTCTAACTCTAAGGGCCCTATTCCCTTGTTCACGCTAAAATGCGTGAGTTGCTGGGGCAGGCGCTACTTCAGCACCTTGCCCGGAACCATGCGCGACCCTTTGGGATACTCAAGGTAACTGTTCCACACCGCCACAAGTATCACCTCCTGGAGTCCATAGGACTCCATAGAGATTTGCATTGCTGGGTTTTCGAGCCCTGTGCGATCTCGCTCTTGCAAGATCACACAGTACCATAGAGTGATCGTGGAGGGAGTCTCCCCAGTCTCACTTTGCTCCTGGCGGCAAGAAGCGGCCGATCGGGCCTCACCGCAGGATAAGAGGTGAGCATCTGATTTATTGGGGGGGGGTTTAGCTGGTGCTAACTGATCATGCAAAAGCGGAATCAGCTAGCATCAGCTTCTAGGTCAGGGGTCACCCATTAGGCTGACTGAGCCATATGGGAAATGTAGTTCCCAAAACATCAGGGAGCCAAGATTGCTGACCCCTGTTCTAGGTGATGATAAAAATCCATTTAACCCATCGTTGTGGTAATTAACGTTAGGACTTTGTAATACCTTATTTTTCCTAACGCTAATTACCGATTTCGTTCTCCATGTTAAGTATAGGGTGCGCAAAGTACAGTAAGCTTGTGCAAGCTAGCACAATCACCGATGCGCTAACAAATTTTTACATGATTTAGCGTTAGGAAGGTAATCTGGATTGCATGCGTTATAGTCACTTTTCCTGACGTTACGCTTGCTTACCCGAAGGCTGCAGTTAGCATTCAAGAGGGAATAGGGCCCTAATTGTTTACAGTCAGAAGAAAATATAATCAATACATTTTATGTATGAATGTTCAGGCTTATAGTTATAACCCCCCCTGCAGCTGACAAGGCTGGGGAAATCGGAGACATATAAGCCAGTATGATTCATGACTGTATGGTCTTTTGGTATGTCTTATCCTACAATTCTTTCTGCATTGGGAGAACACTGTCTTTACTATTAAATCATTATCAGGATCAGTGGAAAGATTCGTACATTAATTCTATATAAAACTGTCTCATTGAAGTTACAGTAGGTCACATTAACCTGGCTACCTCATCTTACATATTCACTCAAAACAGAAAATAAAATAAAAAATTCAATTCTTAATACTAATGCCCCAGAATGTGGAATCAGTGGGGTCTATATGTTAATATTGTTCTAAAATATACCTCTGTAACAGGTTTACTAATATTATCCTTGTGTCATAGACCAGGAACAACATCTCTAAAATATATTAGCAAAGAACATATGGAAACTCTACATTACCAAAAGAACAATTCTGTCAATAATGTTTCCAATCCTCACTCGATAATCTGAAAAGCAGTATAGTTGTAGAGTTTGAATTATTTGCTTTCCTTCTATGCAATGCATTTAATTACCTCTTTTAAATAGATTTATTCCCTATGGCTCTGCCTATGGTATACTCTCCAACTGAATCTTGTCAGCTTCCTGCCAATTTGATATTCTATTTTAATTCATTCATAGATTTTATACATAATATTCACTAAGGTCTTTATCGCATTCTTGAGATACGCCAACAAATAAAGGTATTGTATAAATATAAATGTTCAGGTGTACCAGACTAAAATGTGACTTTCATAAAGTTGATAAGAATTTATTAAAACTATTACACTGACCACTTATTATATTTTGAAGAACATTTGACCTGAGCAGATAATTTTAACAAAATGTTACACTAATTCTCTACTACGGAGCTTGAATTATCAGCTGAATGCCAAATCCTGATATAAGTACCATGACATACATTTAACGAAATTAACATAAAAAAGTACTACATGTGTGTACTCACCCATTATATCGAACTTTTGAACAAAACACCTCATATGCAAGTATTGCCAAAAAGGAGATAAAGCACCAGAAAAGCTTCATCTTTTATCAATGACCAATCTTGATCTAGTCAGATCTTATTATAACATGTGCGTTAATGGTGTGGAAGGTGTACATTTGCATTCTGGTTGAACTTTACAAGAAAGATAATGTTATCAGTGTTATCATCACATCGTGGTATATGCACCTGCATCATAAACATATACTCCACCCCTTGGCATTTCTTTTCAGCAAATCTTGAAGAATCATCTATTTTTTGCAAATGTGTAGAAACTGTACATTGAGGATAAAGCCGAAACCAGTCACGGTCTTTGTGGAGCCCTAACTCACCTAAAGGGACAGCTTGTTCTATGGCGATTCCATAGAACAGCAGATGTAGCAATTGAGTACATTTCCTGGAGCACATAACTCTTGTTAAGACTATCGCTCTAAATGTGTGACCACTACTCACAATGAGCGAGCACCATGTACACTGGGAAATGTACTCTTTGCTTTCCAACGCAACCAACCAACTGGACCTTCAGAGAAAGTCAATAAATCTCAATATGAAGCATGGGCTTTGCTAATCCCTCCCTAAGGGCGGTTCTAGCAAAGGCATAACAATAATGCCAGTTATACATCTAAAGATAAGTGGATCTAATGTAACTTATGGTTTATCCAATGCTTAATAGTTGACTAGGAAGAACATATTAACCTTATGTTTTATTAACAAGCATAAAAAAACCTTAAAAGTGAGATGGACGGAACAATGTAAATTACAAATACTGATTTATAAGAATAAGAATGCTCTTAGCTGCCGCTATTGTTCTGTATAATTTGGTAAAAACTGATTTCAGTGTCTAAATTCAGCACCACAGGGAAATATGGTCCAGTTCGGCACAGTTTGGCAGCACCGAAATTGTCCCATAGAGAACCGTTGAATGACTTCTTTATGTACAGATAGCCAAAGTGCACCGAAGTGCAGCATAAAAAGTCTCAGGGGCTCACCCAGAGTCTCAGGGTTTCTGGGTGAATGTTGAGAATCTTATGGTATCTGGGTGAATGTTTCAGACTCTCAGGGTCTGTGGTTGAATGTTCAGAGTCTGAGGGTCACAGGGTGATTGTTCAGAATATCCGGGTCTCTGAACAGTCACCCTGAGAGCCTGAAATTCTGAGATTCTGAACATTCATCTAGAGGCCCTGAGATTCTGAACATTCACCTAGATTCTCAGGGTCTTTGAGTGTATTTTCAGAATCTCAGGATTTCTGGGTGAATGTTCATAGTCTCAGGATCTCAGAATGATTGTTCAGAGTCTTAAGGTGAGTGTTCAGGGTCTCAGGGTGTATGTTCAGGGTCTCAGGGTGTATGTTCAGAGACCCTGATACTCTGAACATTCACCCAGCAAACGCCTTAATGACAGAATCTTAAAAGTAAAAGGTCAAACAATAAAAAATCTCAGTGCTCAGCCTTGATACAGTTAAATGTGAAACCATTACCAGACGGGCAGTTCTCAGTCGCGGTTCGGGCTTCGTTTGAGGAAGATGGAGTTTCCCTGTTATCCTCCCGGGGATTTTTTTTCTGTGCTCTTGTTTGTTTTTTTTATTAAATTCTTGTTTTCTTTGATATTTTTTCTTGTGGAATTTTGTTTTACTTTTTACTTTTGTTTTACTGAGAACCGTGGGCTTAAATCAAAGTGAAGAGGCGTTACAGCCATCCCTTCGTGGATTTATTTCCTTGGATTTGTATGGGGGTTTCCTTCCTGGATTTATCTTTGGACTCTTTTTTTTATGGAAGACCCATTATCCTGGGATGAAGCTGAGGACCATTGACTTCAATCAAGGTGAAGAGGAGTTACAGCTGTCCTTAAGTGGATTTGTTTCCTTAGACTCGTGTGTTTTTCCTGCCTGGATTTATCCTTGGACTTTTATGGTTGGACCATTTTCTCGGGTTGAAGCAGAGGACCATTGGCTTCAAACAAGGTGAAGAGGAGTTACAGCTGTCCCGCCATGGATTTATTTTACTTGGATCTGTTTTGTTTTCCCTCTTGGATTTATGTTTTGACTTTTTATGGAAGGCCTCTTTTCCAGGGCTGAAGCTGAGGACTGTGGACTTAGGTCAAGGTGGCGAGATGGGGAAAAGTAGAGTTCCCTCTTTTTGCCCATAAATAATTGGGCTGAGGCTGCTGACAGCCAGTGCCCAATTATTATTATTTTGCCCCAATTTACTCACATTTTTTCCCTCACCGTGTGCACCTGCTCCTTTTCAGCTCTCAGGGACTCGAGAACCCAGAAGTCACCTAGGCTTATTTTGTACTATCTTTGCTTCCTGCACTACTTGCGTAGTGAAGGAAATGCAAATTGCTCACCATAACATGACTTGCGAACTTTAAAAATGCAAGTCCCACAGCGTCTTCGCAGAACGATGAAATCTTTGCTTACATACTCGTCTCCATTTCTGACTGTTTCCCAATATCTTCCCAGTTTTAACAGCTTTATTACATTAAATGGTATCCATCGCTAATTCCTGCTGTCCTCTCGTAATCAACAAGGACTGAGTAAGGAATGCCTATTCTTACCTGCCATTGGGTTCTATCACTATGAACCCTCAGCTGCTCGTTGGCTGTGACATAGCGTAACTTTCTTTTAAGCACAATCTCTTCTCATCTCAATTCAGTACATCTCCTGGGTTATCCTTACTTTGTAGAATGAGGATTTAAGCATACCTGTCATAATTCCCAGCAGGGCACTTCCTTCTTGGTGATGCCATTGCACAACAATGTGAAGTTTTCACAGATCCCCCTTACCTGCTTGGCCTGCGATCCTTCCACTGCTCAGGGGGGTCAGCTCTGCTCCCATAGCCCAGCTCTGCTCTCTGACCCCACTGGCCGGGTCCTCCAGAGCTCCTCTTCATGTCCGGCTGGTGAATCAAATGACTGATGCAGGCACCAGGTCCAAAGCTCTCTTGTGAAGTCACAGAGAATGCACCAAAACCGCACCGGGACAATGCAGCGGAGGAACCAGATCCCAGTGTCTCCAGCAACAATGTCCCTAATTGCCAGCCTATAAAGCCCCCAGGAGATGGGTGAGTCATTGCTCAGTTACTCTCCCTATTCCCTATAATGAGCTGTCCTTTCCCTTTTCTGTGACCTGCTGTCCATGACCCGCTACTTGCTATCCACTACCCATGACCTGCTACCCGCTGCCCGTGAACTTCTACTTTTTGCTACCGATACCCGATTTCAGCGCTGCGGAATAAGCTGGCGCTTTATAAATAATGAATAATAATAATACCCATCACCTACTGCCTACCATTATTGCCATCTCCTTGCCGACCTTTGCTTATTAGTAGACCACTTCTCTGCTTGCCGCCTGCCATTGTGACCTTCTACTGTTGTATCCGACTACGCTGCCATGCTGCCTGTCCATGACCAATTGCTTGAAAAAAACAATACTCTGTCTGCTGCCGGCCTTTGTGATCTATGCTATGTTTGTGATGGTTTCTATGTTTCCTATCTGTCGCATTTGTTTATATAACCACAAAGTCGTTGAAGACTCTAAGGCTAGGGTCAGACGAACGCAGTGTGAACGCACGTGCAGCCGCACTTTATCACGGCCGTAGTGGCAGCAAATGACGGCCAATGACGGGTAATATACGAAGTACGGCCGCACGAAAGTGCGGCCGCGCACCGCAAGCGGCAAACAAACGCATTTTTTCTAGAACGTGATACCGCTAGTACTGACGTACAGAGTACGCTGCGTCCGCTAGCGGCATGTGTGCGTGATTAGGAGACGTCAGACGCTGCTAATGTCCGGCCAACATAACGTCCAGACGCAAAAAGGGTTTTATTGATGATCCGTACGAAATCACGGACGAAAATGCGCATCGTATGACCACTATCGCGTATTCCGTGAAAAAATACGTCCATTCGTTCGAACGTACTTTTTCACGGACAACGCGAAAAATACATTCGTCTGACCCTAGACTAAAGCCTGGCACCACTTCCACTGGTGAGAGAGCTGTAACACTATCTGACCTCTCTCCCAGTGGCTGTATTGTACAGGTCGCTATTCGTCGCATCTGGTTTCTGTGAAATCTCCACGTATACCTGACAAAAGTGCAATCAGAGGTGGCAATTTTTACCTGTCAAGATACCTGTAAGATCAGAAGAACCCATCTATGGGGGACAGTCAATGCTTGAGTTCATCAGGTAAGATTGACAGGAAACTTTTTCTATGCAAACACTCCGTTAGAACCAGTGGGAAAACTAGCTCTTAGTTACATAATCAGGGTTATTCACAAAGAGCCGATCTGGCCCCAAAATGGCACCGAACAGGGAATTTTCCCATATGGTGTAATTTCATGGCCATTCAGCTATTCAGAAAGCAGGCAGTTCGCCAAATTTTGAAAAATTGCCAGCAAGTACGGTGCCTGTTCGACGGTAGTGAAATTCCCCATAGAGAAGCAATGTTACAAATATTCCTGTTTTTATTCAATATCTAATAAACCATTCATTCTTTTAATATGCATTAAAAAGTCTATTTATTAATTTTTTAGGATCTTATAGGCATTTTTCGGCAAATAATTCTGTCTTTTTTAAAAATTGTTTTTTCTTTTTTCTGTAACAGACCTTTTTATTATCATTCATAGGACCTTATATGTTAATTCCAGACATTTTTGTTCAGTATTTTTTTTCCAAACAGCCTTTCAAATTTGACACTTTCAATCGTTTCATTTTTTTTTTTTACCCTTCCGGCAGCTTGTCATCTTTTTTCTGCAGCTGGTCGGCGCTGTGTTCGGGGATCATCTGCTTTTTCCTTTCGGGTTCAGCGGATCATCGGATCGGATCCGATCTTATAATGCATCGGATCAGATCGGATCTGATATTTTCTGAGTGTTTTTTTAAAGAAAAAGAGCCGCAAAAACGCCGAAATTATCGAATCCGATACTGTCAGCCGGTTCTCGTGTATTTTCGAATCGAATCCGATTCGATAATACGCGTAATCCACCGAAATAATCAGATCCGATATTTCGGCAATTCTGTGGCTTTTCTTTGTTTTCAGCAGGTTTTGCAGCGGCTTTTTCCCACACTCCGGGGACCCTACGGTGAATGCAGATTTCACTGCAGGGTGAGGAAATTTGATTCCCCAAAGTGTGTGGAACGATGGAGCAGCGGAATGTTGGCGCCATTTCAATGCTTTGTGAATAACTCCTATAGTCTCGTGCCCCAGTTCATAATAAACCATATATACCATTGACTGAGTTTTTTTAAAAATATTTTTGGTGTCAATCATTGAAAATTTGTGTGATTTAATAGTATGCATGTAAACAAAATTTGCAAGTTTGCAATATTTTATTCTCAAATTCAGGACATATTTTTATAGCTCACTGTTTTGTTTTATAGAGATATCACAATGTTTGTGTATATTTTCTTAAAATAAACGAAAGTGCATCTTTATAACAGATTAATCTTTATTCATCTTTTTATTTATACAGAACATTAAATTATACACTTACATCTAATGAAAACAAATATTTTCACAATCACAGTTCAAGGAACAGCAAAACAATTACCCTTCAAAAAAATCAAAAAGAAAAAAGAAACTGTTGGGGCTAATAACCATACCAGAGATTGTATAGCATTGTCAATGATATTGCATAGTTAGCAGTCAAAACTATCAAAATTTAAAAACGAAATAATGCATCTAATGTCTAATTTGCCATAACATGAGTTACTTCTTCCTCAATACTTAAGAATTCCCTGTCATTGTGTTATGTACGACTTGAAATTTTGGCTCACAGGAACAAATAAAATGTATGCAAGATGTATAAAATTGCATTTTTTTTGGTGTTGCATTGAAATTAAGTTTTGTATTTAAATTGGCAAATAACTGTATTTAACAGTATTTTGTATTAAAATAATGAATAATATGTGGCAATAATAAATGAGAAACATAGGTTTGTCCTGAGGCCAGCAAAGAAAAGGCTAGTTGCGCCATTAAAATACTTCTCATTGACATAGTCAACAATAGTCAGAACTGCATCTGTTGTTTCTTCGCAAGTTGGTTTGATCTGAATCTCAGGGAGTTCGAAGCCAAATGTACCATTGTCTCTTAGTTCAAATGTATAAGTTAGGGGAATTCCCAGATCCGTGGCCCAGTCTCTAGACGATCCTGAAGTGCTGTCTGTTGACAAAAGAAAAGATAACAATATTATTTCAAAGATAATTGAAGCCATCACATTTCCTTTAGTGCTTGTTGAGTGATCAGCTGGGATCTTTAAATATTTTAATGTTCATGAATCTTAGGTCGCAATGGCTAAACAACAAATAATTTGTTATGTGCCATAATCTGCATACATTGGTAATGTTCAGATGAATAACATGACATTTCTATGAGACACACACTTTTAAGTGCATTAGTACTCATGGTGATACAGACTGAGCGCCCACAGCCTGGAAATTGAATCAGGGCGGCATAGACAGACCTACAAGCCCAGGGAGTATAGACTGTGCCAGCATTGTGACCAGGAGGCCCTGGAAGATGAGGTCCACTTCCTCCTACAGTGCCCCAAGTACTCAGCACTGAGGGACACTCACTTCCAGAGACTCTCCGCTCTCATCCCGGACTTCACCTCTATAGAAGAGATGAGGAAACTCCACATCATACTGGGAGAAGAGGAGCCGGCGGTGAAAATATCTGCCCAATACATCGCAGAATGTCACAGACTGAGAGGAACATGAGAGATCCTGGATTTATAGATCCCCAACACGGATTCGCCCCCATCCCCCTTCACATTATCCCTTACCCCTGATAATGTCCATGGACTTGCCCATTCCCCCCCATATATATGTCCCACTACCCCCCTCCTCCCCATATGCTTTGGCAATGCTAAAATGTATTTGGTCCTGCCAATAAAGCTTATTTTGATTTGATTTGATTTGATAGTTGCTGAAGCTTTTCTTTTCATGAAACCCCACATTCTGTCCCCAACCAGCATTCACTGGGTTACAGTCATGAACCACAAAAGCAGGAATCAAACCTCTAGGTATATAAAGCCGACCATAAACCAGGTAACAAAGCAAATGCGTCATGATTCAGATTACACTTGTCTAAATCACAAGTTTTTTCTAATCCAGCATATAAACATCTAATCCAGCATAAATAACCAGGAAAGGCTTAATGATCTTAACATGCACAGCTTGGAAAAAAGACGAGACAGAGGAGATATGATAGAAACATTTAAATACGTAAAGGGAATCCACAAGGTAGAGGAAGGGAGTATATTTAAAAGGAAACAAAGTAGCAAAACAAGAGGACATAGTCTTAGATTAGAGGGGCAAAGGTTTAAAAGTAACATCGGGATGCATTATTTTACTGAGAGGGTGGTGGATACATGGAACAGCCTTCCAGTAGAAGTGGTAGAGGCCAAAACAGTAATTGAATTTAAGCAGGCATGGGATAGGCATAAGGCTATCCTAAACAAAAGATAAATCCAGGTAAAGTATCCATGTAATTGGGCAGACTAGATGGGCCGAAAGGTTCTTATCTGACGACATTTTTCTATGTTTCTATGTTTCTATAACTGGTCACATATCAAGTGCAAATTTTTTGGACTGTTTGTATAACATACTGCCCTTGAGGAAGTCTAGTTTATAGACGAAACGCGTTGGGCTTTTAGAATTATTTTACGTTATTTTATAAGGAATAAAAGATCCTAAACATACTTGGATTTTTTTAATTCATTCCTGAACAAGCGATTGGTTTCCCTGATAACATAGACCGGTGTCATCTAAGAAGTACTGGAGCCTCCATGTTTCTTCTTCGATACATATCAAGTGCTTTATGTTCATCTACATCATCCATTGAAGCTGTGAGAGCTCTGGCTTGACCATTTTTTCAATCACTCATGGGAGCAGGGGTGAAAAGGGCGACAATATATGGTTGTGGTGGCTAGAGTTTCCCTTTAATAGGGGAGATCTCAGATAAAATTCCCAAAGGTATTCCCTTGTAACTCATCTATTTTTTTTGTGTAATCAAAGAAAAAAGGTCAATATCATTAAATCGATTATTATTATTATTTACAAGATTTGCTGATAGTAGTAAAAGTGACAGGTAGGGCAGCGCACTGTAAGAGCTGTGTTATCTGAATGACCCAATGAAAAAGCTGATTAGTAAACTCGAAACAACTCATCGACCTTGCCAGGAAAAGGGCTATTGGTTCAGATATGAAGGAGGAATAGATTTGCTTATTGACTTGTTAGATAACTGTGCAACTGCTGATTATCAATCTCAGTTCATAGAGATATGCTAAACAACTTTTGTACAATGTAAAACTAAATTAACTTGAACCAAATGAACTTCGAGTCGCTTGTTTTATCAGGGTACTTAGGGATCAAAGGTATTAAAAAGGCTATCCTTCCTGTGCTATGCTTATCAACTTTCCTAATGTTTATTATCCATAGAATTGACTCTATAAAAACTTACAGAGAATGTGAGACGAAGATCCAACTCTGTATGGCGTGCCATGTCTATCTTTGAGTTTTTCAGCAGCTTTCTGTGCAACTGTGAGCTGTAAAGAGTTCGAAGAAAAATAATATCATTAAAGCCAAAGCCATTTCACAACTTGTAATTAACGTGACTATCTGGGAAACCCTGTGGACAGAACACCATAGCTAAGAATCCTCTTTTTTTTGCGGTTTTCATATGTGACAGGATAATCTGAAACATCAGCAGATCTGCAAGTATTTCGACCAAATCTATGCATTTTCTGTTACATTGTAAAGTGACAGAAACATCTGGTTTCCAAATAGAATTACATTAGAGATGTATATTCTTTACTCCACACTATTCATCATTCAAATACAAGTGCAAGTCACCTGTCAATGCAGCACTTTCAGGGTAATTCAAAGAGAGCCGATCTGGCCCCGAAATGTAACCAGACACTGAATTCAGGGTACGGCTACATTTCCTGGCCATTCGGCTATTCAGAGAGCAGGCAGTTCGCCAAATTCTGGCGAATTTCCTGCACGTAGGTGCCTGTTCGAGGGCAGTGAAATCCCCATAGAGAAGCAATGCTTCGTCTGTTCAGAGAACACAAAACAGCAGAGAAAAGTTGCCGAAATGCCCTGCTGTTCGGTGGTCTCTTTTGGCAGGTTTATTCAGGAGAATCCCATAGGCTTCAATGTTAAAAATATTCCAGTTTTAATTCAATATCTAATAAACTGTTTATTATTATATTCTGCAATAAAAAGTCTCTTTATTCATAGATTTTTTTAGGATCTTTCAGGCATTTTTTGGAATTTTTTTGGCAAACTTTTTTCCGTTTTTTTTTTTTATACATCGTTTTTTCATTTTTCTGTAACAGAACTTTTTATTATCATTCAATGGATCTTATATGTAAATTCCAGACATTTTCGTTCAATAATTTTTTTGCAAACCGTTTTTAAATTTTCAAACTTTCAAGCGTACTGTTTTTTTTTTTCACCACGTTCGTCTGCGCGTTGGGTTTTTCTGGCGGCTGCTCTGCGCTGTGATCGGCGGCTAGTCGGGTTTCTCCGGCGTGTTCAGCGTGGTTAATCCAGCTGTTTCTGTGGGTTTCGGGGATTGTTCGATGAGTGTTCGGCAGATTTGCGGTGAGTGTTCGGTGAGTGTTCGGCGGATTTGCGGTGAGTGTTTGGTGTGTTTGCGGGGAGTTTTCCCTGCACTACAGGGGCCCTGCGAAGCTTGCTGAATACACCACAGGGTCGGCAAACTAGGATCGCCAAATTGCCCCGAAGTGCAGGGAACGAAAAGTCACCGAATCTGCGGTGACTTTTCGAATCTCTTTGAATAACCGTGTTTGTTATTTACAGTGTGTTTGGCTTTTTACATTAGTTACGGACCTTCATCTCCAGATGTAGCCTTTGTCCCCTTCACATTGCTCCAGAAGCAGACATCTCAATACATTGTTTGACATGACGAAGAGTACATTGCAGCAATCCTTAGAATTCTTAAAATAATTTATTTTCTAATAATTTCAAAATAATGTCCCCAGCTCCTTGTGACTTCATGAACTGGTGTTAGTCTTACCATCTCTTCATGGTTTTGTGATGGGTCTTGTGTGTAACCATATGGAAGGAGGATTAATTGACTGTATGAGTGAATGGTTAGAAAACATAAGATGTCTGATTTGATGCTTTCCACCAGATTTGAAACTGCCATAGTCTCTGGTTCAGAATTTGGTCCACTTCCACAAAATGTTAAGGTGGTACAGCTGTTAGACGCCCCAATAGCTGGATGCAAGAAATAGAATGATATAGCATAGTATGTGATATTTAATATTATGTCCAGAGCAAGAGAATGCAGAAAGGAAACAAACATGTATCTTGAGCCAAAATATTCCAGCAACGTGATGGAGATTAGTAATAAATAATAGTAGATTACTAGTTTAATTGAATACCGAGTCCTTCACCCATGTTGGCTGTGGAAAAATGTGAATACATAGAGTAGCAGCCAGAGAAGTACTTTCTAACCAGTGGAAACCACCTGTGACAATTGTTATTAAGTAATGAGTTAGTAATATAAGGAATGTGACCTCCAAAAACCCATATTTTTTCCCATACTTGGACTTTGTAAAGTCAAATTAAAGGATTATCAGAGATTTTCCTTTTAATCACGAGAAGATCTGGTACCAACGTCCAATCAAATATTCCATAGAATGTTACCTTAAATATTTATTATGTATCTTAAAGTATCTTGCAGGGCGGTATGTTACCCCATTACTGCCCCTATCTTTTCCACAATGGAGCAGTTAATTTATTGGCATCCTGAACTCCATTAATGTACCAGTATTCGTCCACTTACAAAGTGGTTGCAAAAATACATTAAATAGCCCTGCTAATGTTAACAGGATCCAAGGGATATTGGTAAAGAACTGAAAGAAATCAGGTATTCACTAAACTGTGCAGTCACCCGTTTCAATTCATATGGAAATTCTATCTAATTTTACATACAGGTCTATTCACTAAAGAGTGAAGTCAGGAGAATTGACAGGAGAAGAGAATAATCTAGACGAAATAGCTGATTTGGAAAGTGAGATAAATGGGAGAATTATTCTGGTTTTCCTATTTTGACCTAGAATTTTCACTTCTCCAGTAAATTCTCCTGACTTCACCCTTTAGTGAATATACCTGTTAATGTGAAACAAACGAACCTCTGCTTGTTCTATTTATCATTTCAAGGCATTCAGTTAAAAAGGTATTATTCAGCCAAATGTTAACATTGTTCCAATTGTGATACTGCTTTGA
Organism: Leptobrachium leishanense; assembly: GCA_009667805.1. Lineage (NCBI taxonomy): Eukaryota > Metazoa > Chordata > Amphibia > Anura > Megophryidae > Leptobrachium > Leptobrachium leishanense. The sequence continues at coordinate 82,131,025 of CM019069.1, read as the reverse complement.
GAGCTATGAGATGTAGCAGCAATATCAGTAACAATTGTCATCTACATAATGAGAGTGAGATGGATAAGGCAGTGGTACAATGGAAGATGTGTGTGAGAAGGAGGGTACAGGAATACAAAAGGGAGTGTGAAGAATGGAGAAATGTAACAATTGAAGATGAGAAGAATGGCAGAGAGGAATGTTGGAAGGTTAGAAGAATGGGTGAGAGATCAAGGAGAGGTGAGAAGAATGGGGCCCAAACATCAATGGGAGGGAAGAAGAATGGTGTAGAGGAACATTGGATGGTTAATGGAATTATTGCAGTGGGACAATGAGAGGTGAGAAGAATGGGGCAGAGAAGCAGTGGAAGGAGAGCTGAATAAGGCAGAGGAACAATGGGAAGTGGGAAGACATGGACAGAGAAACAATGCAAGATGAGTGGGCTGAGAACCAATGATAGGTAAAATGAATGAGGCAGAGAAACAATGAAAGGTGAGATGAATGAGACAGAAACATGACGAGAGCTTCATACCCTGTTAATATTTGGCTCCAATTCTTTATTTCAATTCTAAACTTTGTTTGAAATGGCCTTGAGTAAAATTTATTTAAAATGTAGGGAGTCTGTAGTACTCCATACTTCTGAGTTAACTAACCCTTCAACAGACTGAAGAGCAAGTAAAACATCAGGGCGATGGGCTACTCATTCATGAGTAGACCATACCGATGACTGGTAGAGGGAAACCAGTTGCTGGGCCTCTCCTGCCTGGCATAAGCTAACATTTTAAATTCTTATTTGTTCCCACCCTTGCTTTAATTTTTGCAGATAGCCCAAAAATTATTCATGTCAAATAAGCACTTAATAAACTTCAAGTATTGTTGCAAGAATGTCAAACATTGTTGAAAGACCCTTGTTAAATTTGAGATCAATGTTTTTGCAAGCATACAATTTAGAATGACTTGATATATGTTTTACCCTTTGTTTTTGCAAACAATAACCCTATGTTGAAATGTACCTGGGATGTATAGTTTAAACAGTGTATAGATATGTGTCTATTGAGTTCAGACCTTGATATGTAATTCCAAACATTGAAACAATCAGATTTTAAACATGCCCTTGCAAAATATTTATCTAATTTATATTTTACATGAAAACTATATAGATATACTTTTAACAAAGCTTGTGTTATGTCATTCTAACTTACAGCACCAGCTTGCATTAAAATTACGATTAAGGTCAACTCCATAGCAAGTGCCATTGTTGTACGGTGTGCGGTTTTTTCTCCAAAGACGATCCTGTATGGAAAGGAAGAAAGAAACAAGGACATCAGGTCTATTCAAAGAAAGGTGAAAATCAGAAGAATTGGCAGGAGGAGAGTACAATCTAGACCAAATAGCCGATTAGGAAAGTGTGATAAATGGGAGAATTTTTCTGGTTTGGCTATTGTGACCTAGAATTTTCACTTTTCCTTTCATTCCCCTGAGTTTCACCTTTCTTTGAATAGACCTACTAGTCTCTGGTTTATAAACTAATGCTTCACTAAAATTATCTTTAGCACGCCAATTTTTTGAAATCCAAATTTGACATCTAATCAGTAGCATCTTATTGTTTTTGCAAGGTTCTAAACAACATTACAACCTACGAAGATTTTCCACTAACATGATTGGAAACAGATACTAGATGAAATAAGGTATCTCTGCTTACCGTAGTCCAGGAATAAATAAAGCCATCGATATTAAGGACCGGCACAACATAGAAATCTACATTGTGAAGAGCTTTTCTTATAACAGGATTACTGTTTTGATTTTCAAGAATCTAGAAACAGCACAATAAATATATATTAAAGTGTACACGGTTTTATCTCAGAATTATCCTTTGTAAGTAACATTTTACAATGAGATCACTATACACAACCATAATATTACACTGTCTGAATTGAAATAGACTTCCCCAGAATCAATATTCTCATTTATTGATTGAAGTACATTCCAGTTAATGTCTTCAAGGCACCATTAAGGTTGACTAACCCTAGAAATAGAAAACCAAAAACGTACCTCTTTTATAAACCATTGGCAAAATGCAACTGCTATCCATTCCCGAGCATGAATCCCGCAGTCCATCCAGATTACTTTTTTTTTCTTGTCAGACGGCCATCCAACCTGTTATATGAATTTAAGTCAAGCAGCATTAACGCATTTTAGTAGAGAAGTTTCACACACTTTAGATGTTTTCATTGATTCACATGCTCTGTTCTTCATGTCAAACTAACATATGCCAGAGCTGTACTAACAAAGTACTTTGAGCCACTGGAAGTGGCCTACCTCACCTTCATGTCTCTCCATTCTACCCCATTGCCGCTCCCTGATCCTGGCCACACGTGGGAGTGCAGCATCCAAATTGAGTTTGCACAAAGAAATCCGGAAACTGGATGCCACACACTGAGCTCTTACTCTGACTGTCAGTACCTTTTTCTGACACCACTAAGTTCTGCACAGAATAGACCATGGAGTGAATTGTCAGGGCATCTGTGTGTGTGTGTGTCTGTGTCAGTGTACATATGTCTGTGTCAGTGTTTGTCTGGGGTTTCATTATCTATTTATGTGGGCTGCAAGGGTCTCTCTGTGTCTCTGTCAATGTCATTGGCACTGTGTGTGCATTTCTATCAATCTTTTCAATGTCTCAGGCAGTGTAGTTACACACAAAAGAATTTATCATGTATGCTCAAATCCCTATTAGTCCAAAAAAAAAAGAAGAAGAGATTTTTGGTATATGTAATGGCCATTAAATATTAAGCTTACCACCACATCAAGGCAAATTCTGCATTTGTTATAACTTCCACCTTTCATTCTGCCAAGGTCATTGTCAGTGTCTGTGAATGTCAGTGTCTCTGTCAGTGCTTTTACCCGTGTCTTTGCATTTGTCATTGTCTTGGTGTCTGTCAGTATCTTTGTCTCTTTCAGTGTCTCTGTGTGTGTCACGGGGGGCACCCAACATGAGCCAAAGTGGGCCCTTTATGCAGGATAGTTAGCACTTCAGACAGGATAGCCGCTTGCTGCATCGTACACAGAACTAGACCACTGGTTACAGACAACAGGACAACAGGAAGGGCAAGGGTTAAAGGAGAAAATATTAACAGACTGGCATCCAGCAGTACAATAAAGTGAACCCTGAACTAGGATACTGTCCTTAGGATGGCCGTCTAATCTAAAGGCAGGAACCTCAGTGCTGGTTGACACACAGAACAAGAGACAGGGCACAAAGGACAAATCCAGAGACATAGTCTAAGCAGTAACCAAAACGGGTATTCATAGATAAGCCAGAGATCAGAAGCCAGAGAGGGATATCAGACAAGCCAGGCTCATACACAGAATATCAATAATACAGGACAGAGGGATACCACAGTAGAATAGTCAGAATCAGGTCAAAGTCATACACTTTTTCAGAATCACAGAACTTAGAAATAATCAACAGAATCTCAGGGAGCAATGACCCCTGCAAGAGCCCTGAGCAAATGAAGTAACTGGATATTTATAGAGGACAGGGCAGAGCATCTGATCTTAGGCCAGAGTGGCTATGGGGAATTCCTGGAGTGGAGGAGGAGGAATGGATAGCCCAAACAAGGTAAGACCTGGCCCGGATCACTCACCACCAGGGGGCAGGGCTGGAATGTGTTGAAACATGACAGCGTGTCTGCAGTGATGGCCTTCTCATTTTATGGCAGTGTAAAGGCATAATTTAATTAAACTTTTGTAGACTAACAAGCTCAGTGTAATAGTTTACTTAATACTACCCTTACCCATCATGACCTATAAGATGGAGATTTCGATAACTTTAGGATGGCAAATTAAAGCATAACCTCTGTCCTCATAAGATATCCTCAATACCAGGCACACACTGGAGATTGATGGGAGAGATTTTTGCACACTCATAAATTCTTACATCCATGAGTTTAGTTACAACAATAGAAATAATAGGAAAAAAACACAACGCATTATATCCCCAACGAAAAGAGAAATCCATTAAAATACAATTTTTCGGAAATAACCTACCTTGAAATAAAATATAGGTCTTTTCTCATATGTTTCTCCTAGATAGTGCAGTGTCACAAGATCAGTGTATTTTTCTCTGATTCGAACCGTCCAGTCATAGATCTGTAACATGTGAATTAGGATGCATTTCTGAGAAGTTTCATAATGATAATCTCTTCATACATATCCCATCTTCTCTCATTTCATGATTATGTTTTTACATTATTATTCTATTGTGTTTTAACATTCGGAAAAAAAATAGCACAGGAAAATTATATTTATTTTCCCAAATATCATGGATTGAGGTGAAAAAATGGAAATATAATTTACTTTCAAATATATGAGAGCGCACAAACAATTCTTAATCTGGAGGGTACATCAATAATACACAAAAATAACAGCTGGAAATTTTGGACTATATATTCCCTTTTTCAATATTCTTGAAATTCTGAATAATTGTATTAAAAAAAGAGACCCCCTTCTGTGTTTCTGTAGCTCACATCTTATCACCTCATCTCTCCCTCTACTCTTCTCAGATGGTACCCTGCTTTCCATTCATCCCTACTACCTACTGCGTTTATGGCAGCATGTTTTGTGCCGCCATATTGCATATATGCAGCTGCCCCGCAAACACACCTTCAGAAACTTACTACATTGTATAACTCATTCTGCCGCTTTGTGCTACAATGTAACTACATGACCCACCACTGTGACATGTTAAAAGAGCTAAGCTGGCCGTCACTGGAGTCTAGACGCACTCTTCACCTTTCCAACCTGGTGTTTAAGAGATTTTCAGGGAAGCTACCACCCTACCTGAATAAGCTGCTTCCCCCAGCAGTTCTCTCATCCTATAACCTCCGATCCAGGACCTGCACCTTACTTGCAATACCACAATACAAAAAGAAAGTGTCTCAATCCTCATTTTCCTACACAGCACCGCAATTATGGAATAACCTCCCAGACGCCATTAAATCTTCCCCCAGTCTTAAGTCACTCAAGAGCTCCCTATTAACATACCTAAATACGGAATGCACCTGTAAACATGTAACATAGTGACTATTTCCTACATATTTATTTTCTGTTAATCTGTATATTTGTGTTTTTTCATATCTTGCATTTATTACTTTGTATATCTGTAACAACTGTAACATTTCAATGTTCTTGAACCCAGGACGTACTTGAAAATGAGAGCAATCTCAATGTATCCTTCCTGGTAAAATACTTTGCAAATAAATAAATATATGTGATTACAACTGCAGCATTTTGCCATTCCACTAGTCCCGTAACTACTGAATATTTGTGGCATATTGCAAAATTTAAAAATATTTTTTTTCTAAAAAAAACTTGAGATTGGTATTCTTCACCTACCTCTAGTGAAACCTGGTACTTACATGAAAAGTACCAATTGGGCACCTATTTATTGTTCTACTTTTATAATAACAGCAATACGCACACTATCTTATTTATATCTTCTGCTCTTGTATTATTGATCATGCTTTGAGTACAGATTCTATTGATTTAACCAACCATTCTCACCTCGTGCATCGGGTGATATTTAGTATAATCAAAGTCAGCCAGCGACAAAGAGGGTTTTCTGGGTGCAGTCATTGTCCGTTGGTCTATAATGTTTTGTACATCTGTAATAAGGACTCTGGAATGTAAATGAAATATAAAAAAAATCAGATGTGTATTTCTGCATGTATAGAGTACCTGGAATTTGTTCTGGGGGAAAAAATCACTCTGTTGCTGTTATGAAGCAAAAGGTAATGCCTTTCATGTGTATTGCAGCATGCACTATACATTAAGTAGCTGGATATTTTTAGATTTTTTGTTTTCATTTTTTGAGAAAATAGAATCCTCCCCAATGAACATACTCAAATGAAATTTCCCTTTGATGAAATTGCTCTTTCAAATTCTGCACAAGTGAAAATGGCACCCGAACATGCACTTCTGTCCCAGGAATAATTGCTTCTGGCATGCGTGGCATCCACAGATCAAGCTGCATTAAAAGAAATGGTTTGTGATAATATGTATGAGCAATATACACAAATTTGTAGTCCCATATGCTAATCAACAGTTTTCTTCCTTTTTTAAAACTTAGCAGTAACAGACTAATATTAATCTGTTTAATATGAAGGGATTTCCCATAATATTGCTGCCGGACCCAGTGGATTTATGGAAAATGACTTTCCATTACCCCCACAGTAAATATATACAGAGAGGTGTCTTTTTGTATATGGTCACTGTAGGTAAGCCATTTTTGATAGGCAGACAGCTCCCTCTATTGGCCAAAAAGTGCTACTACTTTTACATTTTAGCTTATGCTTCGTGATTCTGAGCAGGAAAAACGGATTTCAAAGCTTTTAAAATAACGTCAACACATCCACTGTGTTGACATTTTCGGGGCATGTCCTGGAGCCCATTTGCAAATGAATATAGTATGCAAGAAACACAATTCCTTTGTTTTTCTCCAGTTTCAGAGCAGATCTAGAATACTTGATATCGAGACACCAGCAGGGGGTTTTGGAGGTTGAGTATGTTCGATCTCGGTAATGAAGGGGTTAACTGCATTTCCAAATATACCTCAAAATTTGCACAATTGGTGGAATGCCTCACGTTTTTTGGCAGTGTTATTGTTTCAGAAACATATTTCCATAGATTTACGGATAATGAAATATTTGTTTTGTTATCAATATATCTGCAGTCATTTATAACAGCTTGATTTATCAAGTTTTGTAAAAACTCAGAAATGCTAAAAAATTTATATATATATATATATATATATATATCAGTTTGTGAGTTGTGACCAAGGAATTGTCTCTTTTAGAGAGGTTCAGTGGTTCGTACTCACTTGCATCTGATTGGAGATGTCCTGTAGAAAGTCAGCTTGGCTTGAAGTCTGTGGCGTGATTTTTAACACTTGATCTCTAAAAGAAAAGAAGATCTCTTAACGTGTTTTATGTTATTGTCAGTAAAAAGCAGGTATAAAGGTTATAAATCTAAATCCCTGACAGAATCCAGGGATGCCATCCAATCCCACCAACTGGAAGACCACCATCCAAGAAATAAAATGCCCACTTGAGTAATATAACATATTAGTATATCTGTCCTGTATGGCACAGTCATTGGTCCATTACTTCTCAACCTCAAATGGATACTTATACTACCTGGCTCAGTTAGTTGGGTAGAATTTTCTCTACGCCAACAACCACAGTTATTACTGCATTGTGGGGTTCTCCATAAAGATCTTCCTGTATCCCATAACAGATTGTGTTACTCCCTGAAAGAGCATCCCAGCCCACTTAATGGACAAGAAGTCCTCTACAATGGCGTAGATATTCTTATAATATCTGGGGCTACAGCCCAGCGCAGAAATTCGATCAAGTCTGGCCCTTCAAATGACCAGTCTTTAACTTAATTTTGATTCATGTAAAAGGTTTTTCCTTTTGTAATCTAAATCATAAACACCTTCCTATTATTTTTCTCTCTCTTATATCCAACATGGACTTGTACAGTGTATAACAGGCCTTCTAGAGTACATCATACTTGTCATACTAATGCTTGTAATGAAGAGCTCTTACTGATGAGCTTCCTGATGTGATATTTTGAGGTTGAAAGCATGTAAGCGAATATAGAAATATCCGGTTCTAAAAATACATTGTTGAACATGTACAGAGAGAGAGTGCAAAAGGTCTAGGAGACCAATGAGGATCACTGATAGAGTAGGGTTCCTTGTTTTTTTAAGAATAGTGTGACTTTAGGGTTTTAGGGACGTGTTGAGGGTTAGGCCTTAGTGTTCAGGATTCAACCCTTCAAAGTACTGTGAACTCCTTTGCAGTGGCGTAGTGAGGGGGGGCACTTGCCCCCAGGCACCTGTCAAGGGAGGGGGCACCGCAAGCAGAGGAGGACCTTTGTGTTTCCCCAGTTCAGTGCCTATCTAGCGTAGGTCTGGGGCTTCAACCACATGTGGGCTGACATCTTGAATGTCAGCCCTTGCTGTGGGACTGCCCCCCAGCCGTGGGCATCATCGCGCACGCACACGATGATGTCATAAAGAGGGAGCTCCAATGGACCGTAATCCAAAACAGGAGATGCTGGGATCCTTTGGTCCCCTGTATTTATTGAACTGGGTAACCTACAAGGTCAGGTAAAAGTAATAAAAAAAATTAAAAAAAATATTTCCTTTTTCCCCCCAGTTTTTTTCTTCAAAAGCAGCAAAGGATCCTGGCCTTTCCAATGATACCAAACATGACCAGATAATCTGTAAAAAATAAAAAATATCTCTTAACACTACAACCATCCTAGCCCCTATGCAAACACAAGCCTTTCTATATCTTCCCCAAGTCTGCTCCTTAAACCTAAAGGCTCCATTACTGTAAAGCATGAAGCATGCACTTGAATGCCAGCTGCCACTTTTCTGAGATATTGCAGATGTGAGGTTGACTTAGTCCGGGTAAACTACTGAAATATTCTCAGATTTATCATGGCTGACTAATGGATATTGCAGTCACAGTTTAATCATTAAAGCCCCCTCCCAGGTGTCAATTGGTAGAGGGCTAATTGTTACTTTTAAATTTACCTCCATCTAACCTCTAACACAGGTTAGATCCTTTATAACTCAATGATGTCTTGGTAGGAGGAACCTGTTTCATCTTGTAGATTTGCTGGGATAAGAAGTCCAAAAGGAAGCACGGACAACTATGTGTGACTCTATGAAAGACCATGGGCTAGATTAATTACAGCACTCTAAAACAGACACGAATTTAGCAGATTTCATTGAGTATTTTTTCGTTTTGAAAATGCTTATTCTGCAAGTTTTTTTGACACTCTAAGCATATGCGCTAGTCCTCAAGAAGCTAAAAAAAATCATACCCAAGGAAAATACAGCGACGGTGGTTGTCAAAACAATACGAAAGGTCTACAGTACCAGATCATCAACCGACTGAGAATGGAACACTAGAAAATTAAAAGGGGCATGGAAGCCCCTGGGAAGTGCATCATAATAACTGTTGGGCAATTGCGCTCCAAGCGGAACTCAAGATCTGTTTACCAATGCATATGACTATTGTTCATGAGCAGGAGTTTGTCGCATTTTTCTGGACCGTCGTAGCTGAGTAAGTGATTACTGAAGACTATAGCTCTCTCACCTCACACTTTAAAAAAATCAGGAACAGTTTTGAAACTTATCGGGAGAAAAAAAATTGTTCCCAGTTCACATAAACAAGAGTATTGGGAAACAAAACGTTTATCGTCTATTCACGAAGCACCGAAATTGCATGCAATTTCTGTGCTTTGCGTCTCACCCAATTTCAGCTCACTTCAGGTCAAATTTCATTTTGCCAAAAATACGATGAAATCACTATTTAGCGAATAGTCAAATTTTTCTGAAATTGGAGTCGCCGAAGCAGTTATCAGATGTTGGCAAAAACCACCGAATTGCATCGATATCCACCGAATTTCACAAAATTGCGTCAAATTGCCATCGGCAAATTCCACAGAACTGAAAAAAAAATAAATCTCCTATTCTCCTAATAGGAGTTTCTTCAATCAATAAAAATGTAGTAAGAATGTGTGTAAATAATAAAAAGGTCCTTTAAAAATAATAAAATGGTTTGTTACAAAATAAAAAAGTCTTTAAAAACAAAGTCAAAAAATACAAAAAGGTCTTTTAAAAAATAAAATAAAAAAATTGCTAAAAATATAAAGAATAAACAGTCTTTTAATTTTTTTTTAAATATATTTATTTTTTTACACTGAAACCTATGGGATTCGCCTGTTTACACCTGTCAAATTGAACCACCGAAAATCAGGGCATTTTGCAGGATTTTGGTGCGAATCAGCATTCTGTGAATAGAGAAACGAGACAATAGTCTTCAATGGGCCAATTTCGGCATTGCCGAATTGCAGTAAATTGCACTTTATATTTTGCTGCCAATTTTGCCATTTGACAGCTTAGTGAATAGATGAATCAACTTGCAGCTGCACCAAATGGTGAAATTCACCATTCAGTGCAATTTGGGTCCAATTCGGAGGTTAGTGAATAACCCCTTTTGTGTCACAACTGAGAGCGTACAAAAGGTTGCTGTGACGTAATGCTGGGCTTTTCACCCACAACGGCCAGGGTGCTATCGCTTGACTGCTAGGAGGTGGACTCAGAGCACTGCTGCAGACTGCTGCTGCCTTCCCGCCTGTGCTCTGCATGCTCAGCTCACCTTCCAAACCCAGGGTTACCACTCTACTCGCTGAGAGTTACCCTTCCAGCCCTGACAGCGTCACCCTTTTCAGTCTTGAAGGGGACCAGATACCCCCAGCCATAGACACAAATGGTTCCCAAAATACTGGATACAAATGGTAGCCCCTCTCACATGAGTTCACCAAACACCTGACACTGGAAAGCTATTAAATAGGAGTTTAATATATAAAAAGACAGTGCACAAAAATAGATAAAGAGTACAGATAGAAACATAACATAAAGGGTAATTAAACACATCAGCTAACTCACAGTCCCTGTATTTGACTGAGATCTTATTCCAGTAGGCGTGGAAGAGGAGGAGCAGAATCCCTGAGTTCAGTCCACGTGCTCTGAGAGGTTGGTGACTTAATCTTACACACTGAACTAATACTGGTCTTTTCAAACCCCTCAACCACCCATCCATAAATGCACCCACAGGGTCCTCCAGCCCTATGCAATGTCCACTCAACTCCAGAATTAAATATTGTGACCCAGTTCCATCCAATTAGCACTGGCCCACCTGAGGGGAACAGCCAATTATCCATGGCTACCACAAAACAAAGAACCCAGGAGTACTGAAGGGAAACCTTGCGCTAGTGCTGGGGGGAAGGAAGGATTTGTGTGCACAAGAACTGTGCTGGCAATGACATTTGGCCATACCCAGGTCTCCATGGGTGAGCAGGCCACATGAAATGCCATTTATATGAAGGCACACTGTTTGGTCTATCTAGGTTTCTGTGAGCTTTCAGCTGGAAAGATATGGGGGTAAGAGGGGAAATAATCAAAACAGGACAGGATCTGTAAATGTACAAGGACACATTGAGATATACATCAGGGGGTATCTATGCACAATTAGGTAGCTTCTCGTCACAGTTGCTAATGACCAGGCACTAGCAGATAGTCCCCATTCAGGGAAGCTCCAAGCTAGTCCACTCTGTCCGCCGATTCAGTCAGCCTACCTCTTCAGTCAGTAAATGATTTTGATGAAGGCCACTTGCAGGTGATTTATTGGAACTCACGCTCCATGTTATTCCCAAAGCGCCATCATTCCAGCGTCATTTCAGTCAAGCAAGTTTTGGCACAAACGTCTGACACTACCAAATCAGGGAGGGAAAGCACTAATTAAGGCAGACTTTCACTGATGAACATTGCCATATTGTGGTTCTACCTTAGACTCATTATCATACTGTTTATCTCCTTTTGTCTTTCTGGTATTGACCTCGACTGTGTGATATTCTATTTCCCTTTGACCTTGACTATGCTTGCTAGATCTTGTGACACTATGTTTGACTTTGACCTCAGCCAAGTTTACTCGACCATGTTATTGTCCGTCTCCCTCCGACCTTTGCATGTTTAGCGACTTCTCTTTTTGTCTATCACTATTTTGTCTATCTATGGATCGGAGTTAAGGATTTTTCATTCATTCTCTGCTAAACTGCATGTTAAGCCACTCCTCTGTCACCATAGCTGTGAATGCCAGCCATTTTAAGGACTGGTACAACACTTGGCTGAAGAAGTTTTTTGGTGTTCCACTTAGAGTTCTCCAGGGACATACTTATTATATAAAACGTTAAAGTTTGCAGGACATATACCTTTAGCACAATCCAACTGTAGGTTCCACACAGTTCAGGATGGATAGTAATCCCACTAATTCTAGAACTGCGAGAAAGTTGGCCACACTGACAGAATTACTTTACTACACTATTTCTGCTCAGGACATGAGCTTGATAAAGGCTCACACCTGGAGCCAAAACATTGCAGTTTCTTGATCCCAGTAAAGAAGCAAAAACTGATCCTGTCAGTGTGACAAGTTTTCTCCCTGTCTATAAATAAGAGAATAGGAGTCATATCAAGACAGGAGGTTGCATTTGAGTGACGATCAATTATAACAATCATCCGTGAGCAATCGATATCGCTCATTTTATTTTAACAACCAAGTTACCATTACACAATGCAAACTCGTGTAGTGCCAAGTAATATGTTGTAAAGGAACTTTTACGATTGTTCATCATTTAATCGTACAATAACAGATATGAAAAAGTAATAAAAAATATATTGCACTATTCCTTAGCTGGTGCTAATGTTCCATCTCAATATGTAATTGTTAGTGCTAGGAGAAGTAAGGTTAACCTGTGCCATCGATGTTCCGATCATGCTTCTACAGTCAGGTGGGAATAGTTATGCGTCACGCAGCTTGCGTGAGTTTTCTATACTTAAGCGTCTCCTATACTTAAAATGGGAAGCGCAATCTATTTTTAGCATCTCGACCAGCGAGGTATTGCTGGCACAATTTACTGTCTTGACACCGAAGCCAAAATTTTACCACCTCCTAAAAGCAAGTGCTAAATGATTCTGCAAATGCAAAATCATTTAACACACTCTAAAACTCCCCTACAAATCACATACTCACATCTCACCCACAAAAAGGTGGCCCGAGTGAGACTGGGAACAAATAATTCCTAGTCTCCATCCGCGATTAGTCAGCTGCGCTGTACAATATCGTGAGAGCTCGCGGCCCAGAAGTGCAAGCCTCTACGGAGTCCTCTCCAGGAGTTGATTGTCGCCGTGGCACAGAAGCGCTACTGCTTGTATCAGGGAGGTTCGGACTGCGTTCCGGGGCAAGGTATAGCACCTTCCCTGCCGGAATAGAATGTTAACATGCAGACGGTCCTGCTTACCATCTCCATGTTAGCATCAAGAATGGAATAGTGACCCAGTATAGCATTTCAAATGAAACAACAGCTTTCCTGTAGACAAAGGGAGGTAAAGAGTCATTTTTATTAAGCAGCTCAATATCTTAATGCGCACTGAAGCACATAAGGCTCATCTTGCCTTCTTTATTGTTTTTCATATTTAGAGTTTGCATATATGGAAGATAGGACAAAACAGACCATCAGCAACAGCTTTCATAACGTTAACAAAATGTGGAAAAACCTCTTCACCTTAAAATAATAGAAAGAATAACCTCTTTTTATCTCCTTTTATCTTCAGTCCGCAAATTTTCACAATGTAATACAATTTATAACTATTTATTAGCATAAAAATATTAAAGCAATTAAAATATAAATACACAAAAAATAATAAAAAATGTTTGTGCCTGTCAATTGATGTCACTTTTTTTTTTGTTGTTGTAATAATATCAGTATGTTTTATGCCATTTAAAGGTTGGTGCCTTGGTGGCAAAATTAGGAATGGAATATGGGATTCAGCTCGACTATATATAGTAATACATAAAAGGTGTCACCTGTGATCTAAAGCTTAAATACCAATGCGTCCTTAAATAACAAAGGTTTTAAGAACTGCTGTACATCAACAGACATCGATCAAATATAAAATTGTATGATAATAATTATATGTTGCCACTTGGGATACAGAGAGCAGTGAACTTTTTTTCTGAATTCAACATACTTTGGAAAATATATAATTCCATAAAATCTAAATATATATTTTTGACACAGTCCTTCTTAAAATGTACTTAATAAAATCATATGAGGACACAAAGTGTTCTAGGCAAATAGTGCCACCTAGGGGTAATGGAGACATCCAAAATGTCTAATTTATTATGTCGCTAGGACCCCCCCAGCATGACATATGTTTTCATAATATATAAAGTGCAGCTTTATGTATGATGCATGTGCTGCAAATCATTCCTAGCACCGGTTCTTTGTTAACTGATGCTTGAATCAGGGAGAATCAGCCACTGAAACTCTAGTTTCTATAAAACGTGAATTTAATAAAATATGTATTTTGCAATGAAAGTCACTTAATTTATAGGATTATGGTGAAGTATGCAGTAAGGCAAAATAATGTAAGTCAACATATCTATCCAATACTTGACCTTTGATATTGTGGTTTACGATGTTTGCAGAACTGAATCACTGTCACTACTTTCCTGTAATAAGCACTTAATAACCACAATGCATATATACATACACTTATATATCTGCAATATACTTAAATTGTGATTTGATTTGATTAAGCGAGCAGCATATTGAAGAAAAAAATAATTCTGCTTCACATTGTGGTTAGAGAATTAATAAACATTCCTTTATTTTTTACTTACCCATTATATTGAACTTTTAATGCCAATCCCTCCAATGCTAAAATGGCAAAAATGCAAAACCTGTAATACAGACCATCCATCTTTGAATGTTTAAAAATGTTTCTATGGAGCACGGATGCAGTGCAAACTGAATGTGCAAAAATGTGTACTCAAATTTAAAAACACTGAGCTGTAATGATTGCACAATCTATATATCTATCTATGCCCGTCCCATCTGAGTTCAATCTCTGTCATAAATTGTCCTGTGCTGGTGTAGTTTACGCTGTTAAAAGCCAGGATTGAATTTCTTTGATTTCTGTAGGTCATTTGAGTTATTTTTACCAGCAGATTGTTCTTGTAAATATGCCAGTGGCATTGAAGTGGCGGCTGCTGAGACAGTAATTGATGGGTTATTACAGTGCAAATACGTATTAGTAACAATGGATTTTGAAACTGGGCACCAGTAATTCAATCTATATAAAGGATCAATATAATCAATAACTTTAAGGAAGAAATTAACTATATCTAATATCTAAAATTAATTTTAATTAAAGGTACAGTTGTGTTCAAAATTATTCAACCCCCAATGCTGTAAAATATTTTAGGGAATTTAGTGTACATTTGTAATTGTATTCAGAATGAAATCCTACAAGGACTTTTTAAAGGACCATATGCAACTAAAATGACATCAATTGGTTTTGTAATACAGTAGTAAATGTTTCTTTTGTGAATTCTTCATTGACACAATTATTCAACCCCTTAAAGACTACCACTCTGAAGAACAGAGGTTCATTCAAGTGTTTTCAATCAGGTATTGAAAACACCTGTGGATGTCACGGAGCAGCAATAAAGCATAATAAGCACCAATTAGGCAGCTTTAAAATGACTGTGATACTCAGCTCCTTCTAGACATTTACTGGTGTGGTTACAAACATGGTGAAGTCAAGAGAATGGTCCAGGAAGACAAGAGAAGAGGTGATTACTCTTCACAGGAAGGGCAATGGCTATAAAAAGATTGCAAAGATGTTAAACATACCAAGAGAGACCATAGGAAGCATCATTCGCAAATTTCCAGGCAAAGGGCACTGTTGAAACGCTACCTGGTCGTGGCAGAAAGAAGATGCTGACTTCGACTGCTGTGCGCTACCTGAAGCGTAGAGTGGAGAAAAGTCCCCGTGTGACTGCTGAGGAACTGAGAAAAGATTTGTCAGATGTGGGTACTGAAGTTTCAGCTCAGACAATACGGCGCACACTGTGTAATGAAGGCCTCCATGCCAGAACTCCCAGGCGCACCCCCTTGCTGTCTCCAAAGAATAAGAAGAGTCGACTGCAGTATGCCAAAAGTCATGTGGACAAACCACAGAAGTTTTGGGATAGTGTTCTGTGGACTGATGAAACAAAATTAGAACTGTTTGGGCCCATGGATCAACGCTATGTTTGGAGGAGGAAGAACAAGGCCTATGAAGAAAAGAACACCTTGCCTACTGTGAAGCATGGCGGGGGGTCAATCATGCTTTGGGGCTGTTTTGCTTCTGCAGGTACAGGGAAGCTTCAGCGTGTGCAAGGTACCATGAATTCTCTTCAGTACCAGGAGATATTGGATGACAATGTGATGCAGTCCGTCACAAACCTGAGGCTTGGGAGACGTTGGACCTTTCAACAGGACAATGATCCCAAGCATACCTCCAAGTCCACTAGAGCATGGTTGGTTGCAGATTAAAGGCTGGAACATTTTGGAGTGGCCATCGCAGTCACCTGACTTAAATCCAATTGAGAACCTCTGGTGGGACTTAAAGAAAGCAGTTGCAGTGCGCAAGCCTAAGAATGTGACTGAACTGGAGGCTTTTGCCCATGACGAATGGGCGAAGATACCCGTAGATCGCTGCAAGACACTTGTGTCAAGCTATGCTTCACGTTTAAAAGCTGTTATAACTGTAAAAGGATGTTGTACTAAGTACTAAGATTGAATGTCACTTGGGGGTTGAATAAAACTGATAATGATGTGAGCACAGAAAAGACATTTGTGGTTATTTCATTATAAATGTTATGTTATATTTGTCTGACCTACACGTGCCTCTTTGATTTAATTGTAAGCAAGATGACTGTATGATCAAAATCAATGTCAAACTGGCCAAAACACTCAATTTCAGTGGGGGTTGAATAATTTTGAACACAACTGTATATGTTACGGTTAAAGTCCGAAGTGCGGTTAATGTTAAGATTACCTGGGTAATCCTGACATTACCCAGGCGTCGTGAGCAAAAGTCTGAGGTGTATTTAAATTTCAGACATTATCCAGGTAATCTGCAAAGTATCCAGAGGCCTCTGGGTACTCCGGTTTTCTGCTGTGTTTTACCCGGGTAAAAAGCCCATTACCCTAGTGTTGCTGGATAAAGTGTGAAGTGCAATCAAACATCGGACTTTATCCGGGTAAACTGCAAAGAATCAAAACGCCTCTGGGTACTCCGATTTTCTTCGGTTTTCAGCAGGTTACAGTGGACTAAATTCCGTGGAGTACCCGGGTAAAGCTGCAAACTGTTATCTGACTGATAACTAAAGCGGTTTTTGTTATTTTTAACCAAATTGTATTCACAGTCACATACTACACTAAATAACTGTCATGTTACTCTGTGCATTAATTGTCTGAAAATGTATTTATAAAGATTAAAGGTATTATATAAAGAGTAACCTAATGCTATTATGTTTTAGAAATTATATATAAGCACATATGACACGTAATAAAAGATCATGTAACTCTTTAACATTCATTTAAGAAACATATCCTGTTACTCTGTATATTCATTATATCCACAATAAATTTTAATGTTTGTCTTTTGCCATTTCCATTGATAATATCCATAGATAATAGAAAAAAATCACCTTTACCCAAGGGGGGTTGGATGCTCTGCAGACTACCCAAGTGAAGCTGTGGATTATCCTCAGATTACCCGGGTGAAGCTTCAGATTTTTATCTGAATGATAACAAAATTCGGTTTTAACCAAACGGGGTTGGGTAGTCTGCAGATCACCCAGGTAAAGTGCGAATTTTTCAGCTCTTCCAGACTGTTACCCAAGGGCAGTTGGTTAGTCGTAAGATTACCCGGGTAAAGTCCGAATTTTTCATTTTTTTGCAGCTTTACCCAGCGGTTATGGGTAATGTCAGGATTACCCGAGAGGGTCTCCTCGGACTTAGTCGACCCGCTCACGGCACCACCGACTGACTGGGGTAAGCCGCAACGCAGAGGTACAACACCTCTCCCCCTGCTCCACACGGCGCTCTCCCCCTCACCACCCGAGATCAGCACGCACCAGCACCTCGTGCGGCGGCCCACAGCTGCAGCCCCGCCCCCCGGAACTCCTGGGAAGCGGGAAGACGGCATAGAACACCCGTCCCGAGGGGACAAAGACAGCGATCGGCACCATTGGGGCTCTCGAGGGCAGAGACCCACCCGCCCATCAACACCTTGGACGGAGGGTGTCTGGCATTAGCCTCCTTCTCACCCCACCCTGAGACCTGATGCAGCGCACACCCCATCAGACTTAGCTGACTACCCCTCATCACAATAAAAAAGGGGAAGGGGGGAAGGGGGGAAGGGGGAAAAGAAAAAGAGAGGGAAAGAGGAAGAAAAGAGGAAAAAGGGGGGGGGGGAAAAACATAGATAAATAAATAAAAATAAAAAAGAAACAAAACTTTCCTGGATAACCCAACGCAGGCTACCTGCTCCTACTCTTACAAAAAAATTTTTTTCCTTATGAAAATTTTTTTTTGGTGGACCTAGATGGGTCCACTACATTGGTATTCTATGCCTCCTCAATTTTTTTAATCACTTAACAATTTTTCCGGTGGCCCCTGTGTGGGTCACTATCTTCGTAAGCTAGTGGCTCGGCAGCTGTTATACATGACTGCTTAGAGTCGAAGCTCCCGCATACCTCCGACTCCTCTCCAGCACTGAGCGCTTAAAAGTGGCTATGGGCCGCGGTAAAAGAACCTCCCAAGCACCAGAAACCCCCGGGCCCGGTGGAGACCACTCCACGCCCGGCATCTGACAGTTCTTTGCCCCACCGCCAGGGCAGCCTGAGGCACCGACATCCCCTAACATGGCGCCGGCTTCACCTTGCGGCTCAACATCGCCTCAACACTCGGTGTCGCCATCACACTCAGCGGCTGATGCGTGGGAAGTACCAGCTGACGTCCTTCATCTCCTACGCTCTCTCCCTACTAAAGTGGACCTGACAGTGGCCACAACCGCTCTCCGTCAATCGCTAGCAGCGGATATCCAACTACTACGCAACGATATAGGGGGCCTCCAAGAGCGCCTGGACAGGGTGGAAACTGGACAAAATGACCAGGCCACATTGGCTACGGAAACCGCAACTCGTGTTGATGCACACCATCACCTATTACTCACGTTGACACGCCACGTGGAGGATCTAGAAAACCGCGGCCGTAGACAAAATATTAGAATTAGAGGCCTCCCTGAAGGGGAAGGGTCACCTGCAGAATTGGGTAGGATTCTACTCCGTCTATTTAACCACTTCGCTGCTACGGACGCGCTGAGCGCGTCCAGGAAGTTCCCGCTGCTGTGCGGAGGACGCGCTCAGCGCGTCCGATCCTCCCGGCAGCGAAGCGGCGGTGTGAATGAGATCCCCGGCGGCAAACAGTGAGGGACCGACATCCGGGATGTCGGCCCTCACTGTGGGATCATGGGAGTCGCGGTGACGTCATCACGCCTGGCGTGATGACGTCACCTTCAACAGCCGCATAGACAGCCCTTAGGAGGAGGGGGGAGAGGTCCTTAGGACCTCTCTATCTCCTCATCCGTAAGGGCTGCAGTAATAAATGAGGCACCGATGGAAAGCCCAGAGCCTGAGCTTTCCAACGGTGTGCCTCATTATAATGTAACATGTAAAAAAAATGTAAAAAAAAAACCATAAAGTAAAAAACACTACACACAGGGTCTCTAAGGGCAGTAAAAAAAATCAAAACTGCCCAGATGCCCCCAAACCCACATTTAATAAAAATACAATCCCCTTTTTATTATTTTATTTCACTTTTTATTGTTACAGCTATGTGATCACTGTAGTAACAATGATCACTTAGCTGTCACAATTATCACTGCCACCTCCAACATGGCCGCTGAGGATAGAAATATAACCCTAAAATGACCCCGTAACCTAGCGATTGACCCTCCAGCCAATCACGGGGAATGAATTTTTCAAATCTTGATAATTTTTTCATTTCTATCCTCAGTCTGCATGTGGATTGAGAGGTGTTAGTGTCGCAGAGGCTGTCTCCATAAAATAGGTGATAAATTCCTAATACACACATTATATATATATATATATATATACACACACACACATATATATACATATATACGCACACACACATATATATACACATATTTACGCACGCACACGCGCACACAGCGCATACACGCGCACACGCGCACGCACACACGCGCACGCACGCGCGCACACACACGCGTACACGCACACACGCACGCACACACGCGTACACGCACACACGCGCACGCACACACGCGCACGCACACGCACGCACGCACGCACACACGCACGCTGCTTATATATATATATAGAATATATTATATACGCACACACACGTGCATATATATATATACACACATATATATATATATAGATACTATCAAACAGCGTAATTTTCTTTTGAAAATACATTTTCAGAAAGCAAATTATGGCTAAAAGGTTTCTAAGCGCTGAGGAAGCAGCTGACGTCCTTATGATGTCAGACTCTGATCTCAGCGCTGATGAATCTTTTGAAGATTCAGGCAGTGACTTTGTCCCTGGAGCATCATCAGATAGTGACGGTTCCAGTGACGAAGAACTACATGATGAGCAACGGCGTGGCCGCATGGAGTTACCAGGGTGCTCCCGTGGTAATGCAGGGACCGCACGGTCTGTAGTTGCACTACCTGATCCTGCACCGGCCCAAAGGCCTATTGCAGGGGTATCTGCAACACAGGCTGTGGCGATGCCTGAACCAGGATCTGACTGGACCTCCCCTAATATGGTCCAGCCAGTATTGCCACAATTTTCTGGCAATCCTTGTATACTAGTGGACACCACTAATTTTGAACCCATCAACTTTTTTCAGCTATTTATAGATGATGGGTTCTTGGAATTTATTGTTCAGCAGAGCAATCTGTATGCCGAACAATATTTTCAAGGTCTAGGGGCAGAATTGTTGCCAAGTGCGAGGGCGCGTAAATGGACCCCAACCAGTTTGCCAGAGATGAGGAAGTTCTGGGGCCTCACTCTGCAGATGGGGATTGTGCAAAAACCCAGCATAGCCTCATACTGGTCAAAAAAGAGTACCCAAACCACCCCTATCTTCCCTGCTACTATGAGCAGGGACAGATATTTATTGCTCCTGCGGTATTTGCATTATAATGATAATGCAAATGCTTTGCCCCGTGACCACCCAGATCACGACCGACTGTACAAGTTGCGGCCACTTCTTGACCATCTGATGGCAAGATTTGAAGAGTTATACACTCCAGGCCAAAACTTGTCAGTCGACGAGTCCTTGCTGCTTTATAAGGGACGTCTTGTTTTCAAGCAGTACCTCCCTTCGAAGCGAGCTCGGTATGGGATAAAACTTTATAAGCTGTGCGAAAGCTCCAGTGGATACATGTATCGCTTTCGTGTATACACTGGAAAGGACTCGCAGCTGGCCCCCCCTGACTGCCCCCCCGCCCTCTCCACCACTGAAAAAATAGTGTGGGACCTCGCTTATCCACTATTCGGTAAAGGTTACTGTATTTATACAGATAACTTTTACACGGGTGTGCCGTTGTACAAATTTTTGTACAGCAATGGTACTGGAGCCTGTGGCACCATCCGTTCGAATAGGAAAGGCTTTCCAACAAAACAGTTTGGGAAGCAAAAGAGAGGAGAAACATCTGCCTTGCGCTGCGGTGAACTGCTGGCTGTGAAATACACAGACAAAAAGGATGTGCATTTACTTACAACGATACATAACGAATGCACATCTGCAGTTCATGTCAGATGGAGAGATTCCCCTATCATGAAACCCCTATGTGTACAGGATTATAATCGGTACATGGGGGAGTGGACAAGTCTGACCAGATGCTTGTACCATATCTCGCTTCTCGCAAGGCATATGTATGGTACAAAAAGCTGGCAGTCCATCTGATACAGATGTCAATGCTTAACGCATTCATCTTGTATCAGGCCACTCATGCCCGACGGATAACATTCCTAAAATTTCAGGAATCTGTTATCGAGTCCCTTCTCTGTCCAGAAGAGAATGCTCCCATTGTTGAAGAGGTGGAGGATGTAATTAGGTTGCGTGACCGCCACTTTCCTGGCTACATTCCTCCAACTGAAAAAGAGTGACCCCATGTAAAAGGTGTCGGGTTTGCGCGCGCCAAGGGCGGCGTAAGGAAAGCCGCCTTCACTGCCCTGACTGCCCCTCCAAACCAGGTCTTTGTGTGCCCGATTGCTTCAAGATTTATCATACAGTGACACATTACTAGTGGCATACCGGGACCGAATTGTTTCTCGGCTGAGAACAAACAGATTTCAGGTTGAGGTATGCCACTGATTTTGTGCTTCTTGATAAATCTGGCTATAGCACCGTTAAGATCTTTGCAGATCTTGATGACATTCTGATGGACACAGTGCAGTGTAATCTGGACAGAGCTTGCCCGGATCATGCTGGCATTTATTCCTGGATAGTGCTATTCCTCTAAATTTTCCCAAATAAAAAAACAAACCAAAACCATCCCCATTATTTTATAGCAGTGTTAATAAAAAAACTACCCACCACGTTTCACTACCCACTCCGGTTCAATACCCACCACGTTTCACTACCCACCTACAGTTCACTACCCACCCCCAGTTATAATGTAATTCACCCCACATACAATAAAATAGGTTGCCCCATCCCCAACAATCTGATGTCCTCCGTACGTCAGATGTAGAAAGAAGCCTCTGAAGACAGATTGAACTGCGGTGTTAATGGTGTGTCTTCAACTTCTTTGTCTCTGCCCTTTTCTTTGCCCCTTCCTTCACCCACTTCCCTTACCTATCTTCTTTCATGAATGGTGTGTGATTCAGTGAGTGAAACAGATGTGAATGGGGGGGGTGTTTCTATTCCACCCCCTCTAATCCTCATTATCTTTCTCTTTTCCCCTTCCGTGTTTCTGCACTTTTCCCTTCTTTGCCCCCTTAACGTCACTCACTCCACTTTTACTAGCTTCTTGCATGAAAGGTGTGTGATTCGGTGAGTGAAACAGATGTGAAAGATGTGTGAATGGTCAGTAACCTGGTTGGGGCCTTGACGTGGCGTTACTGCTCACATGGATGCCCCATGTGCCAATCCAACTGATTGAGTGAATGTAAAATGTGTGGCGGGCTTGTTGTGTGTTTGTGTAGCATTTTGAGTCACTATACAATTGTTGATAGACTACATAATTGTTGATCAAAATTCATGGGGAAAATTTTGTGAATGTTTTTTTTTTTTTTTTTTAAGAAGGCATACCTGCATTTAAATGTCTCTAGCCCAACAGAAAATTAAAACAGACCACATAAAGTATATATTAGGAGAAACTAGACACCCAGATGAATCAAATGAGGGGTTAAATAAAATTCTATCATAAAAATAGAGGGCGCAACAGCATGTGGAATTTCCATTTATTTATTTTTTGCGCACAAATCCAAATTCCACAAGTTGTTGCGGGCTCAATATTTATGATAGAATAATAAGTAACCCCACGTTTGATTCATCTGGAAGTCTACTTTGTCCGGATATATACTTTATTTGGCATATTTTAGATCCCTGTTGAGCTAGAGCCATTTAATTGCAGGTATGCCTCCTTTCAAAAACCGGCATAAAAAGCTTCTCTAAATTTATTTTGCGCATGGCGCAAATTAGCGCCTCGTGCTCCATCTAGGGGGACCCGGACCACTAAACCTGGGTCTCATTTTTATCACAAGGGTTGGGGCTTTGCGTTGAGCTAGAGAAAGGCCTAGTTTTCAAAGATTTTATCATGTCTGAAGTGATTGAAATAATTTTTTTTTTTTTTTTTGCGCACAAATCCAAATTCCACAAGTTGTTGCGGGCTCAATATTTATGATAGAATAATAAGTAACCCCACGTTTGATTCATCTGGAAGTCTACTTTGTCCGGATATATACTTTATTTGGCATATTTTAGATCCCTGTTGAGCTAGAGCCATTTAATTGCAGGTATGCCTCCTTTCAAAAACCGGCATAAAAAGCTTCTCTAAATTTATTTTGCGCATGGCGCAATTAGCACCTCCAACGCTGCCTAAACTTGATCTGTGCAATCAAATTGGATCTATTATTTTATAGGAGGGATATATTTATATAGTTAAGCAAAACAAAAATATTTTACCCCAAAAATTAATATGAAATTATGCAATATAAATCTTGACCTATTATGATTTTTTTTTTTACATTAAATATGATGTTTTTTGAATAAAGTTATGAATAACAAATAAATTTAAAAATGTGTCATAAAGGTCTCTTTTTTTTGCGGAATTTTTCTAGTTTCAGAAAATATATAGCTTTCCATTTCAATTGGTTTAGATATACTAATTTTATGTATTACATACAATGAGTCATGACATAAGAAAAAAGCAGATTTTTTTGATTTTTTAGAAAACTGCATATTTTTGTACAAAAAAAACATGAAATATTTCCATTACACCATTTTTAAAAAAGGCACCTAATGTATCAATATATAACCACAATAGTTCTGGTCATAAAGTGTAGATAGAAAAAAATATGCAATGTTGTTCTTCTGAATTTTAACAAAATTTTACTTTTTTTCCCCCTTTTTTTTTCTTTTTTTTTTAACTCTTTACTTATACACATAATAATGATAAATTTTGAATCTGTGGAGTCTGCTGAAAAAAAGGATATATAATTTGTCTTGGTCATATAAGAAAACTTGACTTCAAATCGCATTTAAACATGATGAGCACAAAACGGTAAAAATGAGCTCAGCACACGGGCAGGAAATGCCTCAGCAGCGAAAGGGTTAACTTCATCTTGAGACGCGATCACACCTCACATATCGACATAGAACGTTATCACAGAGCATTATGTCCAAAAGGGCCAGCGGATGCCCCGCCGAGGGATGTTATCTGCTTTTTCCTTCGCTTTAGCATCAAGGAAGAGATTATGCGCTGTGCCCGCGAACGGCCGCACATCAAATTTGAGGGAGCTAATATCGCTTTGTTCCACGATGTCTCTCCTATCACACTGCATACCCGCAAGGCCTTAAGACCACTTATGATGGCACTACAAAAGGAAAACCTGCAGTATCGATGGCTGCACCCCTTTGGGATTCAGGTACGCACTCCACACGGCCCGGTCACAGCCCGCAACGAATCTGAGTTGGAGGGTTTTTTGCAAGCATTACACCTCCCGCCTAACACTCTGATGTCGTGGCCAGACCCAACGGCTGCATACGCACCTGAGCCCCCTCTACCACAGCGTAACCCTAGGCCGAGAAGACCTCGAAGGGCATCTCTCCAATCTACCGCTTTTACTCCCTCCAGCTCCCAAGAAGGCTGAAACTGTTGATCTGGTGTGCTTTTTTTACCCCAAATGTCAGGCACATTGGAAGGGGCAAGGCGCCCGCTGACCCGTGACTATCTTACAGGCAGAACTTACGCCTCATCCGCCCTCACTTACAACACCGAACTATTTTGATTCCAAAGCAGCGCACGACCCACCCGAGAGTCGCTCCCTTCTTGATAACCGCACCCGGAGGTGGCGGGAACTTTTCATCGCTATCCTCTTTTATTTTTATGTTTTTTTGTTTTTCTCTGCATTTGTTTGTTAGTGCCGAAATTGGAAAGGCGCTCACTCCACGTACCCCTCTGAGCTGCAACCCACCCTCGCTCTGGTGGTCCGTGTGGTCTCTCCCGACACCTCGTTAGGTGCCACGGGTTTGTATACCGCACGAGTTGCGACAGCTCGTTTGACTTTCTTTTGTTCTATCTGTTTGATTGTTATACGTATTGCTTTTGATTCTGTTTTCATTAGTTAGTGAATTATCCTGCCTGATACTCTTTAGTCTAACCTCTAACTGATGGCGTACACCCCAGGCACCCTTAAGGTGCGCACCTTAAATGCAGGTGGCTTGAACATCCCCACAAAACGACATATCGCACTTCGGGAATTTTCTAAATTACGTGCTTCTGTGGCACTGATACAGGAGACTCATTTTGCACTTAACAAAGCACCAAGCTTCCGTAACCAACATTTCCCCACAGGTTACTTTGGTAATTGTAAAGATGGCAAAGTCCGAGGTACTGCTATCCTGTTTTCCAGACATGTCCCCTTTACGCTCCTGGAGGCTAAATATGATGAGGGAGATAGATACACCCTGGTTAAGGGCACCATAGGCACCCAGATCTACACCTTTGCGTCTGTCTATTTGCCCAACAAGGGCCAACATCGTGCACTCAGAAACGTACTCCACTCCGTCAAGTCATTCACAGAAGGGATACTCATAATGGGAAGAGACCTTAATCTGGCACTCGACCCACGTTTAGATACCTCCCGTGGAACGTCCAGTGTGACACCCTCAGTGCTCCAACAGGCTCGACTTCATTTACACGACAACAGACTGATTGACTGCTGGCGAGCTATGCACCTGACAGTTAAAGACTACACGTACTACAGCAACATACATGACCGATACTCCCGAATCGACTATCTGTTCATACCATCCAACTATGCGCATCTAATGCAGTCAATCACCATAGACGCCACAGCCTGGGCTGATCACTGCCCGGTCCTCATGACCTTAGCAACCTCCCTTTTCCGTCCCAAATCTGCACATTGGCGATTAAATGAGACGCTCCTCAACGTTCCTGACATACTAACGGGACTGCGTGACACACTTAGTCATTATTTCATTGAGAATACCACCCCCGACTCCCCACTCCCGATAGTCTGGGAAGCGCACAAGACAGTAGCACGGGGATACCTGATCTCACAAGGTGCGCGCCTTAAGAGAGAACGGACCCAACGCGAGACTGAACTAAACACCCTTATCCGCGACCTCGAACTGACACATAAAACTACGCTATCCGATCAGACTTACGCAGAACTTCTGGGGCACAAGGCAGAATTACACTCCCTACTTAATATCAGTGCCTTAAGCACCATGAAACGCACCAAACAACTTTTTTACGACCAGGGGAACAAATGCGGAAAGCTCCTGGCACACGCGCTGCGCAAACGCAACCATGCCATGTATATCCCTAAGCTACGCACTCCGAACAACACGCTACGCACACACCCACGGGACTTGATGGACCTCTTACTAACTCACTTCACAGAAGCATACAACATCCCCGCTCCTTCTGTCCCACTGATACAGCCGGCTATTGATGTCTACTTGCGAACCCACCTTGACAACTCCCTTGCACTTGAGACTAAAAGACTGTTGGAACAGCCGATTACGGGATTAGAACTAGCCGAAGTCATTAAACAAACCCCTGTGGGCAAGGCCCCCGGACCAGACGGACTACCTCTTCTGTACTATAAAACCTTTAGGGAAATACTCGACCCGCAATGGCTTGCGACCTTTAACTCCATAACGGACGGGGACCCACTGACCGCCCAGACCCTGATGGCAACGATAACCCTCATCCCTAAGCCTGGCAAGGACACGGAGCACTGTGTAAGTTATAGGCCTATTTCGCTGTTAAATCAAGACTTGAAAATATTCGCTAAAATCCTGGCCACTCGACTCAATCCATATATCCCGCAATTTATACGTAATGATAAATCAGGCTTTATCCCGGGGAGGGAGGGTAGGGCAAACACTGTGCGGGCAATTAACCTAATTCACTTAGCATCTAAAAACAATAATGACCCCATGCTGCTTCTATCCACCGACGCGGAAAAGGCCTTTGACTGTGTCAGTTGGCAATTTCTTTTCAGCACATTGCGACATATAGGCTTAGGCAGTAACATGCTGGCGTGGATAGGGGCGCTGTACACTAACCCCTCGGCCAGACTTAACGTGAATGGGGCCCTCTCGCCCCCCTTTCGCATCAACAATGGCACGAGGCAGGGATGCCCCCTCTCCCCGCTTTTGTTTGCCCTCACCCTTGAACCCCTCCTGCAGGCGACCCGCTCACACCCCCAAATACACGGAATGTCGGTGGCAGGGAAGGAACACCGTGTTGCGGCGTACGCAGACGACATGTTATTTTTTATCCGTAGACCAGCGGAGTCATTACAGCACTTAACTAAACTTTTTACGGATTAAGGCGCTATTAGCAACCTCCGTATTAATATGGAAAAATCGGAAATCCTACCCTTAAATACCCCTACTGACCTACAGGCAACTCTTCGGCACCTGTTTCCGTTTCGGTGGTGTAGTAATGGCCTTAAAAATTTGGGGGATCACCCTCACGGCAACCTGTAAAGACCTATTCCATGCAAACTACAAACCTTTGCTTGCAGCACTAGCGGTAGACTTACAACAATGGTCCTTTCCACATATCTCCTGGTTCGGACGTGTTAATGTGGTGAAAATGAACATACTGCCCCGCGTCCTTTACCTCTTTCAAATGCTCCCTATTCTCATACCCCCCACCTTCTTCGCGCAGCTCCGCACAATGATTTCCACCTATGTCTGGAACTCTAAAAAACCGTGCATCAGTTTGGCCCTGTTGTTGGCCCCTAAACAGCTGGGAGGCGTGGCACTCCCACACTTTTGGCATTATTATGTAGCCTCACACCTACAACGCATAGTGGAATGGTCCACCAGCTCACTAACTAGACTATGGGTTGCAATAGAACAAGGGTCGGTGCGGTGTCCCCTGTCCTGCCTCCCCTGGCTGCCGATTTCCACACAAAGGACCATGGTTGACCCACACCCCCTAATACACACTACTTTGACAGCCTGGCGCTCTCTGATGCGCTCTGCCGGCATTGCACCCTTTCCCTTGCCCCTCCTGCCCCTGCAGTGGTCACCCGCCTTCTCTAGGTCCCTATCACTAAAGACCACGGATGGACTACCTACGACCTAAGCACTTTTTAAACGAGTTAGGACCAATTCCATGTGAACACCTGCCCATTCCACATGCAGGCTCATTCCTAATGAGGTTCCACCCTCACCGACTTATTCAGTCACTACGTTCTCTCGCCCCACTATCTGAATATATCAGACCACCCACGCAATTTGAGATGCTGGTAGAAGGAGGCAGATATCCATCACACTGCCTCTCTTTAATGTATGACATACTCCAGGCCACGTCACCTCAAACCAGCTGCACCCGTGCTAGTTGGGAACGCGAATTAAATTATGCCTTTGAGGACTACCAATGGCGCACTATTTGCCAATTAGCACACTCCAGCTCCACAGCAGTGAGGGTTCAGGAGGCCAACTACAAAGTGCTCACGAGGTGGCATAAAACTCCCCAAATCCTGAGCCACTACGCTGTTGGGGAAGCCAGCACATGCTGGAGATGTGATGCACCTAACGCCTCCACGCTCCATATATGGTGGGACTGCCCTGTCATCTCTGAGTTTTGGCACTCCATACATGCCTGTCTCTGCGACGTTGCGGAACCGACACCCCCATTTACCCCAGAATATTGCCTGCTTAATCACTCTGAGGACCCACCCGAGATATTCCGAAAATCGATTACTATCAAACTCCTACACGCTGCGCGCCTGGTGATACCAATGTTCTTGCGTGAGCCAACTGCCCCACCCCTTACTGTATGGTTACGTGAAGTGGAAATTATCCGATCAGCTGAAGAAAGGGTTGCTCTGGCCCTGGGCAAGGTCAGTGAACACTACCGCTCTTGGCTTTACTGGCTAAACACATGCCTACCCCGTATGGGAAGGACCGCCCCCTGACCTTATTGAGTTTGCTCCCTTGATTGGCTGCACCCCTCTCACCGCCCCTCCCGAAACTCTACCCATAACCCATGAAGTTCATACTGCCAAACCATAGGCGCTCGCCTGGTGTTCACGCCTCTCGACACTGTATCTAAAGCAACCGTCACGTTTTATGCAATATCCTATGTTTTATGTTTTGTTTGCTGCCATATCCTGCACTGACGATGTTGACTATGTATGACTTTTCAACCTTTCAATAAAGCAAAATACGTTAAAAAAAAAAAGGATTACCCAGTGTGAAGGAACCGTTCCCTTCTGTCTGTCATGGCTCTCCAGACACCCCTTCGTTGCGGTCAGCCCGGCTACTGGGAGCGCTGTCCTCAGCGCCTCGAGCGGCTTGACCTGCCTGCTTCTGTTCCTCTGCCCTGGAGCCGTTAGGAATCTCCAGAAGGCCGCTCTCTGCCTTCTGAGGGTGAGTGTGGAGTGTAGCGTAGTTTGTAATAAAGACACCAGGCGCGGCTGTATGCTTTAAAACAGGATCCTCTCTCTCTGAGCTCTGAGAGTTCTCTGACTTTTTAATGAACAACCACCATTTATGCTGAAGTCCAACAGTCATAATTTGCATACCCATACTAATTATTAGTCATAATTTGCATACCCATACTAATTACATTAGGTCAGTTATTAACAATAAACATTCTTTACATTCTCTAGCCTTTCAGCTCACACATTTGTATATCCATTGTTCTAACACATCAGATTAAACACACACTATCAGAGATCCCTTGAATTAAACATGCAGCTAGATAATGGGAAAAGCCCTGGTGCATAAATTACACAGCAGTAAAGCTTGTTTACTGTATACACAAAAACACATTTACCTACAGGAATATAAGTATTTTTAAAACCAAAGCTATGCCATTTTGCACTAAACTAAATTAAACTAAAACCAAACGATGTAAAATATATTTAAAACCACACGATAAAAATGAACATAAAGTCTCTTGGGGTTTGAAGCATGGAGCGTTACATCAGCTCCATGACATATGTCCCCCCTTCCAGAACGGCAGGGCAAGCTTAGATCCCAAACGGATCTCTTGCCACTGACGAGACTTCTCACCTTGTCCTTTTTTCTGCACCATCCTCAAAGTTCCAGGGTGCTGGCGCACAAGCATCACATCACCAGTGGGGTCCGACGGTCGCCACAGGGTATGCCTGGGTGTGGTTCCATAGTCTGTCGGGAGGAGGCGAGCCCCTGGGTTTCTCCACTTGTCCTTGTGGTCTGGCCCGCTGTCCGAGGGGTGCCCTATACTCTGGGGCCCGGCATGTCGCTGGTGTAATCCTTTGTTGGTGTCCCCTCCTGGGGAAGTGTCTCGCTGTTGGGGAGAGGTACCGCCTGTACCTTCTCCCAGGGTATCAATAACCCGGGGGGAACGTGTCCCAACTGCATGTGCCCCTGGTGCTCTGGCCAGCCGTTGAGGGGAATAGGTGAGGCAAGAGGCCTCCAGCCTAAAGGGTTGGGAGGATGGACAGAGGTTGGAAATGCTCTGCCCCATAGCCAGCGCTTCTGCTGGGGGGGTGGATGCTGGGGAAGTGCCTTCTTGTGGGAGAATGGTGTCCTCCATTCTCAGGGGAGCCATTGGTCGGGAGGGTAGCACCCTCTGGAAAAACTTGCCTGGATCCTCTGGGCACAAGTTGGGTGGTGGGCAGAGGTTGGAAATGCTCTGCCCTGTAGCCAGCGCTTCTGCTGGGGGGGTGGATGCTGGGGAAGTGCCTCCTTGTGGGAGAATGGCGCCCTCCATTCTCAGGGGAGCCATTGGTCCAGAGGGTAGCACCTTCTTGAAAAACTTGCCTGGATCCTCTGGGCACAAGTTGGGTGGTGGGCAGAGGCCAGCGGCACTCTACCCCATTGCCAGCTCTTCTGCTGGGGGGACGGTTGTAATATACAGGAAACAGTTTACCTCCAGTCGGGGTAGGGTCGTCGGCTGCGGGGCCGACAGCCCCTGGGAGTCCTCACCGAAATCTTCTGTGCGGACCGAAAAAGGTGGGCAGAGGCCAGCGGCGCTCTGCCCTGTTGCCAGCGCTTCCGCTGGAGGGGTAGATGCTGGGGACGTGTCTCCGGGCGGGAGAATGGTGTCCTGCATTCTCGGTGGGGTCATTCGTTGCTGGGCCGGCAGCCTGTGGAGACCCTTGCTCGGGTCGTCTTGGTGCATCTTGGGGAGTGGGCAGAGGCCAGCGGCGCTCTGCCCCATCGCCAGAACTTCAGCTGGGGGGATAGACACTGACACAGTGTCGTCTTGCGGGAGGATGGCGTCCTCCATCTCCGGTGGGGTCATGGGCTGCGGGAAAACCAGCCCGGGGGGATCCTCTCCTGGATCCGATGTGACCATTATGAAAGGTGGGCTAGAGGGCATTGGCGCTCTGCCCCATCGCCAGAACTTCAGCTGGGGGGATAGACACTGACACAGTGTCGTCTTGCGGGAGAATGGTGTCCTCCATCTCCGGGTCTGGGCAGAGGCCAGCGGCACTCCGCCCTGTTGCCAGCGCTTCCTCTTCTGCTGCGGTCATGAGGGGGAACCAAGGGAGCACCTCGGGCTCCAATTCGTCTGTGTCACTTTGACTGCCTGCTTCTTCCGCCAGACAGTCCCAGGTAATGGGGCTTAGGCCTAGCTGTGGAGCGTTGAACAGCCTTTTGTAGGCCTTTTCGAGCTCCCATTCCTGCTCAACCAGGAACTCCAGTTCCTCTGCATCACGGTCATCAAGGTCTTCCAGTTCCTCATACCGGAGGTCCAGGAGTTGTTCCCGCCGCCACTCTGTGTCGTCCCCAAAACCAGGGTCTTTGCCCATCCTTGTATACAGCAGCCCTGTGCCACCGTAGTCGAAGCCTTTTGTTGGGCCGCTGTCTGCTGTGCTGGGCATTAGTTGGGACGTAAACCACTGGAGGGCTCTGTAGCTGGTGTCCAGTATAATTTTGCTCTGGACCAGTTTGCCTAGCTCCGTCAGCCATTCCTCTCGGGGCTGTTCTCCCAAAAAGGGCACCCGTAAGTACCACTGGTGCTTGTACCTCTCCATATAAGTGGGTAGGGCTTCTTCAGGGCAGTCCTCCTCCTGTTCCACATCTCCTGGCGGACAAAATCTTTCCACCAGTGCTCGTCCTGCCAGGTACCGGGTTCATCTGCCTGGGCCTGGGCCATCGCCCTCCTTACTCTTCGCTGGAACCGGTCTCTTATGGACGGGGGTCCCGTGTCCTCCCTTCGCTGGTCCATTTCTCTCAGATCTTTGACCAAGGCCTTTTTGTTCTTTGAGCCGGCGGTTCCTCCACGGCACTCTAATATGTATCTCAGCGTGTCCCTCTTGTAGTTGGCATAGCTGGCCATTCTGCGTTTCTTCTGGGGTTGGAGAGCTTATCCTCACCGCTTGCCACCAGTGTGAAGGAACCGTTCCCTTCTGTCTGTCCTGGCTCTCCAGACACCCCTTCGTTGCGGTCAGCCCGGCTACTGGGAGCGCTGTCCTCAGCGCCTCGAGCGGCTTGACCTGCCTGCTTCTGTTCCTCTGCCCTGGAGCCGTTAGGAATCTCCAGAAGGCCGCTCTCTGCCTTCTGAGGGTGAGTGTGGAGTGTAGCGTAGTTTGTAATAAAGACACCAGGCGCGGCTGTATGCTTTAAAACAGGATCCTCTCTCTCTGAGCTCTGAGAGTTCTCTGACTTTTTAATGAACAACCACCAT
This sequence comes from Leptobrachium leishanense, assembly GCA_009667805.1. Classification (NCBI taxonomy): domain Eukaryota; kingdom Metazoa; phylum Chordata; class Amphibia; order Anura; family Megophryidae; genus Leptobrachium; species Leptobrachium leishanense. The sequence goes on along the minus strand of CM019069.1, from coordinate 82,098,111 downwards.
TTATGTTGAAGTCCAACAGTCATAATTTGCATACCCATACTAATTACTAGTCATAATTTGCATACCCATACTAATTACATTAGGTCAGTTATTTACAATAAACATTCTTTACATTCTCTAGCCTTTCAGCTCACACAACATTTGTATATCCATTGTTCTAACACATCAGATTAAACACACACTATCAGAGATCCCTCGAATTAAACATGCAGCTAGATAATGGGAAAAGCCCTGGTGCATAAATTACACAGCAGTAAAGCTTGTTTACTGTTTACACAAAAACACATTTACCTACAGGAATATAAGTATTTTTAAAACCAAAGCTATGCCATTTTGCACTAAACTAAATTAAACTAAAACCAATCGAGGTAAAATATATTTAAAACCACACGATAAATATGAACATAAAGTCTCTTGGGGTTTGAAGCATGGAGCGTTACATCAGCTCCATGACACCCAGGTAATCCTAAAATTAACCACACTTTGGGCTTTACCCGTAACATATATACTCTTAAATATTGAGCTCCATTTTTGCCCTCAAATATTTGGGCAGGTGCTGCTGACAGCAACTTCCCAATTACTTTTTTATATATTTTTTGTTTTAGGTGATTTTACTCACCTTTTGTTCCTTGGCACGCACAGCTTCTCCTTTTCAACTCAAGAACTTCTGAATCCGGAAGACCCTGTAACTTTCCTATGCAATTTGCATGGTTACACAAATTTCAAATGAAACAGTAAAGCCCGAGTAGGTTAGATACGTAGGTATTGGCTTTCATTTAAACATTAATGACATCCTTAATATAGGTTTCAACAAGGTAGCCACACTGATGTAGGAGAGCAGCAGTGGTGTGACAGGAAAATAAAACTTAACATTTAATAACAAAACAATGAATAAAAATGATCTGCAGATCCTGCAAAAGAAAAGTAGAACCAAAACATGTAGATAGGACCCCTAAGGCTAATAGGGTTTAGTCGATGCTAGTACAGTACAGTCAATGAGAGTAGTACACTATCAAGAGGAAAAGGAAGACGGGTCTTTGAGGGTCTGTAGTGAATAGAAATGGTTCAAAAGTGTGTTGTACTTAATAGGTCAGTAATAATGATACAGGAAACGAATGCTTGCTAAACTGGGAAACTAACAGAGTTATTCAGAGAGCGGTGAAAAGCAGGAGAATGACTAGAGAATGGAAAATTCTAGCAGGGTTATTCAAAGAGAATCAAAAAGTCACCGCACGTTCCAGGCCATGCCCATCTAGCCAAGGGAAAACTTCTGGGAGAGGGGCACAGTGGGAAGTGCACCATCACACTCCAGTCACAGGCTCCTCCAGAGAACAGATATGGTAGGAGAGGTACACCCTGGAGGAGGAGGCACTGATAGAGGCCTACATGAAGAGGGCACACCAGCTGGTTGACATGTACCTGTCTGGGCACCTGCACCTCTGCTTGTGTTCAAGCAGTCTGTTTGCTGGGGAGGAACCGGAGCCTGCAGTCCATCATAGTGCTGGCTGGGTGGAGTAGAGTTAACATCACTGCTATGCGTGGAGAGAGCCTGTGGAGTCATGGGTTCGATCCTGACAAGCACCTCTCCAGTAAGTGTCCTTGGGCAAGACACCTAACGGTACATACTCGCCACCCAGGACATACTTGAAAACGAGAGAAATCTCAATGTATCCTTCCTGGTAAAATCCTTTCTAAAAAAAAACACCGTTACCATAACTGCAAGAGGGAACAGAATGGTGTTGCACTCTTTAGAATAAGAGACGGAGCTTGTTCTGGTACAACACATTTATTTTATGAGTTCACCTGAAACAGATAAAAGATTCTGTTTTTACTCTGGATGCACTGTGCACACTCTCTCTTAACTGCATTCAGTGGTAACTTCAGGATTACTCAATCTATATAACATAAAATCCTAATCTATTATACAGTCTATTTTAAATAACAATTGGTACAAACATATCTAGAATTAAACAAATCTACCTAGCAACAAAATATAATCTGGTTTCACTTTCAATCTCTGTTGGAGATTGCACAGAACAAATATCATACACAAGTAATAACATTCTGCACATTTTCTCAGAAATAAAACCTACTTAAAACTGATTCTGGGAACTGGAGTTACTCGTACATAAGGCTTCTGTTACTATACTAGCATGCTTTCCTAATTCAGCCATGTTGATTACAACACGTGGCTGCAGTGAATCCATTTAGCAATCTGTGTAACCAGACCGATTTAACAGCATAAAACACTGATGCTTCCTTCATTCTGTTAAATGACATTCTCCATGTTAAAGGAGAGAACAACTATACAGACATTAATACAGCTACTGCAGTTTACAATGCATATTACACCAGGCCTGTCACAGCAATCAGTCTGCAGGGGTCTGTCTGACCAAACTCCTATTTACATAAAATCTCTAATAACCTTTCTCATTAACTGTTAGACTTTAGATACTTTTCTGCCTACCTGAAACAGATAAAAGATTCTGTTTTTACTCTGGATGCACTGTGCACACTCTCTCTTAACTGCATCCAGTGGTAACTTCAGGATTACTGAATCACTGAGACAACCACATGGTATTAAGTACAGTTTCTGTGGCTGAGGACACAGCAGTGACACCCGCTGGTAGGAGGTCAGAACAGCAGCAACAGAACTATGTTCTGGTAAATTTCAATAATAACAAAACAAAATGCTTTCTACTTAGTCCTGTTTACAGTACTCTTTTGGGGTGCAATGAGTTTAATACCGATTTAATACACACTCTCCCCCACAAAATTTAATGTCAACAGACATTTCCTCGTTTAGATCAGTATACTCTGATGTCTATAACAGTAATATTTACAACGTCACATCTCTAAGTATCACTTTAATAAGCGATCTGTAAGTTCATTGTATTCCACGGCCTCCAAAAACTGGAACTGCAATATTTAGTGTGAATGTCCTTCACCGGTACTTCTCTTTGTATCACGGGAAGGTTGCCCTAAAGTTTCATAAGTCAACATCCTTGGTTGGCGTCTCTCCCTTTGTGGGTGTGACCTAGGTGATTGTTCAGGAGTCTCTTGTTCTTCATCGAAGGACGGTTCTGCTTCAAATGATGGCTGGGGAACTTGATCCTCGCATCCATGGTATCGGTTATCCTCTAAACCTTCATCAACCGGTAGGTAGTCATTTGACTGTTGGGTGACTTGGGGTTGGAAAACTCTAGCTCTCGGGTTTAGCATGGGTTCTCCATTTCTTGAATTCTTCTCTATGAGGGGCCTGAGTCTGTATACTAGTTGGTAGTCATCACCTGAGTCACTATCTGAGTCATCTTGAGGTTGTCTCTTTCGAGTTGCTTGTCTTTTCTTCTCCAGAGAATCACGTTTCTTTGGTATTGCCTGTTCTGCAGCCTTCTCAGGTTTTTCTAGTGGTAAGTGGTCACATGGCATCAACAAATTTCGGTGAATTAATCTATTTCTACCTTCTCCATTTTCTGGTTTGATCTCGTAGACGGGACTTTCTTTGCTTTTCCTTTGTACCACTACGTGAACTTTATCTTCCCAGTAAGAACGAATTTTTCCAGGTCCTCCTCTTTCAGTTAAGTTCCGAACCAGCACTCGACCACCAGGTTGTAAATCATTTCCCTGGATTCTCCTATCATAGTATACTTTTCCTCTTGTTGCTTCTTTCTTTGCGGTTCTAGATGCAACAACATAAGCTTCACTCATTCTCTTTTGCCACTCTGTTACGTAGTCTTCATACGTTTCTTGTTTTTCTTCAACCGCGCGATTGAACAGAAGGTCGATAGGAAGTCTTGGGGATCTCCCAAACAGTAGGTAATACGGTGAGTATCCGGTAGCCTCGCTGCGCGTGAAATTATAGGCGTGAACAACTTTTCCCAATGAGTTCTTCCAGTCTGTCTTCTCTTTTTCCGTCAGGGTTCTCAACATGGATAACAGTGTTCTGTTGAACCTTTCAACTTGGCCATTTCCTTGAGAGTGATATGGTGTCGTATGAGAGCCACGAACTCCAGAGAGTTCTTTCAACCTTGTAAACATCTGATTCTCAAACTCTTTTCCCATATCATGGTGGATCTTGCTCGGGAACCCGAACTTGAGCGCAAAATCATTAAAGATCTTCTCAGCTACTGTCTTGGCGGATTTGTTCCTTGTGGCATAGGCCTGTGCAAACCGGGTGTAATGATCCATGACTACTAGGATGTATTCATACCCTTGTTTACATTTCTCCAAGTGCAGGAAGTCAACGGATACCATTTCAAACGGATACATTGTGGTAATGGTAGACAACGGTGTTCTCGTAGGCTTATTGGGCTTCTTCTTCTTAAGACATTCACAGACTCTGGTCACAAAGTGTTCAACATCCTTCTGCATATGTTGGCAGTAAAATCTGTCTCTAATTAAAGTAAGTGTCCTTTCAACACCGAGGTGTCCCATTTCTTGATGTAACTCTTTGAAGACGAGTGGGTGATACTCTTTGGGCAGGATCAGTTGATCTCGTTCCGACGTTTTCCTGTATAACACCCCATCTTTGTTCACAAACAGTTTTGTCCATTGTTTCAGCAATAACTGGACATCCAGATGCTCTGTCTTTAAGACTTCATTTCCTGGACGCTGATTCTTTGTCTTGTATCTCAGAACTCTTCCAACAATTGGGTCTTCTTCCTGGGACTTTCGAATCTGCCCCATAGTCAGGGGGCTAGTAACTGTACTATGTGGTGCATCTTGTACCAGTTCCAGTGCCCTTGTGAAAATGGTTCCTATTCCCTGAGACGGTTCTTCCAACTCTACCGATATTCCCAGTATTGAAGAGCTGATGATATTCCGTTTGAGTTCTTCAGTACATTGGTTCATGTAGTTGTTGATCTCTAACGGCATCCGAGATAAACTATCTGCATCTGCATTTGACTTGCCTGGACGGTATCGAATCGTGAAGTTAAAATCTGCAAGCTGTGCTACCCACCGGTGGCCTGTGGCATTCAATTTGGCTGTGGTGAGGATATAGGTGAGAGGGTTGTTGTCTGTATACACAACAAATGAGCCTGCGTGGTACAGATAATCCCTGAACCTTTCACAAATGGCCCATTTCAACGCTAGGAATTCTAACTTCCAAGAATGCATATGATAATTCTTCTCCGGTGGTGTCAGTGTTCGGGAGCCATATGCAATCACTACCATCTTGCCTCCTTGCCTTTGGTATAACACCGCTCCGAGACCTTCCTGTGATGCGTCACAGTGTAACACAAACGGCTGTGTGAAATCTACATATCCCAGGACAGGTGGTTTCAACAAATAGTCAATGAGCTGGTTTAGAATTTCCTGGTGGCAGTTTGTCCAGCTAATAGATCTGTGGGACGGTAGATGTCCTTGCTGCTTGGTTGTTCGCCCCTTCTTCTTTACTTGGGGGGCTCTCTCTTGTACGGACACTGTGTCTTTCCCATTTCGCTCAGATTCGGTAAGAGATAGCAACTCATATAAGGGCTTGGCAGTTCTGGAAAAGTTTGGAATGTAGGACCGGTAGTACGAAAGAAATCCCAACATCTTTCTCAAATCTCCTATTGTTTCAGGTTTCTTTTCTTTTAATTTCTGCACTGGTGCAATCTCGGCTGGATCCATCGTGTAACCCTCCCCCGAGACCATCTTTCCCAGAAATCTCACTTTTCTCTTGAATAGTTCGCACTTCCGAGGAGTTAGCTTGACACCATGTTGCTGGTACCTTTGTAAGACAGTCTGAACATGCTTCAGGTGATCTTCAAATGTACTGCTATGAACAAGATTGTCATCCAAGTAAGGTTGGCAGATATCATCTTTCAGACCTGACAGACACTCTTCCATACTCCGTTGGAACTCAGCAGGAGCTGCACTGAGCCCAAATGGGATACGGACCCACTGATACAGTCCCCATGGAGTAATGAATGCAGTTAACGGGCGACTTTCGGTGTCTAGAAATCCCTGATGATAGGCCTTCCCTTGGTCAAGAACAGAGAACCATGAGCTGCCACTCAAGGAGTCTAACATGTCCTGTATTCTCGGGATTGGATGTGATCAGGCACTGACTTTCGGTTCAATTCTCTATAGTCACAGCAGAGCCTCAGACTTCCATCCTTCTTCCGGACACAGACTACAGGTGAAGAGTATGATGATCTTGACTGAGTTATCCATCCCCTGTTTAGCAAATCCTGGACGTACTCCTTCACTTCTTGATGGAGGGGTTTCGGAACCGACATGTAGGTCTTCTGGACAGGTGTGGTATCCTTAAGAGTGATGTGCATGTTAAGAGAGGGGATGCAACCAATATCGTCATCATCGAAGGCACAAGCATGACATTCTTCTCTCAACACATGTCTTACTGCTTGCTGCTGAGCCTCACTTAAGTGGTCCACATTTACCGGAGGATCCCACCTCTGATTACTTCTACCACCGCTGTTAGCCCGCTTCTTTACTTCAACCTCTGGTGGCTTCAGCACATTGTTCGAGTGGTGACTTATTTGTTCACGTTGTAACTCCCTATCCCTGACTGGTTGTACTGCTGCTGGATACACTGCTTTTACAGTTTGGAGGTGACCCAGAAGACAACGTTGGTCTAATGTGATATCATGCTTGGTGGTGTTTCCAATAGGGATGGGTACATAGATTGGACTTCCCTTACAAACATCTACTACCACTTCACTGATGATCACACCTTCTGGTAAGGGACACAGTTCGGATGGAACAAAAATCATCTCTTGGTCTTTGATTTGGACTCCCACATGAGCCCGGGCATGTATAAAGGTAGTCTGGTTTGCGGGTAGGACTATCTTCTTCTGTCCTGTTCTCACAATGCCTTCATCATAACTTGTAGCTGAGGTATGCATGAGTCCCAGCATGGTTTCAGCTGTCTTTGCTGTTACTGAAAATGCCCTGCTCATCATCTGTATAACACTGGCTGATGTTTCTGCTACCCTCTTCTCTTGACTTATTAATTCTTCAATTACATTGAACCCAATAATTGGATTTTCAGCTACTTGCGGGTCTTCTGAGACTAAAATTGGGACTGTCAGTGTCTCTACTGATGCTGATTCACCCACCAATTGAAATCTCACCTCAATCCATCCAAGGAATGGTATTTCTGTCTGGTTAGCTGCTAGTCCAGTTAGAGTCCCAGGTCCAAGCAGTTCTTCAATGGGCCGGATCGTGGTGTGTGGGAGATATTGTTTCCTCCACCCATCATTCACAAGGCTGGCTTGTGCCCCAGTGTCCCACAAAGCTTCAATGGTGACCTCATCCAGTCGGCAACGGACAAGGCACCGTCTTCCAACCAGAGCTATTAGCTTGGCTTGCCGTTGTGGTGATAAATAATTTACTGCGTTCATAGAAACCTCATTACTGGACACTCTACCCTGCTGTTTTGGAATGTTAATAGGATGCTGGTGTCTTTTCTGTTTCGGAGTTCTGACTGGTGTGTGCTGTTGTCGGTGGGACACGTGGTAAGGAGCTACTGGGGGTCCCGTCTCAGCAGCCCGTTCAAGTTTTCCGTCGGCTGTGCCCTTACTCTGCATCCCCGTGACAAGTGTCCTACTTGACCACAGCGGAAACAGTGGTTACATGTGGCTCCTGCATTGGCCCCTTGGCATTCCCTACAACCTCTCTGTCTTGCTGGGGTCTGGATCATTGGAAACTCTCTTGGTCGTAGTAGATTACTGGTCTCCATGACTGTGAGGAACATTTTCTTCATTTCAAACATCTCTACCTTGAGGTCTTCCATTAACTTATACGGATCTGGGCCAGATTCTTTAAGGTTTGCCGGTGTTTTCTTTAAATCTCTAGCAGTTTCACCCCTTGCTGTTGCACAAATCTCTTTTGACGCTCCAGGCAAAGGTTCCTTTTCCTGGCAGTTTACCTCCGTGTGGAGTTCGTTTAGTCGTGAATTTTTCCCATAAGCAGTTTTCTTTAACTTCTGTTGTCTTTCCAACTCTAAATTAGCTGCTTCATTCACTCTTTCAATCAATACATCATCTGTGACAGCAATATCATTAAGGTAAGGCTTTACCTGAAATTTTATGGCGTCACTCAGAAGTCCAGTTTCAATAGAACGAAGAAACTTTCGTTGAATAAGATCTGTACTGTACTTATCTTCCGTTTCTTTGTCACTTGACTTCCACCGTAGCTTTTCTTTCAACTCAATTGCTCTGAATAGGAAGTTCTGAGCTGACTCTTAGGGCTCTTGAGAGATATTCATCAGCTTATGCAGCAGGTCAGAGGAGCTATCTTCACCGTAGTGTCCCTTCAGGATGATCTTCAACGTGCTGAGAGTCAGTCCACTCTTAATCTCCAACATATCTCTGAGATGAAGTCCAGGGCTGACTGCCCGTATCACTGCCTCAATAATCTCCACTTCAGAATGTCCCTTCCGGATTCCTGCATCAATCTGATGGATCAGGCTTGTGTATGACAGTTTGTCTTTCTGTCCCCCTTCTGCAATCTGTCCACAGATTCTGAATTCCCGCCGGAGGGTTACTTCTGGCACCGTGGCTGGTAATGGTACAGTCATTTCCCCCACTTTACTCACGCTTCCGCTGCTCACGCTGATCCTATCCTCTAGTGTCCTCATCTCCTCTTCTAACGCTTTGCTAGCTTCCTCTTGAGATTGTTGCAGTTGGAGGTATTTTTCTCTGAGGTCTCTAATCCGAGTGTCCTCCTTTACCATTAATTCTGCATCTGTCACACCGGGCTTGACCCCTAAAATAAATGACAACAGGTCTTTTAAATACTGGCAAACCTCGTCTTCCTCTTGACTGCCTTCAATCTCCTCCAAAACTGTCTCTGCCTTCCTAATCAGGGTTCGTCTGGATTCAGTGAAGAAACCTGTCCCGCTTTCTTCAGGGCACTTTAGAAAACGGCAAACTTCAACAAGATGAGCTTTCTCTAGCTGCAGTAGTGTAGTGCTCACTTTATCTTGCAATTGCTCCATCTTCTCACGTTGTCCTCCAAGAACTTTCTACTGACTTCTAGATTCGTCTCTGATAAAAGGAGTAGTCTTTTCTTGCTTTACTTTACTCCTCCTGGCTGGCTCGCCAAAATATGTTGCACTCTTTAGAATAAGAGACGGAGCTTGTTCTGGTACAACACATTTATTTTATGAGTTCACCTGAAACAGATAAAAGATTCTGTTTTTACTCTGGATGCACTGTGCACACTCTCTCTTAACTGCATCCAGTGGTAACTTCAGGATTACTCAATCTATATAACATAAAATCCTAATCTATTATACAGTCTATCTTAAATAACAATTGGTACAAACATATCTAGAATTAAACAAATCTACCTAGCAACAAAATATAATCTGGTTTCACTTTCAATCTCTGTTGGAGATTGCACAGAACAAATATCATACACAAGTAATAACATTCTGCACATTTTCTCAGAAATAAAACCTACTTAAAACTGATTCTGGGAACTGGAGTTACTCGTACATAAGGCTTCTGTTACTATACTAGCATGCTTTCCTAATTCAGCCATGTTGATTACAACACGTGGCTGCAGTGAATCCATTTAGCAATCTGTGTAACCAGACCGATTTAACAGCATAAAACACTGATGCTTCCTTCATTCTGTTAAATGACATTCTCCATGTTAAAGGAGAGAACAACTATACAGACATTAATACAGCTACTGCAGTTTACAATGCATATTACACCAGGCCTGTCACAGCAATCAGTCTGCAGGGGTCTGTCTGACCAAACTCCTATTTACATAAAATCTCTAATAACCTTTCTCATTTACTGTTAGACTTTAGATACTTTTCTGCCTACCTGAAACAGATAAAAGATTCTGTTTTTACTCTGGATGCACTGTGCACACTCTCTCTTAACTGCATCCAGTGGTAACTTCAGGATTACTGAATCACTGAGACAACCACATGGTATTAAGTACAGTTTCTGTGGCTGAGGACACAGCAGTGACACCCGCTGGTAGGAGGTCAGAACAGCAGCAACAGAACTATGTTCTGGTAAATTTCAATAATAACAAAACAAAATGCTTTCTACTTAGTCCTGTTTACAGTACTCTTTTGGGGTGCAATGAGTTTAATACCGATTTAATACACAGAGTGCCACAATGGCAAGATGGCGAGTGAGTGCTTGGAGGCAAGGAGGACCGGTGCTGGCCCCCCAAGGGTCCAAGAGTATACCCACAGGGAGGAGAGGTTGAAGAGCAGAATCTCTGAGGTCCCAGTGTGGGGCATTGATCCCAGAATTGACCCCAGAGCATGGCCTGCGACACAAGAATGTGAGTAATGCTTTCAATGAATGTGTTCCATGTCATGCAGTCTTGTTTTAGAACCAGTTTCGTGCAACCTTGTTCCTTCACATGTATTTGGACTAGATCTCCCATGATGCTCAGCCACTCACATGATCAAAAACAGCATCATGGGAGATGTAGTCCAAAAACATCTGAAGGTACAAGCTTGTACAAAACTAATCTAGATCTAATGTAAACTTAAAAGGGTTTTTTCCTATGTTTTTCTACATTTTTTCTCTTTTTTTTAGTCAATTTTAAAAAAGATTTGTTATCCTTTATTTTCTTCTTAGGACATGTGCGTCTTTGAACCTGAAGAGAATAATCTTGAGGTCTCCACATATCCAGTAGAGATCCCCAATCAGAAAAACTTGATTCTGTAACTTAATACTGTTGATATTGCTATAATTGGCACAATAACCCTCGGGGAAGAAGGTGAGGTTCCTACCTTTTCCTACTGACCTATAGCAGGTATAGTTCCCTGGGTAAACATGTATCCCTTCTCCTGGTTGTGGGAGGCGTGTTAGTATGGGGTAGCTATTCTTCCAATATTCACATAAACTCTGGCTATCAGTGGTGTTAGTATATAAACTAAGAAAACATTCTTCTTCATCTTGCGGAATATTAAAAGGTACGGTGCCTAGATGTGGCCTAGCAGCACCACACACATAACAATTTGTACGGTTATTGTTTAGGGCACTAAATTTTACCCATTCTAGCCAAACATTTACATCTGAAAATCCTGTTTCCATTACTATGCTGTCTTCATAGGTGGGATTGGCTATTGATTTGGTGTTAGGTAGGAGAGGAGGAGGTCTCACTACCTCTCCATATTTCCTGGGTAGGAATGGGTTCTCTTCCTTCTTATAAATGGCCATATCTTGGAGTTTGAACTTTTATCGAGGGAATTTGGTTGTGGCAGTTGCGTATATTCCCATTACATAGACACCCGTGTCGGCCTGGGAAGGGTGTTGTATAGTCAGCGTCAATTGTACTGACTGAGCTCCGCTTCTTATTGAGCACCGCCACCCACCTCTCCCAATCAAAGTCATACGATTTAATAGGCTTTGTCCCTCGGAACTGCGTCGTCGTGCGGCGCTATCTGGTTTATATCCCCATCTGTTAACTACGGCATCAGAGGTACCATATCCCATATTGCCCGTGTCCCACCCCACTGCGCCCCAATAATCACAATTATGTCCCCAGTACTCATTGGTTACACATATATATACAGTTGCCTTGTACAGTATCATACTGCAGTAATGGTGGACAATAAAGAAACAACAGTGGCCAGACAGTGATGGTTTGGGTTGGGGTTCTTTCTGGTAGGGGGTGTGGACAATAGGGGTTGTGACATATGTTCCGAAGGGGGGGGGTAAACATTATTATTTCAGTCTTTTTCTTCCCCCCCCCCCACATGCGTCTCCATACTCTTCGAAAAGGATCCTTGGTTGTCATTTTCTCCTTGTTGGAAACCGGGCTATCTGCCCTCGTGAGTGTCTCTTGGTCCGGGTCCTCTTCCTGATGGAGGCCAGGGCTATTAGCTGCCCCCGTTAGTACCCCTTGTTGAGTCCTTTGTTGAATCCGCTTGACTCGAGAGGGTCCCTTGTTGAATTCGCTTGACTCGAGAGGGTCCCTTGTTGAATCCACTTGACTCGAGAGGCGTGAATCCAGACTGGGCTGTCCTCTGTCAGTATAGCTGTGCGGGTTACGGCTACCACCGTGGTCCATAGGCGAAATCCTCTGGTCTTTTTCCTTTCTGTAGCCGCTTTACCAGCACCTTGTCTCCTGGATTAAATAGGTGGGTAGATTTGTCTGAAAGAAAGGGGAACTTAAATATAACTTCGTCTCTGGTTGTCTCGAGGGTTGAGATCAGCTGCCTAACATATTCATCCCTTATCTGCTCTAAGTCCCCTGTCTCCACTGTTAGCCTACCTGTAGACCATGGTAATGGAAAGGGTCTGCCCATAAGTATCTCGAAGGGGGAGTAGCCTGTGTTCCTATTAACCGCCATTCTGATTTCAGCCAGAATGATGGGGAGTACCAATTTCCAATTCTTTAGCTCTTCTGTGGTTGCATATTTTTGTAAAGTACAAAATAATTGGTCCCTATCCATTGTGGGAGGTTGCAAAACCCGGCATTACTAGTTTAGCTATGTCCTGTTGTGCTGCTCGTTTAGCTGCTTGGTCAGCCAGATGATTCCCTTTTGCAATAGGATCTGAGGCTCTGGTGTGTGCTCTACAATGTAACACCGCTATCTGAGAGGGCATAAGAATGCTTGCTAGGAGGTCCGTGACCAGGGTCGAATGGGAAATCTTCTTGCCATCTGCGGCCACAAATCCCCTCTTTTCCCATATCGTCCCATGGTCATGGACCACACCATAAACATATTTGGAGTCAGTGTATATCGTGACCGGTCTACCCGCATAGAACCTGCATGATAAGTGTTGTCATTGGGGCGGGTACAGGAGCCGTCAACAAAGACGACATCTGCGTCCGGAACAGGTGTTGACATGAGATCAGTGCGGGGTGCAGTTTCAGACTCAATGGAGAGAGCACAGTCATGTTCGAGTGGGATGGTATCTAAGGGATTCTTAAGACCCAGTAAAGCGTTTAGGATTGGTGCTGGACCAGAGACACTTGAACTGTATTCTATGTGCAGTGCAGGGTTGCTTAGCAGTGTGACTTCATATCCACTAAAGCGCTGTGACATGTGCCGTGTATGTATGCCCTTAAGTAAAAATAAAACATCATGGGTTGTGTGTAGGTGCGTTTCGTACCCTAATGTGTATTGGCTTGCCATACTAACGACCATTGCACATGCTGCCAGGGCACGCAAACAGGCCGGCATCCCTTGTACCGTTACTGGCAAAATCTTTGAAAAAAAATAAAAAAAAAATACTACGGGGCTCAACCGGCCCCCATGTTCTTGCGTCAGTACCCCGGCCATGGTTTTACACTTGTCCCTTGCAAACAGATGAAATGAAAGTACATAATCAGGGAGGCCAAGCGCGGGGCTTATTAACATCATTGCATTTCTGAGAACCTTAAAGGCATTTAACATTTCATTAGACCACGTTATCACATTGGATTGACCCAACAGGGTGGCTTGTCTCAGAATGTTATCATAATAGGAGCAGTCAGGGATCCACTGTCTGCAATAGTTTATCATGTCTAAGAATGACAACATGTCCTTCTTAGTTTTCGGGTTGACCAGGCCCGTGACAGACTGGACTCTCTTCTGACTGATGCTCCGTTCCCCCTGTCTGAGAACAAACCCTAAATATTCAACTTGCGTTTGACAGCACTGCATTTTTTTTTTTAAGGGAAACCTTGTACCCACATTCCTGTAACCAACGAGGAAGTGATTTACCATCCTCCCGGCAGGCCTCCTCTGATGGACTGCATACGAGGAGATCATCCACGTATTGCAGCAGGACAGAACCATGGCTGGGGTGCCAGAATTTCAGAGTGTCCTGCAGTACAATACTGTAGACCACTGGGGCGTCAACGTACCCCTGAGATAACCTTTTCCATGTAAATTGGGTGCCTTCAAATGTGAATGCGAACAGCAATGCCGTTTCCAGATGTACAGGGATGCTAAAAAATGCATTCTTCAGGTCAATTGAAAAATGTGTATGTGTCGCTGATATTGATGACAGAAGTGACGTGACATCTGGGACAATTGGCGCAATTAGAATCACTAGGGAATTAACTGCGCGCAAGTCTTGAACGAACCTGACAGTCCCGTCAGCTTTGTTCACGGGGTTAATTGGGGTACTGAAGGGGAAGACTACAGGTTCCAGGATACCATCCTGTAGAAACTGGTCAATCATAGGACGTAGTCCGTCCTCTTTCTCTTTTTGACAATGTTTAAAAATTCTATTAATATCTTCTATTTCTATCGCCTTTTTAAGTAACTTATTCCCCACGGTCATAAATGGAAAATGGGTTTTGTTGGAGTTATGCTCATATCTTAAGGGCTTATTAATGGCGATCCTTTGTTATATGCGAGTGGCCATAATAACGAAAGGCAGTATATATTCTTCTGCTTATTTATTTTTTATTTTTTTCTATTTTCTCTTTTACTTCCTCTTTTTCTTCTGCTCTTATCTCGTCTATCATTTTTATGTCCCTAGTATCTTCTATTTGTGGTTTACTAGGGGCTGACGATGTACATTCGATTGCTGCAACAGCACCAAGTATTTCGGTGTCTTGGAAACCAGCAAGTGAAGGATACATTGAGTATTTGTAAGAGGGGGGGGGGCAAGGGCCCCAGTCCGCTCGTGGGACTTCCTGTTTTCTCCGTAATATGCTTAATTCTATTTGATGTAATCTTTCGCTATTTAGACCATCTGGACTTAGTTTCTTGCTTTGTTTATGGACTCTATTAAACCAATATCCTGCAGATATTAACCACTGCTCTCCTCCCAAACGCATATATGTCATATCCCATTGAGGGTCTCCTGCATAGTGGGGCCATGCCTCGGTGTTGTCGAGACATAATCCTTTCACTATATCCATATAGAATGGGCTGTGGTCTCCCTGTCTGAGGAAAGGATCACAACTCCCACTGCTTCTGTCCATCCCGCTAGATTATCTATCCATGGGTTAATTAAATAGCAATCTGTGCCCCCTACTCGTGCTACATAATCTTTACAAAACTCTCCTATTTTCAGTAAGGGATATTCTTTAACCTTGCTACTTTAAATACCCATGGCTAGTTGTACAATTGAATAATCAGGCAGGTAAAATAGAGAAAGAAAGAAAGAAAGAAAGAGAGGCTCTTCACAGTGCTCGAAAAGAAAAACAACTTAAATTCTTACTATATATATATATCTATATCTCTATGCTACATGGATCAACAAAAAATGAGCTAATTTAAGGATAAGTAATAAAAACTTATTTAGTGAATCCTCCCCTAATCTCGAGAATCAAACTTCTAATCTTTTACTTTTATTTTGTAGTTATATAATTCCTTCATATCATAAACAAAAATTTATAAACCACAATCCAATAGTATATAAAAACTAGCTTCACAATATATATATCTCCGGTTAGTAACTGCATACATGACCAACATCATCCACCCCATCAGTCAGCAACTAACACACAAATGGCCAACAAACACCTCTGCTTAATACAACATACACCTCACAGCAAACAATGTCCAACCAGTCAGCTCTTATATATACATATATATATATACACAGTACCATCAGTATACAAAGGGGCAAAAGTCTGCATACTTTACAGATTTTCCTGCCACCCAATTAACTTATCACTCTAATAATATATACTTTAACAATATATACATATATATATATACATATACATAAAGACTTTTCCGCCTCACCTTGCGGATTGTTCGTTATTTTAACTTATAACTCTATTATCACAACTGATGGACGTCTGTTTTACCTTACAGATCGTTCAGCAGTGAATCTTAACACTCTAATATTCTTATACCGTAATATTCTTATACTCTAATATTCTTATACTCTATACATTTTATGCTCTATACATTTTATGAGGGTTAACGCAAGGTGTGATCAATTGGACATATAATGTCCCTTCTATTGAGTGTGGTCCCTGACCCACTCCATCTTTAAATAAACGGCCCCTGGCAACGTTTTCTTTTAACTCTATAATAAACGGCCCGTGGCAACGTTTTCTTTTAACTTCTATAGGACATGGACAACTAACTTTAGTTCGAGATAAACGCTGTCATTGCCCTCGTCCAGACAAGACAATATACTCACCAGGACGAGGGGTGACTGTTCATCTCAGCAGTACCTCCAGATTGAAGAGAATAATGGTCTCCAATTGTCCGTCCTTAACCCCTAAGACCCTGTCTTAGGCACACCTTGAGTTAACTCTTATTCTGCGCAGGAGAGAGAGAGAAATCAAAACACACGAGGCATATTTTAGTCTGGCATCCCTCTCTCTGCCTTCCAACGGTTCTTGACACTTATTTATACCCTGTGTCAAGGCGTTGGCTCTTTATTTCATTAGTTAACATTTCAAAACATAACATAGTTCATTGGCCAGTTTCAATACAGGTCTGGTGACACATTTCTGGACAGTCCCGTGGCCCGAGGCATGTGACTTCTTGAGACATGCTATCTCTTGAGAAATGCTAGCCATCAGCATTTCTTCAGACATTTCTAAAGATATTTCCAAAGACATTTCTAAAGATCAGCATCTAAAGACATTTCAAAAGACATTTCTAAAGACATTTCTAAAGATCAGCATCTAAAGACATTTCAAAAGACATCTTGAGAAATGAACCCCAAATGAATACTGCTGATTATCAATTTATCTTAAAACTATTTCTTATATTTTAAACCTTAATTTATCTATTAATATTATAATTCCTGGGGTGTTATTTAACTACTTATAGGGTCCTTCTTATAGGTCAGCAGATGGTGGTCTGAGGATTCCTTTTCCTTCAGAACCTTTTCTTAGTTTACAGCAGATCCATATTAGATTCAAGTGTGTTTTGAGCATTGTTGTAAATATATTCTATCCTCTTTTCACAGACAAAACCCTCACCGCCACAACTTGTTACACCATTGGGCCCCCCAGGAGGAGGACTTCAGCTACGCCAGTGCCCAATCCTTCCTCAACCACCTTGGGGATGAAGAATACATCCTATTCAATGGTCCAGTGGCGCAGCCTGTGGCTGATGAGTCAGCACCTCACCCCCCACACCTGCTCCTCTCCCTGGTTGACACAAGCGGGACACAGTCCACAGTAGCCACCCCTCCTATTGTTCCACCCTTAAATATTTTTTACATGGCATTACTGTGTCCCTATTCATCCTTGCTAATAATTATGTCAGACAGCTGTCCAACATGTTGCGAGACCAATGAGACAATTAGATAGTATTATCATTACACATCCAATACTACTGGATTTACAATTCAAATAGACATGTGCATTCATTTTCGTACTAAAACGATTTAGTCAGAATTTTGGTATAATTTAGTTTTAGTATGACTCAAGAGATACGAAACTGCTCAGTACAAAAAACGAAAGAAACTAAAATAAAATGCACTACATTTTTGTTTCAGTCATTTTTGTGATATTACATTGATGAGTGAAGGAGACCAGTAATGAAGTGCAACATCGCAAAACTACAGAAAAGGTTTGTATGCGTAATCCTTCCCGACCCCTACCTGAAAATCTGACAGTGATAGAGCTCCAGAATACTCACTCGCAGCACAGACAGCCAGCACAGGAGAGGAAACCTTTACTTAACCCTTGCATGTCTATGAGGCAGACAAGATGATAAAAGCAGCTGGAGAAGGAAAACATTCAAATAAATCACACTGAAAGCTAATGACAGAGATGGGCTGGATAGAAAAAAACCCTTTATAACAAGCAGCGCTGGGAGAAGAGAGGGACTTTATAAAACAAGTGTTATCTCCCCTCCCGCACTGCATAATAGGGGCTTAGGTCTGATACAATTTATATTATCCAGGAGCACTATCCCCTTTCCTCATCTATAATACAAGTTTTATATAACGTCCCTCTCCTCTCCCAGTGCTGCTTGTTATAAAGGTTTTTTTACATCTGATACATTTAGTATCCAGCTCTCACAGTTACTCTGTCATTATGAGCCTTCAGTGTGATTTATTTGAATGTTTTCCCTAGATTTAAAGTGCTTTATTTTATTTTAAAAATCAATTTGAACCAGTCATCTCTTCTCTGAGCTTTCAGACCGATAATATTAATATTACGTTAATATTTTCCCTCTCCCCTTTATATTCCTGTGTCTCCCCCACAGAGATACAAAGTTTAAGTAAAAGTTCCCTCTCCTGTGCTGGATAAGCATTGCATTCCGACGTTCTGCACCCTCCACATGCCAATGCAGTAGGATGTTCTATACAGAGAGGGGCATTAATTAATGCAGGTGGTTGTTGTATACATTATACAGAGAGGGGTATTAATTAATGCAGGAGGATGTTACCTACATTATACAGAGAGGGGTATTAATTAATGCAGGAGGATGTTCTATACATTATACAGAGAGGAGCCTTTTTTTTTTAGCCCTTTAAATCCAGTGGCTGTAAGCGCTGAGATCGGCTACTTGTTATATTATCTCTCAGTTCAATGTATCAGGCTCAGCTGTTACAGTAACTGACTGTAACAGCGCTCAGAGTTTCAGTAAAATAAGGAAATAATATTGTTCTAACCTCTTAGAAATAAAAATATTATTTACTAGTTTTACTGAAACTCTGAGCACTGTGATGAGCAGCAGTTACTGGAACAGCTTTGCCTGGCACATTGTGCTGAGAGTGAGTGATACTGTAACGAGCAGCGATCTCAGCCCTCTGAGGAGCCACTACAATAGTAATTGTACCCACTGGTTTTCGGATGAATGAAATTAGTTTTCATACTAAAGAACTGAAAACGAATTTCTTTAGCAACTAAATAAATTGCATTTTAGGACTAATCCATTAGTTCAAAACAAAATTTTGTGGTGTGCACATGTCTGATTTCAAATCATATATATGATCTGTCCTATTATGACATGACCATTGCAATATACTATACATGTTAGATAGTCCATGTGTATCTTACATTACATGTCTGGCATATCTTGAGTTAAATTAAGATGTGGGGGTCATCTGAATGACAGCATGTAATGCTTTCCTTTGGTAATGCTGTTCCTTTTAATAGCCTCAGGATCCTCGCTTGGTCAGGTTATCCAAGTTTGGAATTAGCATCAGCTTACAGGAGTTGTAAAAATTTGTCAATTTGCAACCCAACGGTAACTTGCCCCAGCACTTTGTATTACCTCCTGTCTCGAGACGCTACAAATTGATTACGCACCCCATGTTAAGTATAGGAGATGCTAAGTACAGTAAGCTCATGCAAGCTGGAAAGCGCTAACCGATTTCTCCCCAGTGTAACGTCAACTACGGAATTTTGATGCCAGATGCTAAACTTACCTCTCCTAGCAGTAACGATTACATATCGAAATGCTACATTAGCACCAGCTATGGAATAGAGCCCTTGGTGTCCGGCAAGTGGGAAATTCAAAATCTTGGCTGCTGGTGACTCTGGGTGGGGTGGTGTAAGTTTTTCCACTTCTCCCAACATTTTCACCTGATCGAGTCTACAGAGAGGGGGGAAGAAGGCAAGCACTCCTCACATCCAGACCACTTCAAAAGACTAAGGGCACTATTCCTTAGTGAATGCTAACTGTAGCGTACGGATGAGAAAATGTTAATGCTAGGAAAGGTGACTTTAATGCATGCCACCCATATTACCTACCGGACGCTAAACTCCTTTATTTATTATATAGAATTTACTCTGTGATTGCGCTAGCTTGCTCAAGCTTTCTGTACTTTGCGCACCTTATACTTAACATGGGGAGCGCAATCAGTAACTAGATTAACCACTTCAATGCGGAGGACGTGCTCAGCTGGTATGCGGAGGACGCGCTGAGCGCGTCCTCCCATTGGGGTCAGCGTTCGGCCGGGTTCCGGCCGATCGCTGGCCCCTCCGGTGCGGGCTGACATCCTCGATGTCAGCCGCGCATCCGGAACCGCAGCCGCTGGAGTTAGGTGTCATCGCGGCAGCGCGATGACACCTAATTCAGGCGCCCCCCCCGCATGTGCGGAGGAGGCGCCTGAAAGGGAGGGGGGAGGTCCTTCGGACCTCTCTCCCTCCCGATCGGCGGCGTTGCGGGGGTTAAACCAGGCACCATTTGGAAGGGCACAGCCTGCCCTTCCAAATGGTGCCTGGCATTAACCCCTGGGGAGCTGGATCGCGAATCGGCGCTGAAAAGCGCCGGTTCGCGATCCTTTCCCGGAGCTGGCCGACATTTTGGATGTCGGCCAAGCCTCCGGGAACTCCCCCTGAGGACTGGCGTCATCGTGCATAGCACGATGACGCCAGTCCTAGAGTTAACCCCTAACTGCCACCAACGGTGGAGATAGGGAGTTCCAATGAACTCCCTATCTCCCGATCCGTGGCAGCTAGGGGTTAAAGTTTGGTAAGGTTGGATCGGCCAGAGCATGGCCGTTCCAACGATACCAAACACTACTGTGAAAAATTTTGTCAAAAAAAAAAAATGAAAAATAAAAATAAAAAAGAATTAAAAAAAAAATTATAAAAAAAAAAATAAACACTTCTTTTTTCTTTTTTTTGGTTTGTTAATGCAGCAATATTGTTCCCATTTCAATTATAATGTGAACAATGATGCTGCACTAACGATTTTTGTATGCAGTGCGTTTGTTAAAAATAGTGTAATTTTCCCCAAAAAAAATGTAACGAGACCCCATCTCTAATTTTTTTAACAAGCGCACCCCATACAAAATATAACCGCAATTGCTCGCATGTTAAAATGTGAAAAAAAACACTTTACACATTGTAAATTATTGAAAATACATATTTTATTGCATTTTTTGTTATAATATACAGACATGACATAACGTATACATATAATAATGACATATTATGAATCTACCGAGTCTGACGGAAAGAACGATATATAATATGTCTGGGTAATATACTAAAATAAGCCTTCAAAACACGTTTAAACATGATGAGCAAAACCGGTAAAAATGACCTCAGCACAGGGGCGTGAAAAGCCTCAGCAGCGAAAGGGTTAAGGATAAGTAAGGTATTACAAAGTCCTAGTGCTAATTACAACACTGATTGAACAAATTTTTACCGTTACCTTTCTGCTTTTGCAGATTCATTTAGCACCACCTATACCCCACTCCATAAAACCAATACTCACCTCTTATCCCGTGACGAGAATGGTAGCCTGATCAGCTGCCTGTTCCCGCCGAAAGCAGAGTAAGACTGGGGATAAATAGTCCCTAGTCTCCCTCTGTGATCAATCCACAGTACTGTGCAATTAAGAGACCGAGATTGTGCAGGGTTCGCGGCCCGGCACCACAACCCTCCTTGGAGTACTATGGACTTCAGGAGGTGATATTTTCAGGGGAGCGGAAGCGCTACTGCGAGTATCATCGAGGGTAGTGTTTCATTCCAGGGCAAGGTGCTGAAGTAGTGCCTGCTTTGGAATCTCAAGCTAAAATTGGGGCGCTTCGCGGAAACCTGAAGGAGCAGGCTTTCCCCATTAGCATCCCCATTTTAGCGTAAGTAATTGAATCTGGCCCATTGTGTATAGCATAAATACAGTAGATATTGTCTTTATTTGTGTGTATGTATATATTTATTTACAAAGTATTTTACCAGGAAGGATACATTGCGATTTGTCTTGTATTCAAGTATGTATATAGTATTAGCAATATTGTTAGCCAATTTTGTAGAAGAAATGTGTTGCTGTCTGCTGGAGATCTGTGATATAAGATTGTCCTACAGATGCTTTGTATGAGGCTACTCTTGAGGCACTGTCATATGAGAGTAGTATCTTGTATCGACTGCAGTATTATGGATTTGTTGACTTTTACTACCGTCTGGAGTTTCTTGTCTGTGCAGTGTTTATCAGAGGCGTAACTAGAAACCTCAGGGCCCAGGTGCAGGAACCATGATGCGCCCCCCCCATCCAAGGCAAAAACATATTCCCCCCTACCATCAGCATGCATTGGTCCCCTCCAGGTCCACAAATGTTGACTCCAGACAGTGTTCCATTTTTTCCAGGTTCACTATGACCTCTTCACAGTGGCGACTCTAGGAACAATATATAGGAGGGGGACACATAAGATACCACAGTCAAAACTGGGGGGGGGGCACTAATAATTTTCACCACTAAATCATACCACTGTAAAACCTAAATAAGTATATATAACTAAGATTCCCCAATCCCAGAGTAAGGTGGTGCAATGATACCTTTATGTTGTAGTAACCTGATACTTAAATTCAATATTTTATTCACCGCAATTCGGCGGTTTTTGCTGACGTCCGATAACTGCTTCAGCAGCTCCAATTTTTGCAAATTACAGTGACCATTCGTGAAATAGGGAATTCACCATATTTTCAGCGAAGTTGATTCCCTGTAATGTGACAAAAAGCAAGGGATCTAAACATGAATAGACCCTTTAGAGTCTAACTTCCATAATAACCCCTAAAACTCCATAAATTCAGGGAAATAAAATAAAAATATAAACAGTGTGGCATGTAGCCTACCCATTAAAAGGGAAAACATCAAATGAATGGGCTGAGGCATGTAGCCTGCCCATTAACCCCTAAAATGCCATCAATCAAGGGAAAACATGAAATGAATGGACTGAGGCGTGTAGCCTACCCATTAACCCCTAAAATGCTGTTAATCAAGACAAAACATTAAATGAATAGACTGTGGGGCATGTAACCTACCCATTAGCTCCTAAAATGCCAGTTATCAAGTGAAAATGAGAAATATATACATTGCGAGGCACGTACAGTTGTGTTCAAAATTATTCAACCCCCAATGCTGTAAAGGGTTTTAGGGAATTTAGTGTACATTTGTAATTGTATTCAGAATGAAATCCTACAAGGACTTTTTAAAGAACCATATGCAACTAAAATGACATCAATTGGTTTTGTAATACAGTAGTAAATGTTTCTTTTGTGAATTCTTCATTGACACAATTATTCAACCCCTTAAAGACTACCACTCTGAAGAACAGAGGTTCATTCAAGTGTTTTCAATCAGGTATTGAAAACACCTGTGGATGTCACGGAGCAGCAATAAAGCATAATAAGCACCAATTAGGCAGCTTTAAAATGACTGTGATACTCAGCTCCTTCTAGACATTTACTGGTGTGGTTACAAACATGGTGAAGTCAAGAGAATGGTCCAGGAAGACAAGAGAAGAGGTGATTACTCTTCACAGGAAGGGCAATGGCTATAAGAAGACTGCAAAGATGTTAAACCTACCAAGAGAGACCATAGGAAGCATCATTCGCAAATTCAAGGCAAAGGGCACTGTTGAAACGCTACCTGGTCGTGGCAGAAAGAAGATGCTGACTTCGACTGCTGTGCGCTACCTGAAGCGTAGAGTGGAGAAAAGTCCCCGTGTGACTGCTGAGGAACTGAGAAAAGATTTGTCAGATGTGAGTACTGAAGTTTCAGCTCAGACAATACGGCGCACACTGCGTAATGAAGGCCTCCATGCCAGAACTCCCAGGCGCACCCCCTTGCTGTCTCCAAAGAATAAGAAGAGTCGACTGCAGTATGCCAAAAGTCATGTGGACAAACCACAGAAGTTTTGGGATAGTGTTCTGTGGTCTGATGAAACAAAATTAGAACTGTTTGGGCCCATGGATCAATGCTATGCTTGGAGGAGGAAGAACAAGGCCTATGAAGAAAAGAACACCTTGCCTACTGTGAAGCATGGCGGGGGGTCAATCATGCTTTGGGGCTGTTTTGCTTCTGCAGGTACAGGGAAGCTTCAGCGTGTGCAAGGTACCATGAATTCTCTTCAGTACCAGGAGATATTGGGTGACAATGTGATGCAGTCCGTCACAAACCTGAGGCTTGGGAGACGTTGGACCTTTCAACAGGACAATGATCCCAAGCATACCTCCAAGTCCACTAGAGCATGGTTGCAGATTAAAGGCTGGAACATTTTGGAGTGGCCATCGCAGTTTCCTGACTTAAATCCGATTGAGAACCTCTGGTGGGACTTAAAGAAAGCAGTTGCAGTGCGCAAGCCTAAGAATGTGACTGAACTGGAGGCTTTTGCCCATGACGAATGGGCGAAGATACCCGTAGATCGCTGCAAGACACTTGTGTCAAGCTATGCTTCACGTTTAAAAGCTGTTATAACTGTAAAAGGATGTTGTACTAAGTACTAAGATTGAATGTCACTTGGGGGTTGAATAAAACTGATAATGATGTGAGCACAGAAAAGACATTTGTGGTTATTTCATTATAAATGTTATGGTATATTTGTCTGACCTACACATGCCTCTTTGATTTAATTGTAAGCAAGATGACTGAATGATCAAAATCAATGTCAAACTGGCCAAAACACTCAATTTCAGTGGGGGTTGAATAAGTTTGAACACAACTGTAGCTACCCATTAACCCCTAAAATGTCAGTAAGCAAGTGAACACATGAAATGCATACACTATGAGACATGCAGCCTACCCATTAAAGCCTGAGACACACTGAGCGTGCAGCGACGTACAGCGTGGCGAAGCAAAGCGAAGCAAACATTTTGCAGGCTTGACTTCACTCCGCTCTGCCTCGCAGCCCCTCTACACTGCATTACGTTTGCTTCTCTCCGCACTGGACAGGAATCCACTAACTAAATGAACTCTCCAGGTAATCTCCAGCTGAGGAAGCCATTAATGGCGAAACGCGTCCTGCACTACAGTGGCGATACCGGAGAAACCAATTGAGGGGTTTATGGGCACCTAAGTTGAAGTCCCTGCCTGCTGTAATCCTGAGAGCCGGTTGTGGGCTCCTTCAAATGTGAGTTGAATAAGAACAAGACTATTCTTCACTCTTTGTTGCTGATGTATTGCGCAATCCCGGTCTTCTTTTCTCCTTGCAGTGTATGTTCCACCATCTGCTCCATAAAGAAGCATACGGCTTGAAAAAATGAAGGTCATTGTATTTGTGGACATATTATTGTGCCTTTTCCACTTTCTTAAGGGCTGTGTTGTATTATCCTTATCCATTTGCTATCTAGGTTTATAGAGGAACCTCCGTTTGCAACATCCAGCGAGTGGTTAGGGCACTTGTATCCAGTGGGCGCTTCACCCTTTTTTTGCTTTGTAGTCCATTCCATTTTTAATGTGATGTGCACTATGTGTATCTCACAGAGCTCCACAGCAATAAACCTCACAGTAATGTGCGCTGCGTATGAACATATCACAGAACTCCACAGAAATAACACTCACAGCAATGTGTGGTGTGTATGAGTGTATCACAGAGCTCCAAAGTAAAACTCACAAATAAGTATAAAATAAATGTAAAAAATAATTATATATACGCCCGCAATCCCTTAAAATATGGAGATGCTAAAAAAAGAAACAAAAGAGAGAAAAAGTGGGACATAAAGATTTGAGACCAAATAGGGACATTTGGTAGATACTGTATGCACAGAGATACACATACACAGCTTTACACAAACACCGAGAGTGACTCTCATACACATGCACACAAAAGACACACAACTACTGTATGTACATACCAATATGCATCTTTTTGCATTAAAAACAAATATATATATATATATATATATATAATCAAACACCAGCATATAATCCAAAGTATCTTTTTTTTAAGATACATAGATGCACATATATTCTTATGTAAGAAAAGAAGCATTTTAGATTCTTGCCAACTCATTTAAATGTCTATTTTCTACTATGGACTTAGCACTTTAAATGGCACTGTAATATAATTTACAACTTGACTTGTGAACCTACTCTACTTTATTACTTTATTTTATTACAAAAGCAGTAATATTTATATGAGCCAGAGCACTTAGAAAGACATGATTAAATTACTTATCTAATACACATCATCTTATGAGTTAAATAAAAACTTACTTGCCAAACAAAGAAGAATCAAATTAAAATTAAGCCTTTATTATAATTAATTTAGAATTAAATGACTTAAAATGGCAAATGCAGTTTCACAGTTAACTAGTTAATTACTGTGCTCCTCAGTGAGCGGTGCAGAACCACAGTGTTTCACTCATTATAGCAGTTATAAAGTGAGGCAAATGGAGATAGAGATGGTAGGATGTGAGTTGAGGAAAGGTGGGGAGACCATCTATTTATATAAAAATGTTCCCATCTGTCGCCGTAGTGGATGCGCGCGTATCCACCAGAGCCGGATGCGCGCGCATCCAGGAAAGCCGGATGAGCAGTGCACGCAGCCCTACTAGTCAACTGCGCACGCATCCAACACAGCCTGAGGTGCACTCAGCCCTACGGGGCTAATGGCACGTCCTTGTACGTTTTTATGTCTCTTCTACACATATTGCAGGTTACAGTGGAAGCAGTAGCAGAGTTTCCTCACAGTACAGTCATGTTTTCCCACAGACTCGCGGTTCCCAACCCTGAATCTGTTGTCACGGTCAAGACAGTTGACTGCTGCCTTTGTCAAGGGAGGAAATCTTCAATGTTTTTTTTTCTGATTAAAACTAATGATTCAGCTAATCATCATCACCCAAGCAGCCAGATTCTGGGGAGCACCGAGCAGTCAAATCCTGTGTGCACAAATCAACCACATCCTGGGGAGCACCGAACAGCCAGATCCTGGGTGCACCAAGCATTGCTCATTGCTACACCTGTTACTAGAAAGAAAGTAATAAATTGGGAATTGAGGGAAAAATCTGTATAAAGGGACATAACCATCAAAAAATGTTCTTTTCTTTATGCTGCTGATATCTTTCACGTGCTTTGTTTTTATCATGCTTGTTTGGTTAATACAATATTTTACTCTATCAGGTCTATTCACTAAAGGTGAAACTCAGGAAAATGGCTGGAGAAGTGAAAATTCTAGGTCAAAATAGCCAAATCAGAAAAATTCTCCCATTTATCTCACTTTCCAAATCATCTAGTTGGTCTAGATTGTTCTCTACTCCTGTCAATTCTCCTGATTTTCACCTTTCTTTGAATAGATCTGTATATGTGTCAATATGTGCATCTGTTTTGCAATATTGTGTTGCAAACTGCCCTCCCCCCAGTGTCTTAACAGCACTTGTTCCTCATTGTGTGGCATTGGGCATAGAATGGAGTCTATAGGTCTGATCTCCAAATATTTGACTCACAAGTAATTCAATTTGTCAGTAGGCTTTGTGATATTGGTTTATAGTACCTGTACAATCTCCAGATCAAGGCTCCAGAATATCAGGGTTATTCAGAGAGCGGTGAAAAGCAGGAGAATGACTGGAGAATGGAAGATTCTAGGTCAAAATAGCCAAAGCAGAAAAATTCTCCCATTCATCTCACTTTCCAAATTGGCTATTTTGACCTATAATGTTTCATTCTCCAGTCATTCTTCTGCTTTTCTGCTCTCTGAATAACCCTGTATGTTCCGAAAGTTCCAATACATTAGTTAATACTGTAACAAGCTAAAGCTATTGATTACTAATTTCTTGTCAGAGAGGCTTGCCAGCAGTCTCGGTGCTATTCTTGGATTAAAGGGATACTCTTTTAAAAACAGAGATCCCTTTACTGACCTTAAATAACTGCGCAGAGGCTGCTGACAGTATCTGCCCAATTATTTTATTATTTTTATTTTGGGTGATTTTACTCACCTTGTCTCCCTCGACAGAGCTGCTACTCCTCCTCTTAAACTCAGGGACTTCCAAACCTGGAAGTCACCCCAAGTCTCCAAATCTGGAAGTCTCTGAAGATTTACTACACATTTTCCGCTCTTATGCAACTTGCGCAGCATAGGAGCCACAAACTGCACCGCTACGGACTTGCAAACTTTACTTACGTAAGTTCTATAACACCTGCAGAGAACCGATCCAATGGCTGCCTCTCTGAAACCTCATCATCTCTTTGATGGTGAAGTTGGGTGGAGTGGAGGAAAAGCCTTGGCTTCACAGAGTGATTTCTTCAGCTCCATATCGTTGCAGGGGGGGGGCAGCTCCACCCATCCTGGCATATGGTTACGGGGTGGTGTATTTATTAAGAATTTTATTTAAAAAATCTAAAAACCCTGGTTCCTGCCAGTAGTTTTATGGAAAGCCATTTGGCAGTGAAAAAGTTAAGGTACACATTCTCATTTTGTTAAAGCAAAAACCAAGCCATGTATTTTGGGTAGGCATTAGAGGTGTGCATTCATTTCGTAACGAATCTCAATTCGTTACAAATTTCGTTATTTCAGAAGTACTTTCAAAATATCAATTAACGAATTGATTTCATCCAAATTGAAAAGAAACGAAACACTATCAGGGTTATCCAAAGAGCTCCGAATTGCTTGAGAAAGGTGACCGAACGCTGAAAATCAGCGTCCGGTTACCTTTCCAGGCCATTCGGCTATCCAGAGAGCAGGCAATTCGCCAAATCCTGGCGAATTGCCTGCACATACGGTGCCTGTTCGGTGCCTGTTCGAGGGCAGAGAAATCCCCATGAAAAGCACTGCTTCGGGTATTCAGAGAACGAAAACCAGCAGTGAAAGGTTCCCGAAATGCCCTGCCATTCGGTGGTTTAATTCGGCAAGTTAATTCAGGAGAATCCCATAGGCTTCAATGTTAAAAATATTCCCGTTTTAATTCAATATCTAATAAACCGTTCATTATAAAATTCTGCAGTAAAGAGTCTCTTTATTTATAGATTTTTTAGGATACTTTAAGCATTTTTCTGAATTTTTAATTTTTTTTTAAAAGTCCGATTTTTTTTTTTCTTTAAAGTTTACTTATTTTTTCTGTAACAGCCCTTTTTATTATCATTCCCTGGACCTCATATGCAAATTTCAGACATTTTCGCTCAGTAGTTTCTTTGAAAACAGCGTTTCATTTTCACAGATTCACACAAACTATTTTGCTAATTTATTCACCTCCCTCTGTCTGCGGTCTCAGCTGCTTCGGCTGCTTCGGCTGTGTGCGATCGGCTCCTGCTCGGGCTTTTTCCGTGGTTTTCGGCAGGTTAATCCAGATGTTTTTGGGGGTTTTCGGCGTGCATTCGGAGGGTTTTGCGGTTAGTTTTCGTCGGGTTTGCGGCAGCTTTTCCCTGCAATTTGGGGACCCTGTGCTGTTTGCTGAATACACCGCAGGGTCACCGAAATGGGATCGGCAAAAGGAACCGAATTGAAGAGAAGGAAAAGTCACCGAACGTTCGGTGACTTTTCGAATCTCTTTGAATAACCCTGTATAAAATAAATTTGATTCTTTATACTGTTTCACAAGAGGACCATTGATTAAATGATTCCTGAGCAGGATTTGATTTATTGGGGTTCTAGCTGCAGAGTTATTCAGAGAGAGGCGAAAACCAGGAGAATGACTGGAGAAGTGAAAATTCTATGTCAAAATAGCCAAACCAGAAAAATTCTCCCATTTATCTCACTTTCCAAATCGGCTATTTTGACCTAGAATTTTCACTTCTCCAGTCATTCTCCTGGTTTTCACCTCTGTCTGAATAACCCTGGTAGTGATTAAAAATCGATATCAAATATCAACTCAATCCACCTTACATTACAGACAAGTCAGTACAAAAGCAAACGTCATTATGAAAGGCATCAGATTCATTTGACTGTTTCACACAGGACCCGGCCCCTGTAAATTGGGCTGTGGTGCTGAATTTGTTGTCAGCACCACAGGTCAATGGACAGCTCAATATTTAACCCTAGCTTGCCTTTTAACAGCAACATTTGATTTATTGCGGCTTTATTTAGTGATCCGAAATTTGAATCAATAAATATCAAATCGATCCCAAATTACAATGGCTTTTGTAGTGATCCGAGATACCAAACGAAAACAAAATAACAAAAACAAATCAAAACGTAATGAAATTCTGAAAACAAAATTATTTTGAAACAAAACAAATTTTTCAGCTGTGCACACCTCTAGTAGGAATTCCTTATTCATGCCATGCTTTTGAAACCTAATATTATTAGGTTCTCTTCTCTGCACTACTTAGGCCCGTGTCAGACGAACGCAGTGATCACGTCTGTGTTGCTGCACATTTTAACATCCTTCGTAGCATAAAATTATGATCAATAGAGACCCACACATGAAGTACGTCCGCACAACGCACGTGGCACCGGACGCAATTTAGGCAAGAACGTCAAACCGCTAGGACGGACGCACAGAGTGCACCACGTCCGCGTTAGGCTTGTGCACCGATTTTTTTTTCGGTTCGATTCGGTTCGATTTTTCGGATTTTTAAACTTTTCGATTCGGCTCGTTTCAACCGATTTCGGTTTCGATTCGATTCGGTTCGACCTGTTTTTCGGGTACTTTTTTTCGGAATTTCGACCATTTTTCGTATTTTCGTGTCACTGTGCTCGTTTTTTGTATCGACTTTTCGTTTTTTCGAAAAATTTTCGTTTTTCAGAAAATTTTTGTTTTTACAAAATTTTCGTTTTTACAAAATTTTCGTTTTTCGGAAAATTTTCGTTTTTCGGAATTGCACATTTTTCGGCATATCGACCATTTTTCGTCTTTTTCGTGTCATTTTGCCCGTTTTTTGTATCGACTTTTCGTTTTTTCGAAAAAATTTTCGTTTTTTCGAAAAATTTTCATTTTTCAGAAAATGTTCGTTTTTCGGAAAATTTTCGTTTTTCGGAAAATTTTCGTTTTTCGGAACATCTGTTCTCCTCGTTTGCCACATTTCAAGCCCATTCGAAAAATCCGAAAATATTTCGTTTCGGCTCAGAAAACATTTCGGATCTGAACTGTTCGGATCTAAAAATTTTCGGAAATTCGGCCGCATCCGAAAACACGAATCGGGAAATTTCGTGAAAATTCCGAAATTCAGAAACCCGAAATGCACATCCCTAGTCCGCGTAGCTTTGTGTGTGAGTGATGGAACGTAGTCAGACGGACTGCATTTGTGACGTCCAGCATTTTTGACGGACAAAATGGTTTTTCATATCATGTATCAATTTTTTTCATTTTACATATTAATTTTATTTCCCATCTACATCAGTCAAAAAAAACGACAGTCAAAAAAAAACGGACCGTGTGGTGTCTACAGTATCATCAGTCAGAAAGTACGTCAGTTGTGCACGGACGCACAGTGTGCTCCGAATGCGTTAATCTGACATTAGTCTTAGGAGGCAAATGTTTAAATAGAGAGCTAGTAAAATTATTTACTGGATAATAAAATAATGTCTATTTGTAAAAAAAAAAATTTATTAAATAGATTCACGATTTTGGGAATATGTGTTAACTGCATTATTTTTAGGAAAAAATAAGTAGCATTTTTCTACATCTCTTTACCATGTCAAAATAAGCGTCTGTCCTTTAAAACAATGATTTTGCTGACATATACCCACCAGCGGGACTTTTTTACTGTGAATAAAAAAGAGATGGATTTCCCAGCACGCAAAAGCTAGCAGTAAACTCCCCTCACAAAGAACTAAAGCTATAGACAATAAAGCTGCACAAAACAAGTATAAATTCACCTTACCAGGCAGAATAATGCATCTTTTGTTAACTGTATGCAAAACAAGCATGAGACGCATTCTATAAAAGCCCAGATCTGCTTCCCGTGAAGAATGTGACCAATTGCAACAAGTTCAGTCAAAATGGGGAAGGTAAAACACCTCTCTATGGATTAATCCAATATATACATATATATTATTTAAAAATCAGATGGTAAATGTTTTCTGTTTTTGGTGATATTAAACTCATGTTCTAAACCATTTAAATAATACAATATATACATATTTCTAATAGATTATCTTCTACGAGGACAAGAACTTCCAGGGCCGCTCCTATGTGTGCAGCTCAGATTGCTCTTACTTCAACAAGATACTTCAACTGCTAGAACTCCATAAGAATAGAGAGTGGACCATGGATGATCTATGAGCTCCCCAACTATAGAGGGTACCAGTACTTCTTAAAAAAGTGTGACTAGCCTGACTGCCAGCACTGGATGGGATTCAATGATTCCATTTGTTCATGTTGTGTAGACATTATGCACCGCTAAAAATCTTGTCTCGTTTTTCTTTCCAGGTGTTTTTTTCATTTTGTGTCGTTTTGGATCATTTTCGTTTCGATTTGAATTTTCGGATCGAATTGATAAAAAAAAAAAGATTTTTTTTTAAATGGTCAAAAGATCCTAAAAAATTTAAAAATAAAGATATTATTTACTGCAGAATATTATAAGCAACGGTTTATTAGATATTTAATTAAAACGGGAATATTTTTAACATTGAAGCCTATGGGGTAAAACATTTCCCACACCTTTAACATTGAAGCCTATGGGTAAAACATTTTCCACACCATTTTAAACATTGAAGCCTATGGGGTAAAACAATTCCCACACTTTTAACATTGAAGCCTATGGGTAAAACATTTTCCACACCATTTTAAACATTGAAGCCTATGGGGTAAAACAATTCCCACACTTTTAACATTGAAGCCTATGGGTAAAACATTTTCCACACCATTTTAAACATTGAAGCCTATGGGGTAAAACATTTTCCACACCTTTAACATTGAAGCCTATGGGGTAAAACATTTCCCACACCTTTTTTAACATTGAAGCCTATGGGGTAAAGCATTTCCCACACTTTTTTAACATTGAAGCCTATGGGATGCAACATTTCCCACACCTTTTTAACATTGAAACCTATGGGGTGCAACATTTCCCACACCTTTTTTAACATTTGACATGAACTATCAAATGGATATCCATTTGATAGTTCATTTCAAATTCGATAGTTAGTCGATATCCAAATCGGTGCACATTTCTTTATTTTTTTAAAAAGCGTTTAATTTATTTTCATTGTTTCCTGTCCCCCAGGGCCGTACCCGGACCCCCAGACACCTTTTATGGCCAATATCTTGCAAATATGCTCTCTTGGAGGGCACTTTAAAATTCGATTTTGAGCCCCATAGACTTGCATTGCGTTCGAATCGTGTTCTCATTCGAACTTTTTCAAAAGTTCGAGTTCGAATGCGAGCCGAACACGGGGGTGTTCCGCCCATCACTACTGTAGAGATGCTACCCGGCCGTGTGAGGATTCATATGCTGCATTAATTATACTATAGAAGTGCTGCCCGGCAGTGTGCGGAATCATATGCTGCATTATTATACTGTAGAGGTGCTGCCTGGCAGTGTGCGGAACCATATGCTGCATTAATTATACTGTAGAGGTGCTGCCCGGCACTGTGAGGATTCATATGCTGCAACTATCGAACTTGAAATGAACTATCAAATGGATCAACTATCGAATTTGAAATGAACTATGAAATGGATATTAAGTAACTATCGAATTTGATCGAAACGATATGAAATTACGGAATCAGCAATGGAACCGAAAAAAAAGATGTCCGAAATGGCCGAAATGGAATCGAAATCACGAATGAAACGAAAATGACTTGCGATTTTACAAATTTCAGGTTCATACGAAAGGACGAAAAAAAATTGTTTCGGATCAGAAAAATTTTCGGATGCTGTGTATTTCGGTGCCGATCCGATTCGGAACATTGGACGAATCCGAAGCACCGAATCGTGAAAAAAAATGAATCGGTCCGAATCGAAACGCACATCCCTATTAAATATTAACCCTTTCGCTGCTGAGGCGTTTCACGCCTCTGTGCTGAGCTCATTTTTACCTGTTTCGCTCATCTTGTTTAAACACGTTTTGAAGGCTTATTTTAGTATATGACCCAGACATATTATATATCGTTCTTTCCCTCAGACACGGCAGATTCAGAATATGTCATTATTATATGTATACGTCATGTCCTGTCTGTATATTATAACAAAAAATGCGATAAAATATGAATTTTCAATAATTTACAAAGTGCAAAGTGTTTTGTTTTCACATTTTAACATGCAAGCAGTTGCGGTTATATTTTGTATGGGTGCGCTTGTTAAAAAAATTAGAAATGGGGTCTCGTTACATTTTTTTGGGGCAAAATTACGCGATTTTTAACAAACGCACCGCATACAAAAATCGTTAGTGCAGCATAATTGTTCACATTATAATTGAAATGGGAACAATATTGCTGCATTAACAAACCAAAAAAAGAAAAAAAATTGTTTATTTTTTTTTATATTTTTTTAAATATTTTTTTATTTTTATTTTTATTTTGTATTTTTTTTAAAAAACTTTTTTCATTGTCATGTTTGGTATCGTTGGAACAGCCATGCTCTGGCCGATCCAACAATATCAAACATTAACCCCTAACTGCCACGGATCGGGAGATAGGGGTTCCAATGAACACCCTATCTCCACCATTGGTGGCAGCTATGCTATGCACGATGACACCAGTCCTCATGGGGAGTTCCCGGAGGCTTGGCCGACATCCAAGATGTCGGCCAGCTCCAGGAAAGGATCACGAACCGGCACTTTTCGGCGCCGATTCGTGATCCGGCCCCCATGGGGTTAATGCCAGGTACCGTTAGGAAGGGCAGGCTGTGCCCTTCCAAACAGTGCCTGGATTAACCCCCCACACCCCGGCGATCGGGAGAGAGGTCCGAAGGACCTCCCCCCCCTTTCAGGCGCCTCCTCCGCACACACGGGGGGGGCCTGAATTAGATGTCATCGCGCCACCGCGATGACATCTAATTGTGCCGGCGGCGGTTCCGGGTGCTGGGCTGACATCGAGGATGTCAGCCCGCACCGGGGGGCACATTGATCGGTCGGAATCCAGCCGATCGCTGGCCCCAAAGGGAAGACGCGCTCAGCGCGTCCTCCGCATGGAACCCTACCTGCGGGTGGATGCGCTCAGCGCGTCCTCCGCAGCGAAAGGGTTAAGCTGTGTCACGGATTTTGTACTTGAGTCAAATTAAACAGTGAAATTAAGTTAATTTGTTTCATAAAGTCCTTTGCTGACTATTACTTGTATTGTAAATTAAAATCAATTTGATAGTTGATATCAATTCGATATTTGATTTCAATTTCGATAGTTGATATCAAAGTCGATAGTGTGGGAAATGTTGTATCCCATAGGCTTCAATGTTAAAAATATTCCAGTTTTAATTCAATGTCTAATAAACCTTTGCTTATAATATTCAGCAGTAAAAAGTCTCTTTATTTTTAGATCTTTTAAGCATTTTTTAAAAAAATAAAAAAATTATCAATTCGAAATTTGACCTGAAATTTCGAATCGAACTGAAATTTTGAATCCAAATTTTGAATCGATCTGAAATTTCATGTGGTCGAAATTTCAAATTCGGAATGCCTACGGAAGCATGAAAATGGTAAATTTCGTAGGAAAAACGAATCTGTACAAAATGAATTGCACATCCCTAATGTTGTGTGATTCCACAGGTAAAAAAAATAATTATGCCGTTATATAACAATATATCTGCAATCATTACAATCATACACTAAAACCCAGTTGGGCAAATAATAATAATAATAATAATTAAA
The DNA here is from genome assembly GCA_009667805.1 of Leptobrachium leishanense. Classification (NCBI taxonomy): domain Eukaryota; kingdom Metazoa; phylum Chordata; class Amphibia; order Anura; family Megophryidae; genus Leptobrachium; species Leptobrachium leishanense. The sequence goes on along the minus strand of CM019069.1, from coordinate 82,062,901 downwards.
ATTGAGTGGGTGGTGGTGGATTAAGTGAGATGGCAATGCTCAATTGGGAGAAGAATTCTTGGTGAGGACCCACATTTATATTCTAGACATAATCCCTGCTAGAGGTATTATGAGGAAAATTAGAAATGTGTCAATCACTGAAGTACAAGGAACCGGTTGACATATACTTGTCAATACAATTCATCCTTTTATTGCGCCATGGAACCACCATCCACTTTAGTAAAAAGCTCAGACTTTATGTATTATTCCTATCACACATTAAGATAGATGTCACTTACGTACATGCTCTCACCATTTCTGAAACTCTAGTGCTAGTGAACCTGACAACCAAAAAAACTCTTCTGGCCCTATTACCTCCTTAACGCTAGCGCTCACTTAAGTGAGCGTTAGGTTAAATGAGGTGATAGTGTGACGGCCAAATCATCTCCCGACAGTGCACCAGTAAAAGCACTTATAAATACGAGCTTACTGTACTTTGCGCTCCCTATACTTAACACGGGGAGCGCAAGGAGTAATTAACAATAGGATCACAAAGTCCTAACACTAATTACTCTTCATTGCGGCTAACTGAAAAGTTACCCACAGTTCTATGCTGGTGCTTATACGGCCTCTCAGTTATCAGTTATCACTAGCTGAAAAGCCCCCCCCCAAAAAAAATCAGATACTCACCTCTCATCCTGCGGTGAGAACGGAGGCTCGATATAACGCTTTATAACGTTACTGTGATCTTACCTTGTAATAGTATATATAGCTGAAAGGTTTTGGTAATAAAGTGCTTTTGCAATAAAAAACCCATGCAATGATAACAGTGGTGTAAAGATTATATCAAAAATAAATACGATTGTATCTCCGTGTTATCCAGTGAAACAGATAAATAAACACAAAAAGTTTGGTTTAGAGGTTTTATATATACAAACTAGCAATCAGGGTAATGCCATCTAGTGGCCAAATGTGCATAGTGTAGCAGCATATGATGAATGATTCAGTCCTGTATTGCCACCTGGTGGCTAAAGTGTATATTGCTTATTGTTCTTAGAACTTGATTTAAAGATGGTGGTTAGCCTTGGGGGGATTCAGTATCAGTAACAGTCCTTTATAGTCTCACTGAGTGCCAGATGTACATGGGCTGTTGGTCTCGCTCGAAAATATACAGGGTCAGTCGTGTCCTCCTCACCTCCAAGACAATACATTTATTTATTTATAAAGTATTGTACCAGGAAAGATACATTTAGATTTCTCTCATTTTCAAGTTATGTCCTGGGTTCAAGAACATTGTATTTGTACAGTAGGGTACAGTTATAGGCATTTATACAGCACCAGCATATTCCGTAGCGCTTTACAATGGGGGAGCAGAAACATAATAAATGAGGAAAAGACAACCATGCCTGTAGGATAGCTGTCCAGGTAATACAGCACTTTAACCAAGGACTCAGCCAGGCAAATAGTGCATAGTGTATACTGTTTCATAAAAATAGAGTTATACAATAATGGCAGGTACCCGCACATGATCCAGAGCCTGTTGATAATTCGGTTCACTTATTTTGCTTTTAGGTGCATAAGGGTGACCTCTCCAGTGCTTTTTTTCTGGAAAAATAAGTGGGGGTACTCTCACACCCAGGGAAAAACTGATTATTATGACTATTTTCGTGTCCTATTAAACAATAGTTGTAGCTCACTTAAAGGAAGACACTATAAAAGGGAACCATATTTTTTAATACTGTGTTCCTTTTAAATGAACTACAACTATTGTTGTAACCTATGGGGATAGCCACTAGGTGCCTCTGTTGCAAGAGAAGTCTGAATTGCAATGCAGTTAGCCGTTGTTTTGTTTTGTTTGCAACGCTGGCACTGAATGGATAATGCCCTAGCATTTGTGAGCACCACAGCAATGAAACTCACAGTAATGCGCAGAGTGTATGAGCTGCACAGCAATGAAACTCACAGTAATGCGCAGTGTGTATGAGCTCCACAGCAATGAAACTCACAGTAATGCGCAGTGTGTATGAGCTCCACAGCAATGAAACTCAGTAATGCGCACCTAAAACCAACCTCCCGTTAAATCCCATACACATCTCTCATTTAATGGCGAGAAGGGTGGCCTGATCCTCTGTTTCTTGTGGCGGCGAGCAGAGTGAGACTGGGAACAAACAGATCCGGGCTCGCAGCCTGGAAGCACAACACTCCCTGGAGTTCCTATGTATTCTAGAATCAATGAACGTCACAAAAATGTGTTCTTTAATTGTTATTTAAGTAGTGTAAGCGTGTGGGATGTCTGTGTAGATATTTCCATCAAAAAGTACATATGAATCAGGTAAGGCCAGACAACTTTTGATGATAAAATGAAGGTATATAGCAAGTTATTTTATAAGTGCAAGCTTAACAATGATGCAGCCAAGAAACTATAGTTGATCTTAATTAGTGCCCCATGAATCCACCCATACATCCACCAAAATTATCAGCAGAATTGTCTGCTGCTTAAAAAGTAAAGGCGTACATGTAAAAGAAATAGCCTCAATCACAATCCAGTACCGAAACAGAAATCACACCATGCAACAGTATAGTCACATATCATTTAGGAGTCCTAGGTGAATTACATGAAACTCTTATGAACAGCATACAGAATTCCGTAGAGGTGCACATAAAACAATCATTATAGACCAGGATCATAGGTTACAAATACTGCAAATGACCCACAGACCAACCAATATGTGAAAGCACTGAGAATAATAAGTGTTGTCCAGAAACAGGTATGTCTTCAACACAATCGGAACCACCATTTTTTTGTTGCTGGGCCCTAAAAAAGTCTCACTTGTAGACAAGACAAGTAAATCACTTAAATTTCCAATCCTCAGTATAGCTCACTACCGATCAGAAGGAAAATGTTTCCTTAGTGTCCCGGGTTGTGTGCACAAAACATTAGACAGTGGCATTGGAGTAATAAGCGTGACTTCCATTCTATGGGCCATATTACAAAGTTGGTGCTAACTTAACCAGAGCTGTTGTAAACTTAAAACCTCCATAGGCTATAATGGCTCTGGGAAGTTTACAACAGCTCTGGTTAAGTTAGCACCAACTATGTAATATGGCCCTATGTGTTTTGTGAAACAGCCTGTGAGATGCTACAACAATGGTATTCCTCCTATAAGATTGTAAGATTCATGCACGTTGCACAAGCACATCAGAGTTACACTATTGGTTTTCTATAACTGTATTGTTCTTATGTTCCCTGATTATGTATATATTGGAATATTCTGTAATGTGATGTTCTGCCATACTTACATTATTATTATATTATGTTCTGTCTCTAGGGATACACAAGTATTAAATAAACGGAATCCGTTAGCACCAAGTCCAGGCTGTGGTTAAAGGAACACTCTACTCAAAAAATCACCCCCCGTTTTTTTATCCTAACCTATCCCTATTCCCTTAATAAATCTTTTGTTTTTATTTTTTTTCTTGTAACTGTAATACTTACCTTAAAATCCTCCTGTTTCCAGCGGTGTTTTTTTTTTTTATACTCACCTCCCTCCTCTTCCGCTCCCGTCCTTCTTCTTGCTTCTTGGCTTCTGGTTTACGTGAGAGGCGCGCATGCGCGCCTCTCACGTAAGCCAGCCAATCGGCAGGCTTCCTCCCGGTTCCCTCTGAGGATTAGTGTTGCACGCAAGAGGATGTGCGCAACACTAACCCTCAGAGGGAGCCGCCAGCTTCTGCGGGGAGTAGGAGACGTCATCGCGCTGAAAGCGCGATGACGTCTCCTACTTGGCAAAAGTCGGCAGAAGCGGGAAATATGATTCCCGCTCTGCTGACTGACAGCTGGGAGGGCGGAGTAAACTTCTCCGCCTCTCTCAGCTGTTTTCAGCATTTTCAGCAGATCGGCTGAGCGGAGGGAGGGGGACAGAGGGCAGCATACTCCGGGCATCATGACCACCTAAAATAGCTTAGGTGGTCATTTTGCTTAGAGTATCCCTTTAACTTTCGTGTAACCGCAGCCGGACGGTAATTAGCGTTAAAACTTTATAATCCTAACGCTAATTAACACGTTAAGCATAGGGAGCGCAAAGTACAGTAACCTCGCGCAGAACAGCGCAAGATACCAATCGCTAACGGGGTTTTTTTAACCCTTTAACGTTTGGATTGTTATATGGGTGGCCCACGCTAGGGCCACCAGGGCTAACGTTAATGCTCACGCAGGTGAGCGTTAACGTTAGCACCTAGAATGTAATGTGGCCCACAGATTCTGGAGCCTTCTATACATATGGCTCGGTGTAGTAGGCCTTGGTATCTGTCTAAGGTGATCCCACCCTCCATTAATCCACAGCTGAGGTATTCTTCCTAGGTGACTTCAACGTACCTCCGAGAGATAAAATACTTTGCAAATAAATAAATGTGCGGTATTTGTGTATGTAACCAAGAAGGGTAAGCAAGGGTTCTACTCACATGTAAAAGCGTCTTAAGACACTGCTCTTCAGACAGCCAGTGATATTATAATGGGGCACCGAATCTCACATTGATCTGACTGTGTCTCCAAAAATCCTCCAAAAAAGGGGATTCAAGCAGGCAGCAGATAAATCCAAATAGAATTTATTAATAAAATAGATATAATATATACCAAGACGTGTTTCGCTATCATGTCGTAGCTTCCTCGGTTTACTCATCTTGTGCAATTATACAGTATGCTTGGATCATGGTTTCCACGTGCTTACTCCAAGACCGCTTCTCCACTGTTTTCAGAGTCCCAAGCATGTATAGGAGGGTCCTATTAAAACACTCAGGCTGAGCATCACCCTCTGGGTGGTAGGGTGCCATTCTGGACTTCTGAATCTGCAACATATCCAGCAGCTCTTTGATCAGCTTGCTCTCAAAGTCTCTACCTTGATCAGAATGTATTCGATTGGGTACACCATAGTGCATGAAATACTTCTGCCACAGGACTTTAGCTAGAGTCCATAAAGACTCCATGGAGGGTTTTGTTACCAGGCCATGTGACCTGCAAGATCTTGCTCTCACTGGACTATTTGTCCCCAGTCTCACTCTGCTCCCAGTGGCGTGAAGTGGTGGATCAGGCCGCTGTTCACGCCGTGGGATGAGAGGTGAGTATCTGATTTTGGGGGTGTTCCAGTTGGTGCTGACTATCCTGACCATCAGTTCATTTAGATTGTTTTGTGCTCATTAAGTATAAACACGATTTGAAGTTCATGTTTTATTATAGGACCCAAACATATTATATATTCTTATTTTCAGTAGACTTGACAGATTCAAAATATATCATTATTATGTGTATACGTCATGACCCCCTCAGAATGCTATGACAAACAATGTAAAAAACCATACATTTCCATTCAGATTTCAGTCATTTATATCGTAAAATTATTATTTTTTTCACATTTTATCATCCATACCTTTGTGTTTACATATTCTATGGGGCACTCTTGTTAAAAAAAATTAGAAATTTAAATTTTTGCTTGTGTTTTGGAGGATTGTGTTTTATGAATAAAATGATTATGATTATAATACTGACCTTGCTCCCGGCGTGGGAAATGTGAAGTGTGTAAATGGCAGTGGTATTTCGTGAACCCAGAACATACTTGAAAATGAGAGAAATCTCAATGTATCCTTCCTGGTAAAATCCTTTATAAATAAATAAGTTTTATATGTGACAAATGGATAATGCTATTGCTATGGAACAAAAATAAAATAAATAAATAAAAATGAAGAAAACAATAGTTTTTGTTTGCGTGGTTTCTTTTTACATGGTCATATTTGGTATCATTGGAAAGGGCAGACTCTGATGTGTCCAGTGACATCTAACTTAACTTTGTGGAGTGCAAAGAATGGAAATAAAAGGGTCCAAAGGACCCCCGCTCTCCTTGGAGCAGCACAGCAGCTTGTGTATTAGATGAACCAATGCATGATAACGCATTGCTCCATCACCTTCACATTTGGTCCCGGCATGGGAAATGAGAAGGTGAGTTAGTTCAGTTGCATTGTTTGCTTTTTAGGTAAAAGCACATAAGGGGTTATTCAGAGAGCAGCGAAATGCCCTCCGACATTTCAGTGCCATTTTGTTCCCCACACTTTGTGGCGATTCCACGAATCTAGTTTACCGACTCTGCGGTGTATTCAAGTACAACCGCAGGGTCCCCAGAGTGCATGGAGAACCTGCCACAAACCTAGTGAACTCCTGCCGGACACTCACCGAACACTCACCGAAAACCCGCTGCAAAAACTATGCCGAACATGCCAGAAAAAACCAACGAGTTGCCGATCACAGCGTAGTGCAGCCGCCAGAAAAAGACGACAAGCTAACAAACAAACAAAACAGTACGCTTGAAAGTTGTTTGCAAAAAAACGACTGAACGAAAAAGTCTGGAATTTACATTTCACTTCCGTCGAACAGCCGAATGGCCCCGAAATGTCACCGTACGCTGAATTTCACTGTCCGGTTACATTTCGGCTACATTTCTGATCTCTCTGAATAACCCAAATAATGCACCTGCTGTAGAAATAAGGGGAAGAAAGTAAATTTTGCATAGAATTTTTTTCCCTTTTTTAAAATTTTTAACATTACACGGGCATATTTGGTATTGCTGGAGAGGCCATACTCTGACCTTTCTGATGACAACTTACTTGACCTTGTGTGGTTTAAAAATCAAAGACGTTCCATAGCACCCTTGTGCCCCAATTGTGGCAGTTTAGGTTTTCGATGAAAAAATGCGTAATAATGAATTGTACACAAAGGAAAAAGTATTGGGTATATTGCAAATCACACCAATTTGGCAGTGAGGTGAGATCTTATATATATACAACCATTAATGAGTGATCCTTATGTCAGATGTGTAGCACCATAGATGAATCAAACATACGATTAGGGATGAGTTGTTCGGTTCGATCAGTTCGGAGTTCGATTGGAACGTTGGCGGTTCGCAAGTTTGCGAACTTTGAACTTTTTGGCGTGTTCGGTTCGAGTTCGCAATTTTTTTTTTAAAAAAGTATAAAAAATGCTTAAAAAATACTAAAAAATTTAGAAATAAAGAGACTCTTTACTGTAGAATATTATAAGCAACGGTTTATTAGATATTGAATTAAAAACTAATGTCTACGTGCAAAGATTCTCACCTCTAAATGACCTGTGCTCTCAAATGCCGTAAACAACAGGTGTTAATTAGTGTTTGGAAATAACATGTGCTTTTAATTAGTCTGGTCTAATGAATTTGATACATTGTATGTAGACTGAGGGTGTAGTGTCTCCTGAACATGTATCAAACAACACCTGTGCATCTGAGAAGTGTTCAGTTCTCTACTAAATCTTCCTCTGATATGCTGTTTAACCCCTTAACCCTGCATTGCAAAGGGAGGTAGTCATTTTAAACAAAGAACAGTATCATCAGGAAGCCATGAGACTATTATCAGATCCAATTACCTATCAGTGCCTAGATACAGACCCTACCAACTCTATTAAGGAACTATTTTTTAAATACCTACAAAAAGGTAGAGATAAAGGCATACTAAATGACAGAGAATATCAATATCTAAAGGTGGAATATCCATGTATCCCTGTCTTTTATCATCTACCCAAGGTACATAAAAATAATATAAATCCACCTGGGCGCCCTATAGTCTCGGGTATAAATTCGGTCTTGTGTAAGATCTCAGAGTATATCGATCATCTTTTACAACCCATAGTGGTTCAACCATCTGCGTATCTTAAAGATACTATTGCTGTTTTACGTCTGTTGAAGGATTTAGTCTGGGAGAAAGAATTTTTAATGGCCACTTGCGATGTGAGCTCGTTATACACCATCATCTCTCACGAAGCCGGCTGTGAGGCGGTAGAATTTTTTCTTAATAAAACCAATCACTTTGCAAGTGAACACATTTGATTTCATAACGGAAGGGATTCGGTTGATCCTACATAATAATTATTTTTGGTATAATGACATCTACTATCTACAGACACACGGCATAGCGATGGGGACGAGGTTTGCCCCCAGCTATGCCAACCTGTTCATGGCGCACTGGGAGAACAGTGCGGTATGGACTGGGCATGGCTGGGGTTCAAGCCTCATCCTCTATAGACACTATATAGACAACATACTTATTATATGGAGAGGCACGAGGGAACAGCTTGAAGAATTTATTAGCCATCTTAACCCCTTAAGGACAGCTGATGTACCCTGTACATCCTGTCCATGGGTCTCCCTTAGACCCGCGGACATACAGGGTACGTCAGTGGCACCTAACCCCCCTCCCGCCAGATACTTACCTCCCTCGCTGGATCCCTCGGCGATCTGGCAGGGAGGAAGTCTGCCCATGTGATTTACATGGGCAGGCGAGGTTGATGACGTCGCCATGCCCTCTATCTCCCCAACCATTGAAGCTAGGGAGATGCTTTTTACACTGCAGAAAAGGGGAGAGTCTCCCCTTTTCAGCGGTGTATAGCATTAACGATTTTGCCGCCGAATCGCGTTTCGGTGCTAATTGGCGCCAAAACGCGATTCGAACCTGGAGGTGGGCTGACATCTTGGATGTCAGCCAAGCCTCCAGGTGCCCCCCACCCACTGACAATCTCACCATATGTGTGAGGATGTCAGTGGGCCAGTTAACCATCTAGCTGCCATGTAGAGATAAGGGCATCCTAAGGATCATGGCAGCTAGATGGTCATATTTGACATCATTTGAAAGGCCTGATCATGGCCTTTCCAATGATACCAAACATGACCACTTTTGGTTTAAAAGAAATTAAAAAAAATTAAAATAATTGAAAAAATAAATAAATAAATAAAATAAAAAAAAGTTTTTTTTTAAAAAGTTTTTTTTGTCTGGGGGTGGTTTAATTAAATAGGACCTAGGCTGTCATCACAAAATGGTCAGAATGAGCGCAGCGCACATAGGTGAACTGGCTCAGCAGTGAAGGGGTTAAAAAGCAAACACATGTAAAAATTGGGTATTTCTAGTCTCGGGACAAAATTTTGAATTTATTTAGCCGGGGTCTTTTTTGGGGATTAACCCTTTCGCTGCTGAGGCTTTTCCCGCCCCTATGCTGAGGTCATTTTTACCTGTTTTGCGCATCATGTTTAAACGTGTTTTGAAGGCTTATTTTAGTATATGACCCAGACATATTATATATCGTTCTTTCCGTCAGACTCGGTAGATTCATAATATGTCATTATTATATGTATACGTTATGTCATGTCTGTATATTATAACAAAAAATGCAATAAAATATGTATTTTCAATAATTTACAATGTGTAAAGTGTTTTTTTCCACATTTTAACATGCGAGCAATTGCGGTTATATTTTGTATGGGGTGCGCTTGTTAAAAAAATTAGAGATGGGGTCTCGTTACATTTTTTTTGGGGAAAATGACACTATTTTTAACAAACGCACCGCATACAAAAATCGTTAGTGCAGCATCATTGTTCACATTATAATTGAAATGGGAACAATATTGCTGCATTAACAAACCCAAAAAAAAAAAAAAAAGTGTTTAATTTTTTTTTTTTAATTTTTTTTTTAATTTTTTTTTATTTTATTTTTTTTTTTTTTTTTTTTTTACAAAATTTTTCACTGTAGTGTTTGGTATCGTTGGAACGGCCATGCTCTGGCCGATCCAACGATACCAAAATTTAACCCCTAACTGCCACGGATCGGGAGATAGGGAGTTCATTGGAACTCCCTATCTCCACAGTTGGTGGCAGTTAGGGGTTAAGTCCAGGACTGGCGTCATCGTGCTACGCACGATGACGCCAGTCCTCTGGGGGAGTTCTCGGAGGCTTGGCCGACATCCAAGATGTCGGCCAGCTCCGGGAAAGGATCGCGAACCGGCGCTTTTCAGCGCCGATTCGCGATCCAGCTCCCCAGGGGTTAATGCCAGGCATCATTTGGAAGGGCAGGCTGTGCCCTTCCAAATGATGCCTGGGTTAACCCCCTGTGCGCCGCCGATCGGGAGGGAGAGAGGTCCGAAGGACCTCCCCCCCTCCCTTTCAGGCGCCTCCTCCGCACATGCGGGGGGGCGCCTGAATTAGGTGTCATCGCGCCCCCGCGATGACACCTAATGCTGGCGGCTGCTGGTCCGGATGCGCGGCTGACATCCAGGATGTCAGCCCGCACCGGAGGGGCCAGCGATCGGCCGGAACCCGGCCGAACGCTGACCCCAATGTGAGGACGCGCTCAGCGCGTCCTCAGCACACCAGCGGGAATGCTGAGGACGCGCTGAGCGCGTCCTTAGCATTCAAGTGGTTAAACTACGAAAAAGTGTGTTTTTACCATTTTTTCATCATATTTCATATTTTTTTTTATAGTAAATTATTCGATATGATGGAAATAATGGTATTTCTAGAAAGTCCATTTAATGGCGGGAAAAAGGGTGTATAATATGTGTGGGTTGAATAAACGAGTAAGAGGAAAATTTGACCTAAACACTAACAGCGCAGAAACGTAAAAACAGCAGCGGTCACTAAAGGACGGATTTGTGTAAAACCGCCCGGTCACTAAGGGGTTAATAACAATTCTCAGGGCATTAAACTTGAATATAATATCAGCTGCGAACAGATTAATTATCTTGATCTTAACATCTATGTGAAGGAGGGTTGAATTGAGACCAGTACCCATTTTAAAGATGTGAAAGTAAACAGCTTCATCAATGTCAATAGCCATCATTATCCCCCTTGGTTAAAAGCAGTCCCTAAAGGACAGATGACACGAATACGTAGGAACTGCACTGAGACAGATTTATTTATGTCCCAATCCCAGAGACTAATTGAGGATTTTTCGGTTAAAGGATATGAACAAAGCCATCTGCTTTCTATACGTAATGAAGTTTTAAATATGGATAGAACTGCACTACTGGAATACAAACCACACCATAATAGTGAATCTAATTCTTTACTTTTTGTGTTAGATTATAATTTAAACAATAAGATTATTACTCGATCAATAAGACGAAACTGGCCGATTTTAAAACGAGATCCTCTACTTAGTACCATTCTACCCGACCAACCCGCTATTATTTATAGGGGGGGCAAGATCTTTGGACGCCAGCTTATTAGAAACCATTTACGAGCTAAGACGAGTACTAAAAACCCATTTGGTCTAAAAATGGGATTTTATGGGTGTGGGCAATGCATTGCCTGTAGGAAAACAGGCAATCAAAAAAGATTGATCCAAATGATTGATACTCCATACAATCAATCTAATTTTAAAATTAACCAAATTATCACCTGCCATAGTAAAAATGTCAACTATTTACTCAAATGCCCTTGTGGGAAGAGATATGTGGATCAGACCTCAAGGGCACTGTACATTAGGGTTAATGAACATCTTTGTAATATTACCCGAGGCTATGATAAGCATAGTGTATCGGCACACTTTAAAGACGTCCATCACTGTAACGCTAGAGGTTTGGAATTTCAGGGACTAGAAATAATTATACACGATTGGAGAGGTGATGATATGTACTCCAAAATTATTAAATCCGAGATGCGCTGGATCCATACTTTGGACACTCTTCTCCCTATGGGTCTCAATGCAGACTTTGAAGTCTGTCATTTTCTTTAGTTTTCTCCGTTTTGTTTTTACTGTTTGGTTTTGTTTTATTTTTTTGGTGTAATGATTTTTTATTTTTGCAATACATTTTTCTTTAGAATGAATCTATTCATTGTTTATGTATATATTTTTTTTATTTATTAAATTTGACTATTGAGGAATATTGTTTGACACATTATGTTTTTTGATTCTCCTTTTGCCAGCTGCCCGCCTCATTTTTGCAAGTGAGAACTTTTTATTAGAAATGTAGGTACATCAGCTCAATAACAACTCCACAGCGGGATGGAGATGGATCTATGCAAGCATCTAGGGCTCAGACCGTTGAATGGAGACTGTAAGCTGCTGAGATTCACATGTGGACACTATGAACACTTACGGAGACAGGAGGCGATAAAGAGTTTCTACTCTACGCGGTGAGACGCAAACTGGAAGACACGCTGACCCGCACGCCAACATCCGCTGGTTGAGACGCAAACCGGAAGTAGCGGTGACCCGCACGCCAACACCATGCTTCCTTGTTTAACAATTGCGTCGACTATATAAGACTTTTTATGGACACATGGGGGCCAGATCCGACTGAGGAAGCCTGCAGGACAGCAGGAGAAACGCGTTTCGGTTTACACCCCCTATTTTATTGTTTTATCCTATGTTTATTAAATATTTTTACCTTTACTTTTATCCATTCCATCCTTTATATCCATCAATCTATTCACGGAGTACCCTATTACTTCTGCGATCTCTGGGATCCAAGACGTTTGTGACCCCTGTGACCCCCGGGACTTAAGAAGGGTGAGACCTACCTACATATGGTCTGAGGCTATCTTTACTGAGCCACCCCCAAGGAGGCTCTTTGACACATGAGTTGTTCCACGTTATTTGCTTTTTTCTTTGTGATTACAAACCGTATTGCGCTATATCTTCATTATTCTTTGAGGTCCTACTTGATTTATCCTGCATATCTGGACAAGAAATACATCGAGTTGGTGGGAGAAGCCCCCCTTAGTGGCTTACAGGCGAAGATAGAGAGCCCTACAGGCTCCACCTTTTTGAGTGTGCAATCTTCATCCTTTTGTTATATTCTCATCTGACCCTCTGATATTGCACAATTTGTCTTTTCATTCTCATTCTTAGGCTTATGACTTTTTCCATCCAGTTCATACCTAAGATGAGTATTTAAACTATTGCATTCCACCTTTGTCATTTGGTGTGAGTGCTTTGAATATTTATTTGTGTGCGCTCCCTGAGCTGCCTTTTCGGCAATTCTGTTTTTTATGTTTGTACATGTGGGTGAGGGATACACCCATTGGTGAGCTGCACTTTCCTATCTTTCAATTTGACCTAAACACCAGCGCCCTACAAACATCTCCAATCCATTAATTTGGGTTAATTTGTGCCATGTAAAGAGCCCTGTCTAGCTCTAGATTAGGCACATATGGGTTTAAGGTAAAACACAATAAACCAATTCCCAAAAAAATGCAACAAACTTAATTAAAATAAAAACTTTTTAATAAAATCAATCCAAAAGAAATCAAACAAAGTGACCAGACCAGGACACGTTTCGTCGATTTGTAGCTTCATCAGCTTGTCTATAATGAGTGAGTGGTTCTATTGCACATAAATACTGTTCTCAATTAAGTCCATTGTTGTCCCTACACTGCTTGGCATGTTTTCCAGACCTTCTTTTACTCCTCCACCGTCAATGTGCTAGCTCCGTCATCTAAAGCAGTGGTCCCCAACCCTGGTCCTCAGGGCCCACTAACAGGCCAGATTTTGCAGATCACCATGGGGAAATGCAGACTGAATCCTGCAATCACTGAGCAGCAAATCATAACACCTGTGCTGTGCTTCAGATATCTGGCAAACCTGGCCTGTTAGTGGGCCCTGAGGACCAGGGTTGGGGACCACTGATCTAAAGCATGCACAATCTTCCCTGCATTCCCCGCTCGAACACGAAAGCCATTTATTCTTACTTCTTGCGGTTGACATATTGGATATGCGCATTTCATTTCAACCGCAAAAAAGCGCAAAATAGCACTCACTCAGACTCACTTTAGAATCAAGATCATCCTTCTCATATTTGTGATAATGCATTGCGCCATCACCTCCCCACTTGCTGGCATTGTGGGAAATGAGAAGGAGTTAGTGCCGCACCATTGTCCACTTTACAAATAAAAATAAACAATAGTGCTGCATTATAAAAGAAGAAGACAAATAACAAAATTTTACTTATTTTTTTAATTTATACATCTGACCTGGTCATGTTTGGTATCATTGGAAAATACCATGCATAACCATCTATCTTTTATGGTTGCAGAGAGGTCCTTTGGATGCCTATATCTCTTTCATAAGGAATCTCCTGCCGGGGAGGAGGAAGTTCCATTTCTGACATTATTGCACCCATGCTCAATGTCGTCAATGGGTGGGGGGAGGTCCCAAGGTGTGGTTTAACTTCCAGGAAGTCAGGCAAACGTGGGATTCCCCTCATACCAGCAGAGATCTCCCTGTCATAGTCCTCGCCGGCAGGCAGCGCACTGGACCTGGACCTCATTCGAAACTCTTCTGGATCATCCCTTTTGTTACCTCGCAAGATTCCCTCACCGCTTCATCTGGAACCCCACTTCATCTGTGACCCCCGCTTCATCCAAGAACTCCATCCTGTATTACAGACTCTCTTCATCTGCCTATTCCTTATCCAGTTGCCGACTCCCTGCATACTGGACTTCTACCAAATATCAGTGAACCCTGCGCTCAACCCTGTTCCTGTGTTTTCCCTCTGTCTGCAAGTCAACTCCTTCCCTCTCCTGTTCACTCTCAGATCAACCTTTGTATCCATTGTCTGCCCTGCTCCAGTCCTGTTCATTCTGTCTTTAGTTTACTCCCTCTCTGCCCCTGAACCTGTATATTATATGTGTAGCGCTCGCCCCCGGAGGATCCGCTGATTAACCCCAGGATAGTCTCACCGCACCAGGAAATCACTATACACCAGCACTGTTGTGGATTTTCTATTTTATATACTTTACTGATCCCAATAAAGCAGCATATAATGCACATATACGGTATTTGAATGACAGGAATTCGTAACGAGGGAAAAGCATGCGGCAGAAAATAAACGGTTAACCCCCTCAGTTCTGGAGTGTAAGTCCCGTGAAATGGCTCAAAAATATATATATATATGTGGTGTCTAGGGTACCCGGGTACTTTGTTCAACTGGCCAGTGAACGGAAAGAGCAATCTTCGACTAGTCACCGTTGGGGCCCTGTGAATTGAAGCAATATAACAAGTGTGTGTTTCCGTTTCGGAACCGTGGGCCTGGGGGCCTCTCACCCATCCGTCGAACGAACTGTCCAGCACTCGATCCCTCGACCAAAGGATTGTCTCCACGTTGAATTGGAACTCTGTGCCAATGAATCTGCTCTCCGCTTGCCGAATTTCCGCAACTGGAACAAACGATCAGCCGCCTGCACTCCCATTCGATCGTCACGGCCTCCTAACTCGGGGTCCTGCCAGAACCAGCTTGTCCTCCAAATCTCTCAGGGCTGAGTATGTAGGTCACAGCACGATCTCCATCCCGATCTCCAGCACGAATAAAGCAGCGTCTGTACTCTGGCCTGGTTGTGATCCTTGACGATTCCAGCGTTGTTCTCAAACTTTGTGCGCCAAACACGAGGCTGCCAATGTATATCCTCCGCTTTGTTCAACCCACTTCCTGTCCTCACGCCAAGGGTGCTGGGAGATGGAGTCCACTTTGTCCAGCATAGTCCACAATGTCTCCAGCACTATCTCCCCCTTGTGGCAGCCATAGTCCAATGCACCAGAGCTAATATTAAAGCAGCACTACATATGGTTAACCCCTTTCTGTCTATTCTCAGCTCTCCCTTTGTTTGTTAGGCAGCCCTCTTCCTATCTTACCCCTCACCTTGTATTTGTAATACTGAAATAAACCCCTTTTCATTGAAACATATTGCCTACATTGTATCACTGCATCCTGGGCTCGCACCCTCACCCACCTAGCCTGGCTGGACCTGGCCCTCCCCCAGAGTCACATGTAAGCAATGATGTGTAGAGGACATCCTCTGCATGTTGTGGTGAAATGCTAGGAAGTCCCCCACACATCTATCGCAGCCAAGGGGTTAAAGTCCTTGAAAAGCATTAATCTAAAATTCTCAGATTGGCCAATTATATACACATGACCACCCTATGTCCAACCGATCAGCAAAGAGGTGACAGGACATTTTTCGCATCTTCTCTGATTACAAATGGCCATAATACATAAAGCCAATTTGACCAA
The DNA here is from genome assembly GCA_009667805.1 of Leptobrachium leishanense. NCBI lineage: Eukaryota > Metazoa > Chordata > Amphibia > Anura > Megophryidae > Leptobrachium > Leptobrachium leishanense. The sequence continues at coordinate 82,047,068 of CM019069.1, read as the reverse complement.
TAAGAAAAGCCCTTCTCTCAGGGGTCAGGTTGAGCAGGAACAAGTCAGAATGCAGTTCCTCTACTATTTATCCCTTTTGACCCACACACCGATAACCATTTCTTAGGTTTCAATCATAGGGTTCCTTAATAAGTCAACATACATATAGTATATTTAATACAATTATAATGTAATGGCGATTCAGTCTGTCAACACTGGCAGATTTATTGTAAACATTTGGCAGCAATTCAGCTCAACATGAGCCTTTCTCAAGCCTTACTAAAATGATTAGAACACATACATATTTATGCACACATAAGGAAATTGAGGCTAATTGACAACTAAAATTAAATTACCCGTACATACTTGAGAATAGCGCGACCCGAATATAACACGATGGATAGAGATTTATTATGGCAGCTCTGCGGAATATGCTGGCGCTTTATAAATAAAGAATAATAATACTCAAGACTCGAATATAATGAGAGGAACAAAATTTTACTGTACCAGTAAACAATTAAGATCCTTCCAGGTTCTCTTTACACAGTCAGGCTACCCCTCAGGCCAAGGTGCTCTGCTCTAGAATGATTGCAGTTATAACTAAGTATGAAGCCGCTGGCCACCCATCTTTACTAGCGATTAGATGGCCAGCGGAGGCGAGCGAGGTGAAAGATTGGCTTAAACCGAGTGTGCCCTCTGGCCGTGATGGATCCCACCTCTCCTGAATCCGGGAGTTCCTGAAGTGTTTGCAAGCATCAGGGAGCCTACATTCACTTCAGCGAGACTACCGGAGCTTCCGGGAGACTTGGGATCCAGAGCAAGGCAAGTTTTTTTTTTACACAAGTGATTCAGATGTCTCGAATATAACGCGACCCCTCCAATTTTAAAGGTAAATTTTTGTCACCAAAATCTAGCGGTATACTCGAGTATCTACAGTAAATTAAATTCATCAGTACCTTCTCATTTTTCTCCTAAATCACCATTTTATTTTCTTTCGAATTACTAATATATTTACTTATTTTACTGATTATTTTGCTGTTTAAATCATTTGCCTATCAAGCCAACAGCCAACAATATTCTGTGTGTCATAAATAATATAAATAATAATAAAAGCAAGTTATATATTTTGCATAATTGCCTTTTTTCTATATTTATTATAACCAACCATTAAAATGCATTGCAATGAGTCACATGTTTTACAAATGATTGCTTTGTCAACGTGCCAGAGGTTTCTTTCTGTCACTATTCAATATGTTGTATTTGAAATAATAAAGGTTGTGCTGATTTACCCGAATCTCTAAATCCTACATGAAAAGAGACCCCGGTTATAAGAGCAGTATATTGTAACACACCAAACAATAAACCAAACAATGTAAGGAATAAATAAAAGAAACACACCTTTATTGCTATTGGGTGACTGGATTTGTATGCTAAATGGAAATTAAAACACATGTTTGTCAGTATATAATGAGTCCAAAACCGTCCTGTTACAATACTGAGTTATCAGCTGAGCAGGGAAACAAACATGGGGAAGGTAAATATTTTTTTCATATATTATGTTAGGATTTCTTAAAATTCAATACCTATTTGATACATTTTAGATTGTGTTTACAGATAGTTTTGCATACATTTCAAATTTCTATACACGTATGTTCTTTACAATAATATATCACTGATCGAGACCGTAAATTCTTTGTAAACAGATATACATACATTTCTAAGACAATGGGGGTTATTCAGAGAGAGTCGATCTGGCCCCGAAATGTAACCAGACACTGAAATTCTGTGTACTGTGACATTTCGGGGCCATTCGGCTATTCAGAGAGAAGGCAATTCGCAAAATTTTGGCGAATTGCCTGTATGTACGGTGCCTGTTCGAGGGCAGTGAAATTCCCCATAGAGAAGCAATGGTTCATCTATTCAGAGAACACCGAACAGCTGAGGAACGTCAGTGAAGTGCCCTGCCGGTCGGTGGTTTCATTCCTCAGGTTTATTCAGGCGATTCCCATACAGGGTTATTCAAAGAGAATCGAAAAGTCACCGTACGTTCGGTGACTTTTCGTTCCCTGCACTTCGGGGTGATTCGGCGATCCTATTTCGCCGACCCTGCGGTGTATTCAGCAAGCCCCCGTAGTGCAGGGAAAACCCGCCGCAAACCCGCAGAACACTAGCCGCAAACCTGCCGAACACTAACCGAACACTCACCGAAACCCGTAGAAAACAGCTGGATTAACCCCTGACGAACACGCCGGAGAAACCCAACTAGCCACCGATCACAGCGCAGAGCAGCCACTGGAAAAAACTGAAACAGACGAACGAGGTAAAAAAAACAGTACGCTTGAAAGTTTGAAAATTGAAATGCTGTTTGCAAAAAAACTACTGAACGAAAATGTCTGGAATTTACATATAAAATCCTATGAATGATAATAAAAAGGGCTGTTACAGAAAAATGAAAAAACATTTTTTAAAAAACAGAAAAAAATGTTGACAAAAAAAATCACAAAAATTGCCTAAAAGGTCCTAAAAAAAAATCTATAAATAAAGAGACTCTTTACTGCAGAATAAAATAATAAACAGTTTATTAGATATTGAATTAAAACTGGAATATTTTTAACATTGAAGCCTATGGGATTCTCCTGAATAAATCTGTTGAATGAAACGACCGAACAGCAGGGCATTTCGGCAACTTTTCTCTGCTGTTTTGTGTTCTCTGTATAGACAAGCAATTGCTTCTCTATGGGGATATCACTGCCCTTGAACAGGCACCGCACATGCAGGCAATTCGCCAACATTTGGCGAACTGCCTGCTCTCTGAATAGCCGAATGGCCAGGAAATGTAGCCGTACACTGAATTTCAGTGTTCGGTTACATTTTGGGCCAGATCGGCTCTCTTTGAATAAATCTGAGAGGCTTCAATGTTAAAAATATTCCCAGTTTAATCCAATATCTAATAAACCGTTTATCATTTCATTCTGCAGTAAAAAGTCTCTTTATTTCTAGATTTTTTTAGGATCTTTTAGGCATTTTTTGGGATTCTTTAATTTCTCCTTAACAGACCTTTTTATAATCATTCATTGGATCTTATATGTAAATTCCAGGCATTTTCATTCAGTAGTTGTTTTGCAAACAGCGTTTCAATTTTCAAACTTTCAAACGTACTTATTTTTTTTACCCCTTTCGTAGTTTGCTTTTTCCGGCGGCTGCTCTGCGCTATGATCGGTTTCTCGTTGGCTTTTCTGGCGTGTTCGGCGTGGTTTTTCCAGCGGGTTTTCGGTGGCTTTGCAGCGGGTTTGCAGTGGGTTTTCTGAATTCACCGCAGGGTGGGGAATATTGATTACCTGAAGTGCAGGGAAGCGCAGGGAACGAGAGAGCACCGAAATGTCGGCGACATTTCGGTGCCCTCTGAATAACCCCTTTAGCAGTTTATAAAACTCCAACCACCATCACGCTGGAATAGGACAATACATTAAGCTCCCGTTCACACCTAAGTGTTTTAAAGCGCGTTCCTGCGCGCTATAAAACGCATGAACAGGGAAATCCCATGATTTCCTATGAGACCTGTTCACACCTGGGCCTTTTAAAGCGTGCAGGAACGCACTTTCAAACGTCCTACGCACAAAGAAGTACGGGAGCTTCTTTGGTGCGTAGTACAGCGCGTTTGTGGCCATAGACATAGCCGTGAATGCGCTGCAATGCGCGTTCGCACGTTTTTTCGTATGTGCGATACGCGCGTAAAAAAAACGTTTGAAAAACGCTGAGGTGTGAACCCAGCCTTAGGTGTTAAGTTAAACCATTCATGGTTTTTCAGAGAGAGTGAAAAGCAGGAGAATGACTGGAGAATGAAAAATTCTAGGTCAAAATAGCCGATTTGGAAAGTGAAATGAAAGGGAGAATTTTTCTGGTTTGGCTATTTTGACCTAGAATTTTTCATTCTCCAGTCATTCTCCTGCTTTTCACCTCTCTCTGAATAACCCTGTATGTGGTTCCTTTTTTGAGAGTCTTTGGCCATTTCTCAAGCTAATTAGTTATTAAAAAAACAAATTAGACCACAGGAAAAAGGCAACCATGGAGCAGTATTTCCTTAAAGGGATCTTTCACTGACGGGGCTGTAGATCACCTAAGGGGTTATTATTAATTAAAGTAGTGAAATTGTGGGGATTTGCAAATTTTTTGTTAAAATAGCTGAGTAGGGAAAAAAAATCAAATTCAGGTATTTTGACCGGAAATGGCACTTGTAGTTTTCAACCAACCTGCTACGTTTTGAATCATCCCCATATTAAAATGCAGAAGCATACCAGTAGAATTCAAGTTATTTATTTTATTTATTTATTTATAAAGTATTTTACCAGGAAGGATACATTGAGATTTCTCTCGTTTTCAAGTATGTCCTGGTTCAAGAACATTGACTTGTTACAGTCGTTACAGAAATACAAAGTAATAAATGCAAGATATGGAAAAAACACAAATATACATATTAACACAGAAAATAAATATGTAGGAAATATAGTCATTATGTTACATGTTTACAAGTGTAACTGTTCAAGTATTGATGTCTAAAGTTAACGCAAGTTTGAATCCCTGTTTTAATGACAACAACAATATCAGTGTGTTCAGGTATGTGTAAATTGTGATTTGCCACAATTACTAGTTCCATTTGATTTTAACTGTGTATCATAGATCTTAACACATGATTACATAATGGTCAATTCATATTATCTCATTTTTTTCTATATGTGTGGTTTTTATAGATAATTTTCTATGAAGATAAGAACTTTCAAGGAAAGTCCCACGAGTGTTCTGGGGATAGTGCTGATCTGCATTCTTATTTTGCCCGATGCAATTCCATCCGGGTTGAAAATGGTTGCTGGGTGATCTATGAACGCTCCAACTACATGGGACATCAGTACTATCTAAAAAGAGGAGAATACCCTGACTATCAGAGCTGGTTCGGGTTTAATGACTGCATACGATCCTGCCACTCAATTCCACAAGTGAGTCAAACAAGAACTGGTGTAGAACTTGTTTTGTCTGAAAATTGTTTTGATTAAGGAAAAATAAAATATAGTATAAAAATAATTTACATAGGACAGACAGAAATAAGAACAATTTTTAAATTGGTGGATGTTAGTATGACAAATAGTTACTCTTATGCAAATGTCTTATCATGTGGAAAGCTTTCATGTCTGTGATGACCACTAGGAATGTGCAATTCGTTTCATACCGAATCAATTTTCACACGAAATTTACTATTTTTGTGCTTCGTAGGGCATCCCAAATCCGAAATGTCGACCACACTAAATTTTCGGATCGATTCAAAATTTCGAGTCATTCGATTCGATAGTTCAGATGATTCGAAATTTCGTGTCGATTCAATAAATGGGGTTGATTCGATGATTCGAGTCATTTAGGTTATTCGGATCATGTCGGGTCATTCGGTTCATTAGGTTTTTCATTTTATGCTGCATTATTGACCACGCAAATGCTCTGCATCTTGTAAATATAAGCTATCTTAAAATTTATCAAATGGTCCATTAGTATCTTATGATACCTACAATTTATTTTATTTTGTTTGCCCAATTTTGCTTAGTTCAGATCCTTAGCTATTGGACTAAAATTCCTTTAAATGTTTTTATTATTTACAAATGACTACATTCAATATCAAGGAAAATATATGTATAATTGTAACTATATCTGACATGAACATTATATTGATTATATAAGACACTGGCAGAATAGTTTTCTTTAAACTTTTTTAATTTATTTTTTCTTTTCCGTTCCGTTATCTAACTATTCTAATGGCTCTGGCATCCTATGAAAAAAACAAGGCTTTTAAGCAGCTTCACTAATTGATGCAATGTGGCCGAGGAGGGCATTTGTCAAACTCAGCCATGGCTAAATTTTTTTTATTTATTTTTTTCAAATTAAAATGTTTAATAGTTTAAAAATTAAAAGGAGGATACAGAAAAAAGAAAGGAGGAAGAGGGAAGATCAGCACAGTCTCAGTACAGAATCACGCAAATATCAACATCAGGAAATAAAATTACATCAAGAAGGAGAAACATATCTCTCGGCTCCACCAATCATCAATTATTATAAAGTGTCACTGATAATAAGCAATAACAATTCAATTCGGTAAACATTTCACAGGTTATGACAGGCACGGATTCATCTATATTAACACAAAGCCAGATTATAAAGATCGTATATCCCACAGCTCCCACAGGTCACGGACCAGAACCCTCAAAGACAAAAGTGGGGAGGCTAGTTGGTCATGTGAGCGTAAGGTTGAAACTGTCAAATTTTGATCCTCCAGTGTCATCTGAGTCCAATTTGGAAGCCATAGCCGAAATAGAGAATTGTTCTCAATTAGAAATTAAATTTAGGGTAAGAATTTAGGGTTACGGTTGCATATTACGATTAGGAATACAAATTAGGGAATGATAATATATGATCTTATTTTAGGGTTAGGACTACACCTAACCCTGAACCTGACAGGTAAAAGAAGGGGCAGAATCTGTAACCTAAAAAGGGAGCAGAATTTTAGGCTTAGGGTTTAGGGTTAAGCACAATTAGAAACCAAACCCTAATTTGTAACCCAAACATTAATTTGCAACCCCAACTTTAGTATGTAACACTAGACCTACAGGGTTATTGAGAGAAAGGTGAAACTCTGGAGAACTTTTGGAGAAGTGAAAATTCTAGGTCATAATAGCGGATATGGAAAGAGAGATAAATTGGGGGACTTTTTCTGGTTTGGCTATTTTCATCTAGAATTTTCACTTCTCCAAAGGTTCTCCAGAGTTTCACCTTTCTCTCAATAACCCTGCTAATTTCTAATTGAGAATGATGCTCCATTTCGGCCGAGGCAACCAAAAGACGTGGCCAATATTGGACCATCAAAATTCAAACGTGGACGACATTGGAGTGTCAAAATTCATTTGTCGTTGAATTTGACAGATGTCCTATTTAGCTGCCTCTGAACTGGAGCGTGTTTTTCAAATACATGACTTTTTACTGCGCCATTTCTTGACACAGCTTAATGCCACGGTCTTTTTCATGGTAAACCAGTGACACGGAACATTATGATAATTCTTTCCGATGCTTAGCTATGTTAAATACCCAACATCGCTGTTACTTTGCATTCACTTTCTACTGGTTACTTCTGTGTTCTACTTCCTTAACAGCATCATGGCAATTACAGAATAAGACTTTATGACACAGAGGACTTCCGTGGACAAATGAAAGAGTATGTCAATGACTGCTCTAACATCAATGAGAGCTTTCACGTACATGATGTCCTGTCTTCCAATGTTCTGGATGGTTATTGGATCTTCTACGAGGAACCTGGCTTCAAAGGAAAGCAGTTCTTCCTAAGACCCGGTGAATACAGGAAATACTCCAACTGGGGCTCTGCAAATTCAAGAGTCGGCTCCATAAGAAGAATTGTAGACTTTTACTAAACATTTGAGATGCTGAACGTATATTGCTCCCTTATGGAAAATAAACTTTATAAAGAATATAACTTTCTCCAGTTAATTTTAAGACAATATTAAACATAAAACAGAAAATTACCAGCATTACCCACACAATTTTGTAAGATATACAGTTGCAAGAAAAAGTATGTGAACCCTTTGGGATTACGTGGAGTTTTGCATGAATTGGTCATAAAATGTGCTCTGATCTTCCTCTAAGTCACAACAATTTGAAAAACACAGTCTGCTTAAAATAATACAACACAAACATTATATGTTTTCATGTGTTTATTGAACAGAACATGTAAACATTCACAGTGCAGGGTGGAAAAAGTATGTGAACCTTTGGACTTAATAACTGGTTGACACTCCTTTGGCAGCAATAACCTCAACCAAACGTTTCCTGTAGTTGCAGATCAGACCTGCACAACGATCTGGAGTAATTTTGGACCACTCCTCTTCACAAAACTGTTTCAGTGTAGCAATATTCTTGGGATGTCTGGTGTGAATCGCTCTCTTAAGGTCATGCCACAGCATTTCAATCGGGTTGAGGTCAGGACTCTGACTGGGCCACTCCAGAAGGCGTATTTTGTTTTGTTGAAGCCATTCTTTTGTTGAATTACTTGTATGCTTTGGGTCATTGTCCTGTTGCATCACCCATCCTCTGCGGAGCTTCAGTTGGCGGACGGATGGTCTTACGTTTTCCTGCAAAATGTCTTGATAAACTCTGGAATTAATTTTTCCATCAATGACAACAATCCGTCCAGGCCCTGAGGCAGCAAAGCAGCCACAAACCATGATGCTCCCTCCGCCATGTTCTACAGTGGGGATGAGATTTTGATGTTGGTGTGCTGTGCCTTTTTTTCTCCACACATAGTGTTGTGTGTTTTTTCCAAACAACTCAATTTTGGTTTCATCTGTCCACAGAATATTTTTCCAGTAGTGATGTGGAACATCCAGGTGCTCTTTTGCAAACTTCAAACGTGCTGCAATATTCTTTTTGGACAGCAATGGCTTCTTCCGTGGTGTCCTCCCATGTACTCCATTCTTGTTTAATGTTTTCCTTATTGTAGATGTGTCAACAAAAATGTTAGCGTGTGCCAGAGATTTCTGTAAGTCTTTAGCTGACACTCTAGGATTCTTCTTTACCTCATTAAGCATTCTGCGCTGTGCTCTTGCAGTCATCTTTACAGGATGACCACGTCTAGGGAGAGTAGCAACAGTGTTGAACTTTCTCCATTTGTAGACAGTCTGTCTTACCGTGGACACATGAACATCAAGGCTTTTGGAGATACTTTTGTAACCCTTTCCAGCATCATGCAAGTCAACAATTCTTGATCTTAGGTCTTCTGAGAGCTCTTTTCTGCGAAGCATGGTTCACATCAGGCAGTGCTTCTTGAAACCAGTAAACGCAAAACTGGTGTGTGTTTTTAAAGGGCAGGACAGCTTTCAGCAACACATCCAATAATATCACACTGATTGGACTCAAGGTTGGCTCACGCCTGGCTCCAATTAGCTCTTGGAGAAGTCATTAGGCTAGGGGTTCACATACAGGGTTATCCAAAGAGATTCGAAAAGTCACCGCACGTTCGGTGCCTTTTCGTTCTCTTCAATTCGGTTCCTTTTGCCGATTGCATTTCGGTGACCCTGCGGTGTATTCAGCAAACAGCACAGGGCCCCCGAATTGCAGGGAAAAGCTGCCGCAAACCTGACGAAAACTAACCGAATGCACGCTGAAAACAAGCAAACACATCTGGATTAACCTTCGAAGAAGCCGAACAGGAGCCGAACAGGAGCCGAATCACACAGAGCCGAACCAGCTGTGACATAGAGGAGGCAGTGAATAAATTAGAAAAACCATTTGTATGAATCTGGGAAAATGAAACGCTGTTTGCAAAGAAACTACTAAGCGAAAATGTCTGAAATTTTCACAGGAGGTCCAGGGAATGATAATAAAGAGGCTGTTACAAAAAAAATAAGCAAACTGAAAAAAAAATAAAAAAAAAATCGGACTTTTAATTTTTTTTAAAAAAATTCAGAAAAATGCTTAAAGTATCCTAAAACATCTATAAATAAAGAGACTTTTTGCTGCAGAATTTTATAATGAACGGTTTATTAGATATTGAATTAAAACAGGAATATTTTTAACATTGAAGCCTATGGGATTCTCCTGAATAAATTTGTCGAATGAAACCACCGAATGGCAGGGCATTAGGGGAACCTTTCACTGCTGGTTTGTGTTCTCTGAATAGCCGAAGCAGTGCTTTTTCATGGGGATTTCACTGCCCTCGAACAGGGACCGAACAGGCACCGTATGTGCAGGCAATTCGACAGGATTTGGCGAATTGCCTGCTCTCTGGATAGCCGAATGGCCAGGAAAGGTAACCGAACGCTGATTTTCAGCGTTCGGTTACCTTTCTCAAGCAATTCGAATCTCTCTGGATAACCCTGATACTTTTTCCACCCTGCACTGTGAATGTTTACATGTTATGTTCAATAAACACATGAAAACATATAATGTTTGTGTTGTATTATTTTAAGCAGACTGTGTTTTTCAAATTGTTGTGACTTAGATGAAGATCAGAGCACATTTTATGACAAATTTATGCAAAATTCAACTTAATCCCAAAGGGTTCACATACTTTTTCTTGCAACTGTACCTTTTAGCATTTTTTTTATTTTTGTTTACATGATTGTTAATACCATATGGAAAGCACATTGCTGCACGTCTACATTTATTCTATTTATTTATTTATTTATTTATAAAGTATTTTACCAGGAAGGATACATTGAGATTTCTCTCGTTTTCAAGTATGTCCTGGGTTCATGAACATTAAAATGTTACAGTTGTTACAGAAATTCAAAGTAATACAATGCAAGATATTAAAAAAACAACACAAATATACAGATTAACAGAAAATAAATATGTAGGAAATAGTCATTATGTTACATGTTTACAGGTGCATTCCGTATTGAGGTATGTTAATAGGGAGCTCTTGAGTGACTTTAGACTGGGGGAAGATTAGATGGCGTCTGGGAGGTTATTCCATAATTGCGGTGCTCTGTTGGAAAATGAGGATCGAGCCACTTTCTTTTTGTACTGTGGTATTGCAAGTAAGGTGCAGGTCCTGGATCGGAGGCTATAGGATGAGGGAACTGCTGGAGGAAGCAGTCTATTCAGGTAGAGTGGCAGCTTCCCAGAAAAGCTCTTAAACACCAGGCTTTTATTACTGAATCCCATGTATATATTTAATTGTAGCCCATGCTTTCCCACATATATAATAATAATTATTTGCATCTATGTTAATGTCTATCTCATTTAATGTTTTGGTTATATTCATAACTCCATTCGTTGGTTTAATAAAGTAAAGTCGCTACCATACAGACACATAAAAAAAAATTAAGGAAGCATTTTTGGAAGTAACCGAAATTCTTCAAAATCAATGGAAATTTCTCAACTGCAATCAAATTCAAACATCTTTCTGAAGCTATTTAATTTTAAGGTTAAGGTTACTTTTAGGGGTAGGATCAGGGTAAACCTAACCCTTCCTTAAGAGTCTGCTACCTGCATTTGCATCATAAATAGGAAAAATGCAGCCAAATCTAGGATTATGCTTTCTGGTTAGGGGTAACCCTAACCATAAATGTAACCTTAACTCTAAAACAAGAACTAAGAGTCAGCTAAACCTAAATACAAATCATAACCCTAGTACTAACCCTAACACAGATACTAACCCTAAAAGTATCCCAAACCCTAAAACTCAATAACTTCTGAAAACCATATAAATGCTATTGCATTTGAAGATTTCTGATTGCTCCCAAAAAAAGCTTCCGAAAAACAATGAAAGGTGTTGAATTCAGAAGTGCCAATACCAGGGGTCAGCATCCTTGGCTCCCTGGTGTTTTGGGAACTACATCTCCCAAAATGCTCAGTCACCCATTAGGCTGACTGAGCCACATGGGAAATGTAGTTCCAAAACATAAGGGAGCCAAGGATGCTGAGCCCTGGTCTATACAATTCAACAATTTACAGGGTTATTCAAAGAGAATCGAAAAGCCACCGCACGCTCGGTGACTTTTCGTTCTCTTCAATTCGGTGCGATTTGGCGATCCCATTTCGGCAAAATTTTCGATATTTTGGTGTATTCAGCAAGCACCACAGGGAAAAGCCGCTGCAAACCCGACGAACACTCACCGCAAAACCCAGCGAACGCACGCCGAAACCCGCAAAAACTTCTGGATTAACCGGACACCGGAGAACCACAAGCAGGAGCCGATCACAGCGCAGAGCAGCCACTGGAAAAAACCGACACCGCAGACGAATGGAGTGAAGAAAAAAAAAAGTACGTTTGAATGTTTGAAAAGTGAAACACTGTTTGCAAACATACTACTGAGCGAAAATGCCTGGACTTTACAAATAAGATCCAATGAATGATGATAAAAAAGGCTGTTATAGAAAAAAGAAAAAACGATTAAAAAAAAACGAAAAAACAAAGGTTTGCAAAAAAATCCCAAAAAATGTCTAAAAGATCTTAAAAAATCTAAAAATAAAGAGACTTTTTACTGCATAATATTATAATGAAAGGTTTATTAGATATTGAATTAAAACTGGAATATTTTTAACATTGCAGCCTATGGGATTCGCCTGAATAAACCGGCCGAATTAAACCACCGAATGGCAGGGCAATTCGGCAACTTTTCATTGCTGGGTTTTGCTCTCTGAATAGCCGAAGCATTGCTTCCCTATGGGGATTTCACTGCCCTCGAACAGGCACCGAACAGGCACCATATGTGCAGGCAAATCGCCAGGATTTGGCGAATTGCCTGCCCTCTGGATAGCCGACTGGCCAGGAAAGGTAACCGTACGCTGAATTTCAGCATTCGGTTACCTTTCCCCAGCAATTCGGATCTCTTTGAATAACCCTGTTCATCATTGTGTTGTTTTCATCTACATCCACAAGGTGGCAATTTTACAATATCATACTCAATTGAACATACCTTCCAAGCACAAGTCCACAAACTGTCATAGCACAAACTCTATAACAGTATCATATTATTCCTCCTGAAATTATAAAAACCTTAGTGCAAAAGATCTGACCATGTAATATAAATCCAATAAGAGCACATTGAGAGGGCCTCATGAAAATATATAGTGGAGCACTATTCAAGCAATTGCATCATACAAACATCAATCAATAGACTTTATTTCAGATGCTGCCTTTGATAATGTGCTACGTTAATAATGAAAAAACAGTGAATACATGAAAATTAATTCCAGAAATAAAATGTTTGTCTACATTCCTTAAATTCTGGTGTGTGAAGAAACGGAAGAAGTGAGAAGTTTGCCCATGGAATTTAAAGGGTTAAATGAAAGAGTTAAGCAGCACAAACTTCACCTAATGGTTTTACAAAAAAAAACTGGGTGAACCTTCAGTGAAACACTGTATCGCCTGCTTAAGTGGACCAAGGACCAGCTGATCATCAACACGTTTCCCAGGAGGCATTCTCAAAATATCAGCTATACTTAAAAGTCCAATATAAATACAAGTTCCTCCTCTGCATCCCCTTTGGTGAACATGTGTAAGGCAGACACTAGCAGAATAGACAGATCACTTTTCAATTCACGCCCATGTATACTACTTTGTATTAAATCACATCAATTTATATATTGACGCACGGTTAAGGAAAAAGAACAAATCAACATACTGCAAACTTTAGCCAATTATATACATGTATAAACAATAAAGAATTATTATTCTTTCAAGAACAAACCTTAACAAATGTTCAATGGAGTTTGGATTCTTTATAGTAACTGTATTCTTAGAACACATAGCTTACAAACTCCTGGAAAACTGGCAGAGAATTACCTAAGCCGAAAGGTATGATGGTTTACGCGTAATGCCTTTAATGAGTACTGAAGGCAGTCTTCCAACCATCTCCTTGACTTATACATATCAAGTTAGATGTGCTCCCAAGGTTGAGCTTAGTTAAGAAGACCTTAAACTCTTGCAGGCGATCAAATAGCTTTGTTATTAAACGGATGGGATGTACATTATTCACAATGATTTTGTTGAAACCCCAGTAATCTGTAGAGGTTCTCAAATCGCCCTCTTTCTTGGACATAAAAAAGTATCCAGGCCCTACAAGCGTAGAAGAGCGTCTAACAAATACCTGTCCCAAAGTGTTCTAAATATTCTCCACTATCTGGTTCTCTTTAAGCATCTGAGGATATAAAGACAATTTAGGAATTATAATCCAAAGGAGTTGGTCAACAGCTGGTGTGGGGTAGTATCTCTCCACTAACTACTTATAGACCTCTGGCATCTCTCCCATAACAAAAGTAGCAGCGGTTTTCTCTGTAGTACAGACCAGATAGATATGTAATAGGCAGCCTAGTACAGCAGGTAGGGAAGGAGATGTAACCTCCTCCAAGGATAGCTTCCAAAAATGTTCAATCCAATTGTTCAACTTTATGAGTATAGTGGAGTGTGAAATAATAGGGGGTCAGCAAACGTGGCCCTCCAGCTGGGCCAAGTTTGTTGACCTCCCCTATTATTTCACACTCCACTATACTCTTAAAGTTGAACCAGTTGGATTCTACATTTTTAGAAGCTATCCTTGGAGGTGGTTACATCGGGTTTGGGTCGAAATCCCTACAACCAGGTTCCCTAATGCCAAAATCCCGACGGCCAACTTCCCTACACAGACAACTCCCTGACAGCCAACTTCCCTACACAGCCAATTCCCTGACGGACAACTTTCAGACATCCAAAATCCCAGCGGCTAACACTAACCCTAACCTTACTCCCTAACCCCCCTAAACCTATCCCTAACCCTAACCCCCTAAACCTAGCCCTACTCTAACCCCCCTAAATCTAGCCCTAACCCATACCCCCTAAACATAGCCCTAACCCCCTAAACATAACCCTAACCCCCCTAAATCTAGCCCTAACATTAACCCCCTAAACCTAGCCCTAACCTTACCCCCTAAAACCTAACCCTAAGCCCCCTAAATCTAGCCCTTGCACCCCTAAATCTAGACCTAACCCCCCTAAATCTAGCCCTAACCCCATCCCCTAAACCTAGCCCTAACCCCCTAAACCTAGACCTAACCCTAACCCCCTAAAGCTAGCCCTAACCCCCCTAAACCTAGGGTTAGGGTGTTAGTATTAGGGTTAGCCGCTGGGATTATGGATGTCTGGAAGTTGGCCATGTAGGGAAATTGGGATGTCCGGCACTTGTTCTGTCTGGAAGTTGGCCGTCGGGATGTTGGCATTAGGGAACCTGGCTGTAGGGATTTTGTCCAGCACCCGGTTATATCCCATGAAGGGAATGTAGTTCCATACCATATGGAGGGACAAGCTTGCTGCCCGCTACTGTAAGACATCCAAGACATGATTCATAAATTCACCCACTAGTGCCTCACTATCTCAACAAACCTCTAGTGCCAGAAATCTGAAATCAAGAGTGTATACTCTTAAGGGCTGGGTTCTCTGACTTAACATGGGTTTAGCTGCTGTGGAATGGCTAGCAGGGGGAATCAAATGTTCTACGCAAAACAGGCATATATATATATATGTATGCAATTGGCTTCTTATTTTCACATAGGGAATTGATCCATGCCAAAGCCTTTTTAGAAAGTAGGTTTATCATAAACCCAACATTAGATCTATCGGTTGGGTTTGTTCAGGGCGATAGCTCAATGCTTACTGGCTTAGGAAAGGAGAGGTCAAACTAGAAGAAAGATCCCCAGTAAACTGCTTATCAGGGTTAGGTACCATAGAGGTAGAGGGGTGCAGGAGACTGGTTTTCAGATTGCCAATAAGTAGTATTGCCCAAAAGAGTCTGATGGACCTGGTCAAACTAGTAAATTTCCTGGTCCATCTGCTTCAGTCTACTTTTGGTCTGAGGATTCTGGCCTGCATCGTTCATGTCCCTATTGTGATGTCAAGATGCGAAACTGGAATATGTTGAAGCAGAATTCTAAAATTCCTGTGAAAGCATAAACCCGTCCTTGTATCGGCTAGTTAACACAACTACACTAGCTAGAGTCAATATAACAAAGCAAGGTCAGGATTCAAGACCAAGACAAACACAAGACAAACCTGGTCAAAGATGCAAAAGATACACAAGCGAGTACTAGGTTGCCTCAGCAAGATGAAGAACCAAGGAGGTCATAGAGCAAGTCGGGTTGGTAACAGGTAATCAGCTAATCTAGAATGCACTCTTGGGATATGAAGAATAACCAACAGGCCACTAACCTAATGCACATCTGGGCTTAAAACAGACTAAGAGGACACATCAGAAAATTATGCCTATATGTGCATCAATTGGTCAACGAGAATGAGGGGAAGTTGCATGCATCACCCGAATGACATAGGCATGAATTGATATGAATTTTTCAACTCATGTCGCAACACTATCAAAATCGTGGGTCTACTGAAGAGAAATGATGGAAAGACATATATACTCCACTAGAGGAAAACAATGCAGCGGCCTTTGAGAATGACACTGAAATAGAGCAACAGGTAAGTGTACAGGAGACTTCATACCATGACCATGAGCACCAGGTGAATTGATTTGGTGATTTAAAACTTACTGGTGATTTGAAAATTGCTGAAAATCTCTTGAAAATACACTATATTGCCAAAAGTATTCGCTTACCCATCCAAATAATCAGAATCAGGTGTTCCAATAACTTCCATGGCCACAGGTGTATAAAATCAAACACCTAGGCATGCAGACTGTTTTTACAAACACTTGTGAAAGAATGGGTCGCTCTCAGGAGTGAATTCCAGCGTGGAACTGGGATAGGATGCCACCTGTGCAAAAAATCCAGTAGTGAAATCTCCTCGCTCCTAAATATTCCACAGTCAAGAGTCAGCTGTATTATAAGAACGTGGAAGTGTTTGGGAACGACAGCAACTCAGCCACGAAGTGGTAGGCCACATAAACTGACAGAGCGGGGTCAGCGGATGCTGAGGCACATAGTGCGAAGAGGTCGCCAACTTTCTGCAGAGTCAATTGCTACAGACCTCCAAACTTCATGTGGCCTTCAGATTAGCTCAAGAACAGTGCGCAGAGAGCTTCATGGAATGGGTTTCCATGGCTGAGCAGCTGCATCCAAGCCATACATCACCAAGTGCAATGTAAAGCGTCGGTTGCAGTGGTGTAAAGCACGCCGCCACTGGACTCTAGAGCAGTGGAGACGCGTTCTCTGGAGTGACGAATCGTGCTTCTCCATCTGGCAATCTGATGGACGAGTCTGGGTTTGGCGGTTGCCAGGAGAATGGTACTTGTCTGACTGCATTGTGCCAAGTGTAAAGTTTGGTGGAGAAGGGATTATGGTGTGAGGTTGTTTTTCAGGAGCTGGGCTTGGCCTCTTAGTTCCAGTGAAAGGAACTCTGAATGCTTCAGCATACCAAGACATTTTGGACAATTTCATGCTCCCAACTTTGTGGGAACAGTTTGGAGCTGGCACCTTCCTCTTCCAACATGACTGTGCACCAGTGCACAAAGCAAGGTCCATAAAGACATGGATGACAGAGTCTGGTGTGGATTAACTCGACTGGCCTGCACAGAGTCCTGACCTCAACCCGATAGAACACCTTTGGGATGAATTAGAGCGGAGACTGAGAGCCAGGCCTTCTTGTCCAACATCAGTGTGTGACCTCACAAATGCACCTCTGGAAGAATGCTCAAAAATTCCCATGAACACACTACTAAACCTTGTGGACAGCCTTCCCCGAAGAGTTGAAGCTGTTATAGCTGCAAAGGGTGGACCAACGTCATATTGATTAGGAATGGGATGTCACTTAAGTTCAAGGCAGGTGAGCGAATACTTTTGGCAATATAGTGTATATATACAGTAAATAGCATCGATATATTCCCAGATACAGACAAGGTTAACATTTTGTTGACTTTTTGTGGAAGCTGTATCACTAATAACGTTATCATGGGCACAAAAATACGAATTGCATGGTATGTGGCCATTTTACTTATATAGTTGTTCATTAAATATATACATATATATATAAAACAATATGAAGAATCCAGATGCACACAAAGGCATCTGGATTTTTCATATCGTTGTACCTGCAGCCAGAATTTGCACCGAAGCAAGCATACTCTGTGTGACATGCTGTATATAAGTGCGGGGTTCCTTGGAGTCTCTCTCTCTATATATATATATATATACAGGTGAAACTCGAAAAATTTGAATATCGTGCAAAAGTTCATTTATTTCAGTAATGCAACTTAAAAGGTGAAACTAATATATGAGATAGTTCAAGCCGTGATTTGTCATAATTCTGATGATTATGGCTTACAGCTCATGAAAACCCCAAATCCACAATCTCAGAAAATTTGAATATTGTGAAAAGATGCAATATTCTAGGCTCAAAGTGTCCCACTCTAATCAGCTAATTCAGCCATAGAAACATAGAAACATAGAAAAATGTCGGCAGATAAGAACCTTTCGGCCCATCTAGTCTGCCCAATTACATGGATACTTTACCTGGATTTATCTTTTGTTTAGGATAGCCTTATGCCTATCCCATGCTTGCTTAACCCCTTAGTGACCGGGCGGTTTTACACAAATCCGTCTTTTAGTGACCGCTGCTGTTTTTACGTTTCTGCGCTGTTAGTGTTTAGGTCAAATTTTCCTCTTATTCGTTTATTCGACCCACACATATTATACACCCTTTTTCACGCCATTAAATGGACTTTCTAGAAATACCATTATTTCCATCATATCGAATAATTTACTATAAAAAAAAATATGAAATATGAGGAAAAAATGGTAAAAACACACTTTTTCATAATTTAATCCGAAAAATATACAACCACCCAAAACGACCCTGGCTAAATAGGTTCAAAATTTTGTCCCGAGACTAGAAATACCCAATTTTTACATGCGTTTGCTTTTTAACCCCTTCACTGCTGAGACAGTTCACCTATGTGCGCTGCGCTCATTCTGACCATTTTGTGCTAATTATTTTTAGATGACAGCCTAGGTCCTATTTAATTAACCCCCCCCCCCCCCCCCAAGACAAAAAAACTTTTTAAAAAAAAACATTTTTTTATTTTATTAAATTTTTTTATTCTTTTTTTTTTTTATCTAATTATTATTTTTTTTTTTTGTTAAACCAAACCTGATCATGTTTGGTATCATTTGAAAGGCCATAATCAGGCCTTTCAAATGATGGCAAATATGACCATCTAGCTGCCATGGATCGGGAGATAAATGGATCCTTAGGATCCCCTTATCTCTACATGGCAGCTAGATGGTTAACTGGCCCACTGACATCCTCACACATATGGTGAGGTTGTCAATGGGTGGGGGGGGACCTGGAGGCTTGGCTGACATCCAAGACGTCAGCCCCCCTCCAGGTTTGAATCGCGTTTTGGCGCCAATTGGCGCCGCAACGTGATCCGGCGGCGAAATGGTTAATGCCATACACCGCTGAAAAGGGGAGGCTCTCCCCTCTCCAGCGGTGCAAACAGCATCTCCCTAGCTTCAAAGGTTGGGGAGATAGAGGGCTCCGAAGGAGCCCCCCCTCCCCTCCATTGAAATGCATGGGGACGCCTGCTGATGACGTCACCACGCAGCGTGGCGACGTCACCAGCCTCGCCTGCACATGTAAATCACATGGGCAGGCTTCCTCCCTGCCAGATCGCCGTGGGATCCGGCGAGGGAGGTGAGTATCGGGCGGGAGGGGGATTAGGCGGCACTGACGTACCCTGTACGTCCGCGGGTCTAAGGGAGACCCGAGGACAGGACGTACAGGGTACGTCAGCGGCCCTTAAGGGGTTAAATTCAATTACTGTTTTGGCCTCTACCACTTCAACTGGAAGACTGTTCCATGTATCCACCACCCTCTCAGTAAAATAATGCTTTCTGATGTTACTTTTAAACCTTTGCCCCTCTAATCTAAGATTGTTTCCTTTTAGATATCCTCCCTTCCTCTACCTTGTGGATTCCCTTTACGTATTTAAATGTTTCTATCATATCTCCTCTGTCTCGTCTTTTTTCCAAGCTGTACATGTTAAGATCATTAAGCCTTTCTTGGTAACTTTTCTCCTTCAAGCCGTACACCATTTTAGTAGCCCTTCTCTGAACTCTCTCTAAGATGTCTATATCCTTCTGGAGATACGGTCTCCAGTACTGCACACAGTACTCCAAGTGAGGTCTCACCAGTGCTCTGTACAGTGGCATGAGCACTTCCCTTTTCCTACTGCTAATACCTCTCCCTACACAACCAAGCATTCTGCTAGCATTTCCTGCTGCTCTATTACATTGACTAGTTACCCTTAGATCCTCTGAAATAATAACCCCTAAGTCCCTTTCCTCAAATGTTGAGGTTAGGACTGTATCAAATATTCTATATTCAGCCCTTGGGTTTTTACGTCCCAGGTGCATTATCTTGCACTTATCCACATTAAAACTCAATTGCCACAACTCCGACCATTTTTTTAGTTTACCTAAATCATTTGTCATTTGGCTGATCCCTCCAGGAACGTCAACCCTGTTGCAAATCTTTGTGTCATCAGCAAAAAGACATACTTTTTCATTAATACCTTCTGCAACATCACTAATAAAAATATTAAAGAGAATGGGTCCAAGTACTGACCCCTGAGGTACCCCACTGGTAACAAGACCTTGCGCCGAATAAAATCCATTTACCACAACCCTCTGTTGCCTGTCACTCAGCCACTGCCTAATCCATTCAACAATATTGGAATCCAAGCTCAAAGATTGCAATTTATTGATAAGCCTTCTATGCGGAACAGTATCAAAAGCCTTACTGAAATCTAAATAAGCAATGTCTACTGCACCACCTGTGTCTATTATTTTTGTTACCCAATCAAAAAAATCAATAAGATTAGTTTGGCATGATCTCCCTGAGGTAAACCCATGTTGTTTCTGATCCTGTAATCTATGTGTTTTTAGATGTTAAACAATCCTTTCCTTTAACATGGTTTCCATTAATTTCCCCACTACTGACGTAAGACTAACTGGCCTATAGTTCCCAGATTCCTCCCTACTATCCTTCTTGTGAATGGGCACAACATATGCTAATTTCCAGTCTTCTGGGACGACTCCCGTTAGCAAGGATTGGTTAAATAAATCTGTTAACGGTTTTGCTATTACATCACTGAGCTCTTTTAATAATTTAGGGTGGATCCCATCAGGCCCCATTGACTTATTTGTCTTTACTTTAGACAGCTGCTGTAGAACCTCCTCCTCTGTAAACTGATATGTAATTGTCTCGTTAGTGTTTCCTCCTAACTGAGGTCCCTTTCCTTCCTTTTCTTCTGCAAAGACTGAACAAAAATATTCATTGAGGCAGTCAGCGAGACTTTTATCCTCTTCTACATACCTTCCTTCCTTTGTTTTTAATCTAACTAATCCTTGTTTTACTTTTCTTTTCTCATTTATGTATCTAAAAAATGTTTTGTCCCCCTTTTTTACTGACTGAGCTATTTTCTCTTCTGCGTGTGCTTTGGAAGCCCTTATAAATTGCTTTGCCATAACATCTGCAAAGGGTTCCTGAGCCTTTAAAAGGTCTCTCAGTCTGGTTTAGTAGGAATCACAATCATGGGAAAGACTGCTGACCTGACAGTTGTGCAGAAAACCATTATTGACACCCTCCATAAGGAGGGTAAGCCTCAAAAGGTAATTGCAAAAGAAGTTGGATGTTCCCAAAGTGCTGTATCAAAGCACATTAATAGAAAGTTATGTGGAAGGGAAAAGTGTGGAAGAAAAAAGTGCACAAGCAGCAGGGATGACCGCAGTCTGGAGAGGATTGTCAGGAAAAGGCCATTCAAAAGTGTTGGGGACATTCACAAGGAGTGGACTGAAGCTGGAGTCAGTGCATCAAGAGCCACCACACACAGACGGATCCTGGACATGGGCTTCAAATGTCGTATTCCTCTTGTCAAGCCGCTCCTGAACAACAAACAAAGTCAGAAGCGTCTTACCTGGGCTAAAGAAAACCAGACCTGGTCTGTATCTCAGTGGTCCAAAGTCCTCTTTTCTGATGAGAGAAACTTTTGCATCTCATTTGGAAACCAAGGACCCAGAGTGCGGAGGAAAAATGGAGAGGCACACACTGCAAGATGCTTGAAGTCCATTGTGAAGTTTCCACAGTCTGTGTTGATTTGGGAGCCATGTCATATGCTGGTGTTGGTCCACTGTGCTTCATTAAGTCCAAGGTCAATGCAGCCGCCTACCAGGAGATTTTGGAGCACTTCATGCTTCCTTCCGCAGACGAGCTTTATGGGGATGCAGACTTAATTTTCCAGCAGGACTTGGCACCTGCCCACACTGCCAAAAGCACCAAAACCTTGTTCAATGAATGTGGGATTACTGTGCTTGATTGGCCAGCAAACTCGCCTGACCTGAACCCCATAGAGAATCTATGGGGCATTGCCAAGAGAAAGATGAGAGACATGAGACCGAACAATGCAGAAGAGCTGAAGGCCGCTTTTGAAGCATCCTGGTTTTCCATAACACCTCAGCAGTGCCACAGACTGATATCTTCTACGCCACGCCGCATTGAGGCAGTAATTGCTGCAAAAGGGGCCCAAACCAAGTACTGACTGAGTACATATGCATGCTTATACTTTTCAGAGGTTCGATATTGTTCTATGTACAATCCTTGTTTTATTGATTGCATGTAATATTCAAATTTTCTGAGATTGTGGATTTGTGGAGAGAGAGAGATATTCATTGTATTCAAATATAATTTTTTACCTGTATACTAGTAATGTAGATCTTGTTTGAAATGCTGCAAGATATATGACATTATCAAGTGTCCACAATTTTTCAACCCAATAATATTTCTGTAAAGGATAAATCATTATATAAATATATCAAAAATAGAATTCTGTAAGTTATTTGATATTTTGGTCTATTTTAAAACAACAACCTTACAGAATTTTGCTTTCAACATTTATTTGAGTGTTTACTACATTCTGTGTGTCAAATAAATATTATGCTACTTAAGGTTCCAGATGACTTCCCCTCTGAATAGCGCCTTCGCAGTTTAAGAGACTCCCCATTTACAACTCCTAACAGATTGCTTGGTATACAGTCACTGGCCAAGATTATTATTATTATTAATTTTTATTTATAAAGCGCCAGCATATTCCGCAGAGCTGTACAATGGGCACAGTATAGATAGGGTTACAATACATTGAACAACATTTTGACAAACCAGTACAGGAGGAAACGAGGGCCCTATTCCCGTGGGAACTCACAATCTAGAAGGGTTGGGGGTGGAAACAGGAGGAGAAGACTGCAAGGTGAGAATGATGGACTGCAAGGTGGGAGTGATGGACTGCAAGGTGAGAGTGATGGACTGGTTGTGTCAGTGAGTTGGGTGGTAGGCTAAATTAGGGATGAGCAGTTCGGTTCGATGTGCTCGGAGTTCGATTCGAACATCGCCAGTTCGCATGTTCGCGAACTACGAACATTTCCGCGTGTTCAACGCATGTTCGCCCACAATGCACCACAATGCACTTTTCCACTGGCCTGAAGCTAGTAATTGGCCACAGCCTGCACCTGACCACAGTTTAGGTGCAAGACAGGTGCAAGACTATGCCAATCACAGCTCAGAGTCCTGATTGGGCAAATTTTGCCCAATCATGGGCTCACAGAGCTAAGTCCCGCAGCACAATATATAAGACGTCCCTTGCAGCCCCAGCAAGTGTTTTTTGAGAGGAGATTGTTAGTGTGTGTTCTCACTGCCAGTCTGTCAGCAGCTATTGGGGGGGGGACTCATTTCTACAAAATATCTGGGAATTGTTGTAATCTTTGTGCTCTCACTGCGAGCAACTATTTTGGGGGTCTCATTTCTACAAAATATCTGGGAATTGTTCTAATCTGTGTGTTCTCACTGCCACCCATCAGGGGGTCTCATTGATTTATAGGAGGTTTCTGGGAATTGTAATCTGTGTCTTCTCACTGCCAGCTATCATGGGGTCCCACATACTTCTAGCAGATTTCTGCGAATGGTAATCTGTGTCTTGTCACTGTTGCCAGCTATCAGGGGGTCCTATCAAGGGGTCTCACTGACTTGTAGGTGGTTTCTGGGAATTGTAATTTGTGTCTTGTCACTGCCACCCATCAGGGGGTCTCACTGATTTATAGGAGGTTTCTGGGAATTGTAATCTGTGTCTTGTCACTGGCTGCCAGCTATCAGGGTGTCTCACTGAGTTATACCAGAGTTCTGGAAATCTTTAATCTTTATACCAGAGTTGAATCAGAGTTCTGCAGCATATCTCCAATTTTTACAACAGAGTTGAATCAGAGTTCTGTATATCTTTAATCTATATATCACTCACCAGGTCAGAAAGACCAAAAAGGACAGGCAGACGCTCCCAGACACAGATAAGAGGGCAAGCAGTCTCTGTGTCGGGAGGCTGTGCTTCTGGTCGTCGTGGACGTGGTGCATCCAATGCAGGGGTACGCTTGCCCTTTCTAACTGGTGCTGGCCGTCTTAAGCAGCAGCAGCAACATACAGAGGATTTGGTGGATTGGCTAACCAGGCCATCCTCATCCTCCGAGTCCTCTGCCAGCCAGGCTTGTAGTGCTTTACAGTCCACCTCAGCTGCCAAAGCATCTAATGCAGCCTCCATGTCCACAGCTACTCCTGCCATAGCCTCACTTTCACACATGGAGGAGTCAGCTGAATTGTTTGACTACAATGACAGTGACATGCTGCTTGAGGATGCGTAGCAACTTCAGTGCTCTGATTCAATCTCTGAGGTTGAGGAAGGGAGTATAATCAACCTAGAGGAAGGGGGTGCCAGTGACACACAAATAACTGGCACTCATTTTGCCCCTGCAGCTGCAGCATACTGCCAAGTTGGCTGCAGTGACGAGGAGATAGGGGGTGATGACAATGATGATGAGGTCACTGCCTGATCGAACAGAGGAGTCAAGTGAGGAGGAGGAGGCACAACAAACACGAGGCACAATGTCCTCTATGACCAACCATAGCACTAGCCAGTCCAAGGCATCAGATGTCAGAGCTGCTCAGGTGCAGAGCGCTGTTGTCTCAAAGCACACATCCAGGAACTCTGCTGTCTGGGAGTTCTTTAAGAAATGTGCAGCAGACCGCACCGTTGCTTTTTGTAATCTATGTCAGATGAGGCTCAAGCGTGGGAAAGACACCGGATGCTTGGGTACCACGTGCTTGAGGGGACATATGAACACCTGCCACGCATCCTCTTGGTGCAAAACTTTGCTATATGTCCTGCCATGTCATTGACTCCAACCTCCACTGACAGGGATGATGCTACAGTAATGGATGTACCAGGTCCTTCTTCACGATGTGACAGCATCCCATCAGCTGAAGATTTACGCAGTTTGCCCCAGCTGCTGCAGCGTAAGAAAAAATATAGTCCCAACCATCCCCAAGCACAGCGTCTAAATGCCAGCTTAGCAAAATTACTCGCATTGCAGCTGCTGCCTTTCCAGCTGGTGGACTCTGCTTCCTTCCATGAATTTGCTGAATGTGCTGTACCACAGTGGCAGGTTCCAAAACGCCATTACTTTTCACGCAAGGCCATTCCAGCACTATAGCACGTGGAAGACAATGTTATCGAGTCATTGGGAAAGGCAGACAGCAGCAAGGTGCATGTGACTTTAGACACGTGGTCCAGCAAGCATGGACAGGGCCGTTATATTTCCTTCATGGCACACTGGGTAACTATGATTGCAGCTGGGAGGGATCCAAGACGGGGCTCTGTGCTGGAGCTTGTTCATCCACCACGCCTCCAGAAAGCTGCTTGTATGAGGTCTGTCTGCTCCACCACCACCTCTCCCTCTTCCTCCTCCTTCTCTGTCTCTGGCGAAGTGGCAGTTAAACCGATGCGTGACAGGGGCTACGCAATGGCTCAAGCAAAGAGATGCCACACTGTGCTTGAGCTGGTTTGTTTAGGGGACAGGAGCCACACTGGGCCAGAAATTCTGTCAGCTCTGCAGGGGCAGGTGCAGAGATGGTTAACACCACGCCAGCTTCAGCTGGGAATGGTTGTCTGTGATAATGGCAGCAACCTTCTCTCTGCCCTATGCCAGGGTCAGTTGACACATGTACCATGCCTAGCACACGTCCTAAATCTGGTGGTACAGCGTTTCCTAACCAGGTAAACCAGGGCTGGCACAGCTTCTCAGCCAGGCCAGAAAAGTCTGCAGCCGCTTCAGATGGTCATTCCCAGCAAGTGTTCGCCTGGCAGAAATTCAAAGGGTCTGCAAATGCAGCAGAGGGCCATCAACGAGTACCTGTGTGAGCATGGCACAAGGACAGGTTCAGGTCAACTTGTTCCCCCCGCAGTGGCTGATGATCAAGGATGCATGCACTGTACTGTCACCATTTGAGGAGGCAACGAGGATGGTGAGCAGGGACAGTGCATGCATCAGTGACACAATTCCTTTAGTGTTCCTGCTGGAGCACACTCTGCAGGGAATTATAGATGTGGTTCTACAGGCAGAGCAGCGGGAGGAAGAAGATGTCTTCCCTAGCTCTGAAGGGCCCAGTCTTTCCACAGACAGCATTCAAGCGGGTCCTCCTCAGATCAGACAGGAGGAGGATGAGGAGGAGGAGGAATATTTAAGTAGTGGGGGCATTGAAGGTGGGGATTCCTCAAGGAGGGTTTTGTGTGCTCAGGAACCCAAGGACTAGTACGTGGCTGGGAGGAGGAAGTGCACGATGGGGTCATCCTCATTGACCAGGAAGACTCGGAAGATAATGCCACCTCCAACCTACACTGCATTGGCTCCCTTATCCTGCAAAGCCTGGTAAATGACCCCAGGATTCGTGCTATCAAGGAGAGGGATCATTACTGGTTGGCAAGCCTTCTTGATCCACGATACAAGGGTAAAGTTGCAGAGCTCATCTTGCCCGCACAGACGGAGCACAGGATGAAACAACTTGAGTATGCTCTAAAGGGACACTTTTGTAACACCTTTCCAGGCACTGGTAGGTTACCAAGTGATGACACAGGTGCTTCTGAGGCTGCGGATGATCAGAGGAAGAGCGGTGAAGGCCGGGGCTGCTTGACTGATACCTTTTTAAAAAAATTTAGTCCACGACGCCCAGGGACGTCAAATGTAGGCACCCATTGCCAGCATCTTCACCATATGGTGCAGGACTAACTAGGGGCAAGGGCAGACCTGGGTACCTTTCCAGCAGATGATCCACTGGCTTACTGGGTGTTGAGATTGGATCACTGGCCAGAACTTAGCCAATATGCTATGCAGCTACTAGGTTGCCCTTCTGCTTTTTGAAAGGACGTTCAGTGCCGCTGGAGGTTTTGTCACAGACAAAAGAATGCGTCTGTCCACCGACTCTGTAGACCGGCTGACATTTATAAAAATTAATCAGTCCTGGATCAGCAGCTATCAATCCCCTGATGCTGACGTAATGGAATAGATCGGGGATCTCTTCTGAATTCACAAAACCTCCACCACTGCACTCTTCCACAATACCACAAAAGGGTTACAGTGTGAAGACACTTGCTGCCACCAAAGGCACAACATTTGGCTGCACTGACACTGACGCCTATATTACCAGATTTATATCATTTTAATTTTTTGGACCTCAGGGTCCAACCCTCCACTTTTCTACAATACCACAAAAGGGTTACGGTGTGAAGGTACTTGCTGCCACCAAAGGCACAATATTTGGCTGCACTGACCAGGCCAGCCATAAGAAATTTTGGGGCCCCTTACTGACCCTCAGAATGGGCCCCCCCCCCGTGATCCCCTCTTTCCATATGACACGTACAAATATTTTGGCAAATATAACATGAAGCCTGCCACCACGTCAAGGTAGGCCCTACACTAACCTACCTATTACAGGCCTCCCCCTCTAATAAGGACAGCTTGTAAAAATTGTGTAAAAATACACTTTAATCTGAAGTAAATAAGAGCCTTTTAGTTTGATTAGATTTTGCCAAAATATTGAGAAATCCTATCATGAAATATTTCGTATATCAAGATTGGCCCTTATTGGACCGCTTCTTCATAAAGTACAAATATATGCCCCTAGTGGGCCTCTCCTTTACAAAATATCAAGAAAATGCCCCCAACGGACCTTTCCTTTACATAACCATAGTACAGCAAATGTTATAAGTAAAACGCGCATGCCACACAGTCTGAAGGCATGGGCCGTAATAACAAAAACACAAGAAGTTGGCAAAGAACTGCAAATGCCACACAAGCTAAATTTATTTATTTATAAAGGATTTCACCAGGAAGGATACATTGAGATTTCTCTTGTTTTCAAGTATGTCCTGGGTTCAAGAACATTGAATTGTTACAGAAATACAAAATAGTAAAATGCAAGATATTAACACAGAACAAATATACAGATTAACAGAAAAATAAAGATGTAGGAAATAAAGTCACTGTTACATGTTTACAGGTGCATTCTTTATATAGTCACTGTTACAGGTTTACAGGTGCATTCTGTATATAGTCACTATATTACAGGTTTACAGGTGCATTCTGTATATAGTCACTATGTTGCAGGTGCATTCTGTATATAGTCACTATGTTACAGGCTTACAGGCCATTCTGTATATGGTCACTGTTACATGTTTACAGGCACATTCTGTATATAGTCACTGTGTTACATGTTTACAGGCGCATTCTGTATATAGTCACTGTTACATGTTTACAGGTGCATTCCGTATTGAGGTATGTTAATAGGGAACTTTTAAGGGACTTTAGACTGGAGGAAGATTTGATGACGTCTGGGAGGTTATTCCATATTTGCGGTGCTCTGTAGGAAAATGAGGATTGAGCCACTTTCTTTTTGTATTGCGGTATGCAAGCAAGGTGCTGGTCCTGAATCGGAGGTTATAAGATGAGGGAACTGCTGGGTGAAGCAGCCTATTCAGGTAGGGTGGTAGCTTCCCAGAAAAGCTCTTAAGCACCAGGTTGGAAAGGTGAGTCTAGATTCCAGTGATGGCCAGTTTAGTTCTTTTAACATGTCACAATGGTGGGTCATGTAGTTCCATTGTAGCACAAAGCGGCAGAATGAATGAGTTATACAATGTAGTAAGTTTCTGGAGGTGTGATTGAGGGGCAGCTCCATACGCTACATCTCCGTATTCAATAGCTGGCATATTCCGTATTCAATGCACATGGACATATTCACTTATGGGGGAGCTGACCATCTCCTCACTTTAAGACTTGCAAAATCTTCAATTAGATCCTTAAAATTTAGTTTTCGTGCAAGTTCATGCTCAATGGAAAGAATTGCAAGGCTGTTCAGACGTTGCTCACTCATTGTTGAGCGCAGATAATTTTTAATTAATAACAGCTTAGTAAATGCTCTCTCTCCTTCAGCCACAGAGAGTGGAAGGGTGATGAAAATTCTGAGAGCAATGCAGATTTGTCCAAAAATTCCTTCAAGCTTGTAGCTTGTAGCTTATAGAATGCGTTCAACAAGTGAAGTGGACCCAAATTGCATGGAAAGGTAGCATCATGCACTTTGCGAAGGTGCCGAAGCTCATGTACTAGAGAACATGAAAGGTCTTCTGGGTAGTTCGCTATCAGAGTTTCAGCAGACGTCAGCAATTCTTCATCGGATATTGCTCTTAATTTTAAGATTGGTGTAAACAAGGAGCAAATTCTTTCCATGGATTGAAAGCGTTGGTCAAGCTCAGTAATTATTCTGTCAAGTGTAGTAAGAAAAACATTGATCTTGAAAGATGTTTCTGCATCCATTTCCTCATCACAGGATTGTGACTGGTGTCCTTTTGCTCTTTTCAGTTGCCTTGGTGCTTTCAATACTTTTGGTATTTCCATTTCTTCTGCCACAAGTCTAGCCTCAGCTAAGATATCGAGCCACCTTTCTCGAAATGATTGCATTTCCAGGGAAAGCACCTTTATATTTTCTGCTCCGATTTCCATTGAAATTGATCTAGACTGGAGAATCTTGTTCCTCTCTTCAAAGCACTGCAGAACTTTTACCCAAAAGGTTGCCAATAGAATTGCCTTAAAAGATGAAAAATAATCTTTTAGTCCAGTTGCTTCAGAATGAGCATCACTTGAAAGTCTTTGACAATCCATTATTTTTTCTAAGGCATCAATAATGCTTGGCAGTCTCTGTGCAATTGGACGAACTGCTTCCACTCTTGCGCTCCATCTGGTGTCACTTAAGGCATGCAAAGAAATTCCAGTCTCATCCTTCAAAATAGTCCACCTCTCAGGACTTCCACTGAAAAACACATACAGACGATTAACATATCCAAAAAATGTGTACACATCAAGGCAGCATGATGCTGCATGTACACCCACAAGATTTAAAGAATGGGAAGCACAAGGAGAAAATATAGCTTTGGGATATTTCTTTTGTATGTGAGCTCGGACGCCTTTATTTTTCCCCGACATATTTGCACCATTGTCAAATCCTTGACCTCTGCAATCTTCAACATTGATGCCATGTTCAGTCAGTCTTAAGAGGAGTTTTTCAGCTATTTCTGCTCCAGTCTTTTGGCACAAGTCAAAAAATTCCACAAATCTTTCTTGAATAACCCACTCTTCACTTCCTGGATCTCTGCTGATGTAGCGTAGAACAATTACATTTTGTTCTATGTGTGAAATGTCTGGTGTTGCATCGCAAATCACAGAAAAATAAATCGCCTTTTCCCTTTCAGCAAGTATGGTGTCCAAAACACGTTTTCCACAAATGTTTATAAACTCATTTTGCGTTGCCCAAGATAAATAATGAGCATGCAATTTGCGTCCACTCTCTTGGCTTTTCTTCACCTTTCCAAATGTTCTTGCAACAGTGGATCATAGTCTGCTATCGTTTCAAGCACACCAAGAAAATTGCCATTGTGCAGATCTCCAACTCGCTGAGAGCTTCCCCTAAATGCTAGATTTCTTGATGCCAAAAATAGAGTCACCTTCAGAAGTCTTTCTAATAAAGCAGCAAATTTCTTCTTTTCATTGTCCAGATTCTTCTGCATTTCAGAATCCACACCGTGGCCTGCAATAGACATTTGACGCTTTCTCCAACTCCAATAGTGTTCTTTGTGACTAATTGAGTGTTCATGTTCTGACAGCCTATTGTATAAAACATGCCACTTGTTTTTAGATGGATCAAACCCTTCTTTTCTACAAAGGAAACTGCTAGCTTTGCCATGATCAGAAGAGAATGCCAAGCAAAGTTTTCAAATATATTAATAATCGAACAAGAACAATTTCAACAATGCAATTAAATACTTGTCTTTACAAATTCAACAACAATTCAACACGTACAAGGAAAGGTATGTACAGTAAAGATAAGACACTGAAACTAAGGAAGTTTTCAAATATATTAATAATCGAAAAAGAACGATTTCAAAAATGCAATTAAATACTTGTCTTTACAAATTCAACAACAATTCAACAGATACAAAAGAGCAATCAAAATGCAACAGCAAATATAAAATTAATTGCCAAAAAAGAAAAAAAGGATCTACTCACCAATGTAGTCTTCTACAATGGGAACCAACACTACCTGCTCTGTAGTCTCTCTTCAGAATCAGGATGTTGGCTTCACAGTCACAAGCGTCCGTCAGTTCCAGACTCCCTACTCAAAACAAGTAAAAGTTAAAAAAAAAAAATAAAACTGGGAAAGACTCGAGAACAGCAGTAAGGGAACAGGTTAACAGTTAAGATAAACAGAAGAATATAAAATGATTAAAAATGTTACATACCACTGTTGATGGCGCTGTTGATTGAAATGTCGCACTTCTGCGTTCTGCTTCCTCCTGATGCTCTCTACTGTAATAATAAATTGTGAAACAATCTATTACTTTTATTGCAATGGATTTTGAAAGTCCTGAGTGGACCTGGGGAATGGGCCCAGTCTGGGCATGGGCCCTGGCTGGGCCCGGTCTGGGCATGGGGAATGGGCCCGGGGAATGGGCCTGGTCTGGCCTTGGGGTCTGGGCCCCGGGAATGGGCGTGGGCCCCCGGGAATGGGGCCTGGGCCCGGTCTGGTCCCGGGCCCTCGTTGGCTTGGGGCCTGGCTGGAATGGGCCCAGGCCCTGGTTGGCTTAGGGCCTGGTGTGGACCCCAGGATGGGCCTGGACCCCGGGCCCTGGGGATGGGCCTTAGCCCAGTCCCCGGGATGGGCCTGGGCCTGGTCTGGTCACCGGGATGGACCTGGGCCCGGTCCCCGGGATGGGCCTGGGGATGGGCCTGGTCTGGTCACCGGGATGGGCCTGGGCCTGGGGATGGGCCTGGGGATGGGCCTGGGCCCGGTCTGGACCCCAGGCCCTGGTCCCCAGGCCCTGGGGATGGGCCTGGGCCCGGTCTGGTCCCCGGGCCCTGGGTATGGGCCTGGGCCCTGTCTGGTCCCCAGGCCCTGGGGATGGGCCTGGGCCCGGTCTGGACCCCGGGCCCTGGTGTCTGGGGATGGGCCTGGGCTGGTCCCCGGGCCCTGTCTGGTCCCCGACATGAGCCTGGGTGCCTGGGGATGGGCCTGGGCCTGGTCTGGACCCCGGGCCCTGGTGCCAGGGGATGGGCCTGGGCCCGGTCTGGTCCCCGGGCCCTGTCTGCTCCCCGGGCATAGGCCTGGTCTGGACCCCAGGGATGGGCCTGGGCCCGGTCCCCGGTATGGGCCTGGACCCGGGGATGGGCCTGGGCCCTGTCTGGTCCCCGGGCATGGGCCTGGTCCACGGGATGGGCCTGGGCCAGGTCTGGTCACCGGGATGGGCCTGGGCCTGGTCTGGTCACCAGGATGGGCCTGGGTGCCTGGGGATGGGCCTGGGCCTGGTCTGGTCCCCGGGCCCTGTCTGGTCCCCAGGCATGGGCCTGGTCTGGTCCCCAGGCCCTGGTGCCAGGCTGGGGATGGGCCTGGGCCTGGTCTGGTCCCCGGGCCCTGTCTGGTCCCCAGGCATGGGCCTGGTCTGGTCCCCAGCCCTGGTGCGGCTGGGGATGGGCTGGGCCCGGTCTGGACCCCAGGCCCTGGCCCGGTCTGGTCCCCAGGCCCTGGTGATGGGCTGGGCTGGTCCCCGGGCCCTGGTGCCTGGGGATGGGCCTGGGCCCGGTCTGGTCCCCGGCCCTGGTCCCCGGGCATGGGCCTGGTCTGGTCCCCGGACCCTGGTGCAGGCTGGGGATGGGCCTGGGCCAGGTCTGGTCCCCGGGATGGGCCTGGGCCGGTCTGGACCCCGGGCCCTGGGGATGGGCCTGGGCCCGGTCTGGTCCCCTGGGCCCTGGTGCAGGCTGGGGATGGGCCTGGGCCCGGTCTGGTCCCCGGTGCCCGGGGATGGGCCTGGGCCTGTCTGGTCCCCGGGCATGGGCCTGGTCCACGGATGGGCCTGGGCCAGGTCTGGTCACCGGATGGCCTGCCTGGCTGTCTGGTCACCAGGATGGGCCTGGTGCCTGGGGATGGGCCTGGGCCTGGTCTGGCCCCGGCCCTGTCTGGTTCCCCAGCATGGGCCTGGTCTGGTCCGGGCCTGGTGCAGGCTGGGGATGGGCCTGGGCCTTGGTCTGGTCCCCTGGCCCTGTCTGGTCCCCACATGGGGCTGGTCTGGTCCCCAGGCCCGTGCAGGCTGGGGATGGGCTGGGCCTGTCTGGTCCCGGGCCCTGTCTGGTCCCCAGGCATGGGCCTGGTCTGGTCCCCAGGCCTGGTGCAGGCTGGGGATGGGCCTGGGCCCGGTCTGGACCCCAGCCCTGGGCCCGGTCTGGTCCCCAGGCCCTGGTGATGGGCCTGGGCTGGTCCCCGGGCCCTGGTGCCTGGGGATGGGCCTGGGCCCGGTCTGGTCCCCGGGCCTGGTCCCTGGGCATGGGCCTGGTCTGGTCCCCGGACCCTGGTGCAGGCTGGGGATGGGCCTGGGCCAGGTCTGGTCCCCGGGATGGGCCTGGGCCGGTCTGGACCCCGGGCCCTGGGGATGGGCCTGGGCCCGGTCTGGTCCCCTGGGCCCTGGTGCAGGCTGGGGATGGGCCTGGGCCCGGTCTGGTCCCCGGTGCCTGGGGATGGGCCTGGGCCCAGTCTGGACCCCAGTGCCTGGGGATGGGCCTGGGCCCGGTCTAGACCCCGGTGCCTGGGGAAGGGCCTGGGCCCGGTCTGGTCCCTGGTGCCTGGGGATGGGCCTGGGCCCGGTCTGGTCCCTGGTGCCTGGGCCCGGTCTGGACCCCGGTGCCTGGCGATGGGCCTGGGCCCGGTCTGGACCCCGGTGCCTGGGGATGGGCCCGGTCTGGTCCCCAGGCCCTGGTGATGGGCCTGTGCTGGTCCCCGGGCCCTGGTGCCTGGGGATGGGCCTGGGCCCGGTCTGGTCCCTGGGCCCTGGTCCCTGGGCATGGGCCTGGTCTGGTCCCCGGACCCTGGTGCAGGCTGGGGATGGGCCTGGGCCAGGTCTGGTCCCCGGGATGGGCCTGGGCTGGTCTGGACCCAGGCCCTGGGGATGGGCCTGGGCCCGGTCTGGTCCCCTGGGCCCTGGTGCAGGCTGGGGATGGGCCTGGGCCCGGTCTGGTCCACGGTGCCTGGGGATGGGCCTGGGCCCAGTCTGGACCCCAGTGCCTGGGGATGGGCCTGGGCCCGGTCTAGACCCCGGTGCCTGGGGATGGGCCTGGGCCCGGTCTGGTCCCTGGTGCCTGGGGATGGGCCTGGGCCCGGTCTGGTCCCTGGTGCCTGGGGATGGGCCTGGGCCCGGTCTGGACCCCGGTGCCTGGCGATGGGCCTGGGCCCGGTCTGGACCCCGGTGCCTGGGGATGGGCCTGGTCTGGACCCCGGGCCCTGGTGCCTGGGGATGGGCCTGGGCCCGGTCTGGTCCCCGGTGATGGGCCTGGGCTGGTCCCCAGGCCCTGGTGCCTGGGGATGGGCCTGGGCCCTGTCTGGTCCCCGGGATGGGCCTGGGCCCGGTCTGGACCCTGGGCCCTGGGGATGGGCCTGGGCCCGGTCTGGTCCCCAGGCATGGGTCTGGTCTGGACCCCGGGCCCTGGTGCCTGGGGATGGGCCTGGGCCCGGTCTGGTCCCCGGGCATGGGCCTGGGCCCAGTCCCCAGGATGGGCCTGGGCCTGGTCCCCAGGATGGGCCTGGGGATGGGCCTGGGCCTGTTCTGGACCCCGGGCCCTGGGGATGGGCCTGGGCCCGGTCTGGACCCCGGGCCCTGGGGATGGGCCTGGGCCCGGTCTGGACCCCGGGCCCTGGTGCCTGGGGATGGGCCTGGGCCCGGTCTGGTCCCCGGGATGGGCCCGGTCTTGACCCCGTCCTACTCACCCGCTACAGTCTTCTGTCCTGGACTGGTTCTTCTCCACCTTCTACTCCGCTTCTATCTTCTTTCTTCTCCGCTTCTATCTTCTCTCTTCTCCGCTTCTATCTTCTTTCTTCTCCGCTTCTATCTTCTTTCTTCTCCGCTTCTATCTTCTTTCTTCTTGTAACCGCGCGGCGTCACAGCTTTCTTTTGACGCCGCGCGTCACGTGTGCGCCGTCACACACGTGACTGGGGTGGTGCCAAAGCAGCATGCCTTGGAAGTAGACGCACGCTGCTTGGCCCGCCCGGCCAGTAAAATTAAAATAACATGCGCCGCAGCGCCAGCAGTGCACAGCGCAAGGGGCCCGGCGGTGGCCCCGGCGGCCCGGGCCCCCCCGGGCACCGGGCCCCTTACTGTTGTATGGGGCTTAATGCCCTGATGGCAGCCCTGGCACTGACATTGACGCCTATATTACCAGATTTATATCATTTAAATTTTTTGGACGGCAGGGTTCAACCCTGCACTCTTCCACAATACCCCAGAGGGGTTACGGTGTGAAGGCACTTGCTGTTGCTGCCACCAAAGGCCCAATTTTAAAGCACCTATTGTTACTTTCATCCAAAGCCTGCATAAGTTTCACCATAATTTAGCCAAAAAAACACTAAACTTGTTCTGCGTGTCCTAAAATGTCTCCTCTTTTAATACAAACTGCTGCCCCAAGCAGTTGTTTATGAATAGATTAAAGGAAAACCATTTACCGTCATTTGAAACGTCATTTTTTTGTTTTTAAATGTGTCTATACATCCTACAAATCCGCCACTTCACGGGCAGGTTATGGGGACCTCCTAGGCACGATATTTGAAGGAATTTTTCGTTTTTATTTTTAACCCTTATTTCATGGAAAACTCACTGTTCCTTTAACCCTTTCGCTGCGGTGGACGCGCTCAGTGCGTCCAACCGCATGTCATGTTGCGTGCGGAGGACGCGCTGAGCACGTCCAGCCTTTGGGGTCAGCGTTCGGCCGGGTTCCGGCCGATCGCTGGCCCCCCCGGTGCGGGCTGACATCCTCAATGTCAGCCCAGCATCCGGAACCGCCGCCGGGCTAATTAGGTGTCATCGCGGCTGCGCGATGACACCTAATTCAGGCGCCCCCCCCGCATGTGCGGAGGAGGCGCCTGAAAGGGAGGGGGGGAGGTCCTTCGGACCTCTCTCCCTCCCGATCGGCGGCGTTGTGGGGGTTAACCCAGGCACCATTTGGAAGGGCACAGCCTGCCCTTCCAAATGGTACCTGGCATTAACCCCTGGGGAGCCGGATCACGAATCGGCGCTGAAAAGCGCCGGTTCGTGATCCTTTCCCGGAGCTGGCCGACATCTTGGATGTCGGCCCAGCCTCCGGGAACTCCCCCTGAGGACTGGCGTCATCGTGCATAGCACGATGACGCCAGTCCTGGAGTTAACCCCTAGCTGCCACCAATGGTGGAGATAGGGAGTTCCAATGAACTCCCTATCTCCCGATCCATTGCAGCTAGGGGTTAAAGTTTGGCATTGTTGGATCGGCCAGAGCATGGCCGTTCCAACGGTACCAAACTCGAATGTGAAAAAAGTTAGTAAAAAAAAAAAAAAATTTAAATAAAAAAAAATTTTAAAAAAAATTATAAAAAAATATAAACAATTTTTTTTCTTTTTTTTGGTTTGTTAATGCAGCAATATTGTTCCCATTTCAATTATAATGTGAACAATGATGCTGCACTAACGATTTTTGTATGCGGTGCGTTTGTTAAAAATCGTGTAATTTTTCAAATTTTTTTAACAAGCACACCCCATACAAAATATAACCGCAATTGCTCGCATCTTAAAATGTGAAAAAAAAAACACTTTACACATTGCAAATTATTGAAAAATCATATTTTATTGCATTTTTTGTTATAATATACAGACAGGTCATGACGTATACATATAATAATGACATATTATGAATCTGCCGAGTCTGACGGAAAGAACGATATATAATATGTCTGGGTCATATACTAAAATAAGCCTTCAAAACGCGTTTAAACATGATGAGCAAAACCGGTAAAAATGACCTCAGCACAGGGGCGGGAAAAGCCTCAGCAGCGAAAGGGTTAAAAACGTTTTTTTTAAAACTTTTTTTTCCTTGTTTCCTGTCCCCCAGGGCACTACCCAGACCCCCATATACCTTTTATGGCAAATATCTTGCATATATGCCCTCTTGCAGGGCACTCTACAAATCGAACTTTTGAGTCCCATTGACTTGCATTGAGTTCGGTTCGTGTTCGCGTTTTGAAATTGTTCGGGTTCGAATGCGAACCGAACACAGGGGTGTTCGGCTCATCCCTAGTAGGCTTCCCTAAATAGGAATGTCTTAAGGGAGCGTTTGAAGGAAGAGAAACTAGGGGATAGTCTGACCATACGAGGGAGAGCATTCCAGAGGATGGGGGCTGCGCGTGAGAAATCCTGCAGTCTTTCATGGGACAAGGTGATGCAAGGAGCAGCTAGACGCAGGTCTCTTTTTGACCTTAGGGAGGAGACTGGTGTGTATTTGGTGATAAGTGAGGACAGGTAGTGGGGAGCAGAGTTAGAATGATGATTGAGCTGCAAGTTTCCTTAAGGAAAGCACTACTTGAAAAAAGAATGTGAACATAAAAAAGAGAGGTATGGGGGCGTGGCCGACGGCGGACCGAGGAGGACGTGAGTGTGCTGAGCTCCGATCCTACCTCCCTTACTAGCGGTCTTTGGGGTGCTTCAGGCCCGGAATAATCACCCCAACTGTTGCTCTGCCGGCGGCCACTAGACTGTAGACCTCCGGAGCCTGTTTGGTTCCCCCCTCCGGACCTGCGTCTCGATAGGGAGCCGTGGTGTTGCGGCCTTCATTCACCTCTGGCGGCCATCTTGGAGGCCTGGTAGGGCTGCAGCTCTCTTGTCCCGAGCGGTGATGGGGAAGAAGAGCAAAGGTGGTGGAGTGCCGGAGGGACCCCTGACTACCTACATCCGTCTTTCACTAGGAGGGGGTATGGGGGGGCGGCGATTACGCACTGCCCTCTCAGATACCGACTTGGAGGAACAGCCGGTGGTGGAGGAAGCTACAACCCCCTCTGCCTCGCACGTGGCACCACCGGACCTGAGTGGAGACTCCCTTCCCACCACCAAGGGAGACATACGCACGCTTTTGGAGGATGCCAGGAAATCCTGGCAAGCGGACCTACACACTCTCAGTGAAGCGGTTGCGGAGACCGGGGCCCAGGTGGAGAACCTTACGACGCGCACACAGATGGTGGAGGAGACACAGGCGGCAACCTCTTCTAC
The DNA here is from genome assembly GCA_009667805.1 of Leptobrachium leishanense. NCBI lineage: Eukaryota > Metazoa > Chordata > Amphibia > Anura > Megophryidae > Leptobrachium > Leptobrachium leishanense. Next base: position 82,009,085 of record CM019069.1, on the reverse strand, counting down.
CATACAAGCGATGCAACAGCAGATCAGCAGCTTACAATCGGCTGTGATTGGGTTGGAATCAAGGCACAGACGTCGAAACGTGAAGGTACGGGGAGTACCGGAGACTATTACGGACTTGGACTTAGCGTCATATATTTTGCGTTTTTTGGAGACCGTTCTTAGTCCCTCAGACATACCACAAGACCCGGTCATCACCGCCCTACGCGTCCGGAAAGCCGCCATGGCCCCTGTGAAAGCATCACGAGATGTGATTGTCACCTTTCATGAGGCGACCCTGCTCTCCTCACTATTTCGGGCAGTGCGGAATAGACCTGCGATCCCCTTTGAAGGAGCCTCCATATAGAGACCTCCCTTTCCTAGTCCTGGCTGCCCGGCGACAATTCCGACCTGTTACGACCCTCCTTCGCGCCCATGCCGTCGGATACAAATGGGGCGCTTCTGGATCCCTCATTATCTCTCCGGAGGATGGACAGACATTTCTGGCTGCTACGGCGGACGTGGCTGAGGGACACCTTCGTTCCCTGGGTCTACTCCCGGCACTGCCGGACCCAGCTGAGGCGCACCAGTATGTGGGTGCCCCCCGGCAACTCGCTTCCCGTTCCTTCGGGATTATCTGGAGGGACACATCCTGCTGGCTCTCCCCCCTCCCCGGTCGACCCGGTCTAATTTGTGATCTACATGGAACCCCGAGATGGACTACTTTTTCTGGTGACGTCCCCTGTGAGCGGCTTCACTCCCACCCACGCAATTCTCCTCTTGGGAGATTTTCCCGTTGCACCGATGTCGTGTTCAGTTTTTGTGTGTTTTTGTGTTTTTGTTTTTTTTTGTTTGTTTTTTGCTGACTGAGACATTTATGTTACTTCCGCTGTTGCTGTTGTTCTTTCCCCCCTTTTATTTTTCTTCCCTAACTGCGTCTCTTTTTTGATTGGTGCTCTCTCCATAGACACTGGTGAACCCAATTACCCATCCCTCCCTCCCCCTTTTTTTTTTTGTCGGGTACCCCGGGGTGTGCCACCATGGCATTGTTGGCCATGATTGGCCCTCGGGCCCTTGGGCTCCGTGACATGATCCCTCCATGGCCTCCCTAGGGAGCGTGCCAGGAGCGTCACGGTTATGGCCACAATTCTTTTTCCCACTTCCTCCTCCACAGCCTCCCTTCCCCAATTGGGTCTCCACCTTTGGTAGCGTATGCCATCATTCACCGGACTCTTCACAGTACCCTTTGTTTATTATTGAAATGTTCTATGCGTCAGGCCCTGCGTGGCCTTCTCTCGTTGGTCGATTTGTGACATTTAATTCTACAATAAAACTTTCAAACACAAAAAAAAAAAGAGAGGTACAATAGGAGATTTGAGATGACTGTTGTATGAAACTGGAGATAGGAATTATAGGGCTCCATTACATAGTTAACTTTAAAACGCGGGCGCAAGGGAGGGAAAACTGCACCCACAGTTTTCCCCCTTACGCCCGTGTTTTAACGCTGGATTACAATGCAGGTGCAAAAAATGCTGCCTGCATTGTGATTGCGCGTTAAAATCAGCGCTGCTCGCGGCAGCGCTGAGTGTAGCCGAGAGCATCCACTCGCTGGAGTCCATAGGACTCCATTGAGTTTCCCCCTGCCAGTCACATGACCAGTCGGATCTCGCCTCGCGGTCGGCGTAGGGATACGCAGGGAGAGGCTGGGAGGACTTTCCCCGCCAGTCTTTCCCTGCTCCCGCCGGCCAGAGGAGGCGGACAGAGCCGCGGTCCTCGCCGTGGGACAGAGGGTGAGTACGTGCTTCGTTTTTTATTTTTTAAGCTGGTGTCAACGGATTCTGCAGAAGCGGAATCCGATAACACCAAGTCCTGGCTCTGGTTACCTTATCGCTGACCAGAGCCAGGCGGTAATCAGCGCTGGGACTTTGTAATCCAGCGCTGATTACCACTTTGCGCTCCCCATGTTAAGTATAGGGAGCGCAAAGTACAGTAACCTCGCGCAGAGGAGCGCAAGGTACCAAACGCAATCGGGTTTTTTAACCCGTTTGCGTTTGGATTGTAATATGCGGTAAATACCGCCGCAAACATTAATGCTCACGCAGGTGAGCGCTAACATTTGCGTGTAGATAGTAATAGAGCCCATAATGTGCTGCAATCACCACAAATAATGGCATGGTTGCACTCAATTTAAAAATTGGGCCATTTGCTTACAACTTGTAAGTTATAGTTCTGGTTGGACTCAAACACAACAGACTGGCTCACAAAAGGTTATTCAGCTACATTGCTCCTAAAGTCACATGGTTGACTAATTGCTATAGACAACGCTGGAAACAAGGACCTTATAATGTGACACAGAATACCTATTCTTCTATTATATACCATCATCCCCTTGTATCGATGGTATAGATTCCCAAATGAATTTAAATGATGTACGTATACACTCTCTATGAAGATACTAGGCATGTTTACACGTTGCAATCACATGTGTCAAAACAGTAAAAAGCAGGACCAGCTGAGTTGTACAAAGAATAGTGTTGAGGTCTACAGTAACAACAACAATAAAACATCTAGCAATTTGTGTAGTTTGACAAAGTGTCCTCTTTTGTCTAATTTGCATGATGTATATAAACTGCCTCTGCTGCCTTCTGTATGTTAAAGAAGCTTGAACCATCACTAGTTCAATTTATCCACTCCAAGCAAGAAAAGGTAAGAGAACACGATTCAGTAATTTTAAGTAATCTCTGCAGATTATATTTTGCATAAATATTTATTTTCCATGTAAATCAGCGTGTGTTTTTAGCCTCATTTAAAAAAATAAAATAACTGCATTCTAAGCAGCATATATGAAATATTTTACAGCACATTTATACTAAAAATTTTACAAATAAACATAAAGCATACAGGTAACTACAGATAAACAGACAGTTTATAATCGAAATGACAGTGCATAGAACCCCAGCCATAACTTTAATCCAAAGGCCTTCCAACTGTTTACACCCAACCATAATAGTAATCTCACTATCGGGGCGGAATGACAACTAATGGAGCCCCCGGGCAATAGAAGGCCATGGGGCCCCTTTGATCTGCACCCACAGGATGCCACACCCATAAAAAACCCCACCCCCTACAACGCAACACCCACATGTACATTATTGTGCTAAAGAATTTATTTCTGAACTCCTAAAAATAACCTTTTTGAAAATCCTCTTGGACACAGCAGCGAAATGTGACCCCTCCATACTTGCAGATGGCCATCGCACTGCTGCAGCAGCCAGCCATCACCCACTCATTGCAGCTAAGGCTGCGCCATGGCACAGAAAGTCCCTGTGGAAAATGCCATGCATATATATATTGCCCCATCTCACATGGATAGATTGCCCCCAGCTCACATGGATATTTGCCCCAGCTCACATGGATATATATATTGCCCCAGCTCACATGGATATATATTGCTCCCAGCTCACATGGGTATATTTGCCCCCAGCTCACATGGATATATATTGCCCCAGCTCACATGGGTATATTTGCCCCAGCTCACATGGGTATATTTGCTCCAGCTCACATGAATATATTTGCCCCCAGCTCACATGAATATATTTGCCCCCAGCTCACATGGGTATATTTGCCCCAGCTCACATGGGTATATTTGCCCCCACCTCACATTGGTATATTTGTCCCCCAGCTTACATGGTTATATTTGCCCCCAGCTCACATGGGTATATTTGCCCCCAGCTCACATGGGTATATTTGGCCCCAGCTCACATGGGTATATTTGCCCCCCAGCTCTCATTGGTATATTTGCCCCTCAGCTCACATTGGTATATTTGCCCCCAGCTCTCATTGGAGTATATTTGCCCCCCAGCTCTCATTGTATATTTTCCCCCAGCTCACATTGGTATATTTGCCCCCAGCTCTCATGGGTATATTTGCCCCCCCGCACTCATGGGTATATTTCCCCCCAGCTCTCATGGGTATATTTGCCCCCAGCTCTCATTGGTATATTTGCCCCCAGCTCACATTGGTATATTTGCCCCCCAGCACTCATGGGTATATTTGCCCCCAGCACTCATGGGTATATTTGCCCCAGCTCTCATGGGTATATTTGCCCCCCAGCACTCATGGGTATATTTGCAATTGCCCCCCAGCACTCATGGGTATATTTGCCCCCCAGCTCACATGGTTATATTTGCCCCACACTCTCACCTTTGCAGGCCTGGTTTTGGCAGACACAGTGGGCCCCGTCGGTTTCCCTCCGCTGATGATTGCAATTAACAGGCAGCCAGCGGCACACTCTGAAAATGCCGCAGTGGCGCCTGCAGTGTGCCGGCATCCCAGTCTAAAACTGGAGCAGGCACGTTGCACTGGCGCCACTCCTCACGTGACACGTCACGTGAGGGGGTGGCACAGGCGCCACTGCGGCATTTTCAGAGTGCGTCGCTGGCTGCCTGTTAATTGCAATCATAATCGGAGGGAAACCGGCGGCGGGCCCACTGTGTCTGCCCAAACCGGGCGGGCCCCTACCGACCCGCGGGCCCTCGGGCATTGCCCGAGTGCCCGATGGGTCAGTCCGCCCCTGCTCATTATGTAAAAGTTCCCCTAAATTTTTCCTGACCATCTTTTCCAATGGAAAATGTAAAAAGTGCGTGATTTGTAATCATTGCCATGTCTGAGCAGGCATTGAATTGCAGGACAAACTTTTATGGCTGGAAATTTTTGGTTTCTCCTGCCAGTGATGCTAGATATACCTGCTGTTGTGTCTGTTTCTCATTAACAGAATCTAAAACCTCATTATAGGTTAAAAGACTCTACAGCACTTACTTAGATTGTAAGCTCTTGAGCAGGGTCCTCTCTCCTACTGTTCTGTGTGTGTAATGAGCATGTATACTTCTAATTCTGTCTCTCCCTTTGTATAACGCTATGGAACTTGTTGGCGTTTATAAATGCTTGCAACTGTAACTGTAACTTTAAAGTAGTCAATACAAAGAATTACATATACTTTTCATCATGAAGTATACCTTGTTTACTCAAATAAGGAAACATCACTAGAAAGATATAGGAAGTATTGCATTCTGAGCTAAAAACATATATTTTTCACGGTTTGGAGAGACCCTATGGTTTATGTCATGTCATATTGTCTCAATGAAACATACTGGGTCCTATCCCATTTAAGCAAATACAATAAACAAGCAAGTTGTTAGGTAAAACAGTCTTGTTTGTTGCTACTAAGAAGTCCTAATCCAGCTGAGCTGCAAACACAAAATAGAATTACATGAAATATTCCAATACTCACCTCTGGTCCCATGGTGCAAAGGACGGCATGATCCACTGCCCGCGCTCACTTCAGGCAGATCAACACAAAGAACTAATAGCTCCCAGTGTCCTTCCACTGATCCTGCCTTTCATGGACAGGATTCATGGAGCCCTGTAACTCCAGGAAATGATACCAGTGACTGCACTGCTGCTGGTATCTCTTAGTGACCCTCATATAATACAATTCAAACAACTAGCATAGCGGCTCCTTCGACAAAGGGCCAGTAACAGAGGGAAGCTATGCCTATTATTGACTCCTGTGCAGCTGTAGAGTCCAATGTTTCTATGTGTGTTTCTACGTGTTATCGAGATATATATTCAATTAAGAAATTATACGGGATTTAAATATCAATCGTTTATATTTCCTAGAAATTCTCCTAAAATTCTTTTAATTGTATGAGTTTTGCTTTGTAGAATATAATAATCAATAACCGGATAAAAACATATATATATTTATTACGTATACAAAAAAGTTTCAAATCTCATATCATAAACAAAGATTTATAAACAACCACATCCATCCATCAGCACATGGATTACTAGCTTCCCAATATATGTATCTCCTGTTAGTAACTGCATATATGATTAATATCATTTACGTTATCAGTTAGTAACTATACACAAATGGTTAATAAACATTTCTGCTTAAAGAAAACAATTAACATGTATTTCCCAGCAAACCAATGTTTAACAAGCTAGATCTTGTAGAGATATATGTATCTCTCTATGCTACGTGGATCAACAAAAGATGAGCTATCACTTATTCTATTTCTAGAATTATAAGTAATAAAAACTTATTTAGTGAATCCTCCTCTAATATCGAGAATTAAGCTTCTAATCTTCTTCTTTTTATATTGTAGTTATATAATTCCTTGCTTATTAATTTCAATCACAGTAACTTCCAAATTCAAAATATATATATATATCTCTGTATATCACTTTGCAACAATTACTTTAGGATAAAATCCTTATATCTGATTCTTCTTCATATCTCTATCTGCAGATTTAGAAATATTTTGAAGACTCTGGATCTAACAGTAATCTGAGATATATCAGTCTATCTGTTGCAAGAAATACTCCAGATATATATAATTACATTAATTCCTTAATTTTCTTTCATACATTACCTGTCCAAGATCTGGTCTGTAGTTACAGCAGCAATATTCTTTGAATATATTGTTTTTGGAATATGTGAAAATTATCAATGTCAGATAATCAATGTATAAGAGTTAGAATTATGCATTCCCTTTAGGGAAAATTTAGGTGTGGTCCTAATTAAGTGAGATGTAATATCTTGAATGCATTGTGTGTCTTGTCCTGGGATGATCTGAATCTTTGAATCAATGCATTATCGTGTCCTGGGATGATCTGAATCTCTCAATGCATTGTGGAATGATCTGAATTCTGAATGCATTGTGTGTTGGAATGATCTGCAATCTGAATCAATGCATTATCGTGTCCTGGGATGATCTGCCTGAATGCAACGAACAGTATATCCAGTTATAGTCAATTTGACGTCACTGAAAATCTACCCCTTAATTTAAATATTACTTTCTCTATATTAATTATTAAATATAATATTTACTATGCCTCAAGAGGGCAGTGTTGCTCTTCAAAGATCAACTTACTATCTTATTTTGAACAAAGAACAACTATGGTTATTCCAGACAATGCGTCTCGGATTGTCAAAATTAAATTAATATCTCTACTCCTCTCAAGGTTTTTACTGAGTACTCTTTATCAGCTAAATTCCTTTCTAGTTAAAATCAACAGAAATTCTATTCTTCAGTAATTATACCGTTATATAGTTCTACTCTACAAATAATTGGAGCATCTATTTTCTACTGTAAATATAATAGAATATATATTGATTATAAGAATATATTTCGTGAATATAATTATACACTTGCAAAGAGATTTTAAATATATGTTTCTATACCCAAAAAGAAAAATATCTTTAATTCAAGGACTTGTTAAAACAAACCAATAAATTTAAATATGACATGTCTGGCACTTAGCTCAGCATTATATCAAATAAAGACATTTTATCGTCTATAGCATTTATAAAAACACCCATAACTCTTAAGGTTCACCTAGCCATGAACTATTTAAAAAAAATCTCTGTCCATTTCTAAAACTAGACGAAAATTGAAAAAGAAAAGACTTTACATTAAAACAAAATGGCTACAGGCATCCATTTTAATTTTCCATTATAATATACTCGACAGTGTGACATATAGGAGGTTATTTACCAGTGACGTGCGGTGAGGTCAGTGGCTGGTGAGGCATTGGCTAGTATCAGAGGCAGATATGCAAAGGTTACGTAGGTTCAGTGCTCCCCAGGATCTGGCTGCTTTCAGTGCTCCCCAGGGTCTGCCTGTTCAGTGCTCCCCGGGATCTGGCTGTTCAGTGCGCCCCAGGAACTGGCTGCTCTCAGTGCTCCCCAGGAAATAATATTTACTAACCACCATCGTTTGCCTACATGACAAACAACAAATCAGTGTTGTTGCAACTGTGACAAACATCAGCATTTCAGAGAGAAAAAAATCAATTGATGGCAGGAGAGGCTTCATCTCTTACTGCTTTTTGAATTTCCTCTTTGTGGCATACTATAGTTTGTTGAGGTTGGAACAGTAACGATTTTTAACGTTGTTTGCAACTAGGGCAAACAGCTATGGTTAGTGACTAACCCCAAAAGAGACAAACAGTAAGCAAAATGCTTGTATGTGTCAGAACAATGAGTAAGTGTGCATATAGTTAATATCTGATAGAATAATAATGAATTTGGGAGGATGCAATATATCCGTTTGATAAACTTGTGTGTGAATCATTGTGTGTCTATTTGCTACATTTATATTTTTCACATGGGGATATTAATTAAATTCTGCAAGGTGTCAAAATGATGAATTTTTAAATGTTTGGTTTTGAAAGTTAGATAGAAATGTGCTAGTTTTATATTCACTGGGCCAATTCACCGGTATTCACTGGTGAATTTCCCCCATTCGGTGCAATTTCAAGGCACTTCGCCTATCCCTAAGCTGTCAATTCGCCAAATACTGGCGATTTGACAGCACAATACGGTGCAACCCAGCGACATTCGGCGATGCGGCACAATTCATTGCAATTCAGCCGTTTTTGCTGACGTCCGATAACTGCTTCAGCGACTCCATTTTTGGCAAATACGGTTACATCGCTAAATCGTGAATTCGCCATATTTTCAGCTAAATGGAATCGGCAAAATGCGGCAAAATGGGCTGAAAAGCAAAGCACTGAAATTGCTGCAATTACGGTGCTTTGTGAAATCCTTGTATTTTTAAGAATAGTTTTGAATAGTACTGTTGTTTCCATTATGGATCTAGAACAAGTCTTTTCTGAATCTACTCTAAAAACAGAATACTGAAGTAGAATAAATGGGTAAATGGAATTATTACAAAATCAATGACACAGATTATTTTGAGAATAATTCATGTCATGTTAACATATATTTTTTTTATCATTTCAGATGTCTATCATATTTTATGAAGAGGATGACTTCCAAGGACGCAGTTATGAGTGCAGCAATGATTGTTCAGACCTTAGATCATACTTTAGTCGATGCAGATCGATACGTGTCTTAAACGGATGTTGGATAATATACGAACGTCTTAATTATATGGGATACCAATATTTTTTAAAAAGAGGCGAATATCCTAGATTCCAAGAGTGGATGGGTTTTAACGACACTATCCGGTCTTGTTTAGTAATCCCACATGTAAGGATATTTTACTATATTTAAAAAAAAAAAATAGGTAGAAAGAAGGGGCAATGTAATACAAACTATTGTTCTTTCATCATCTGAGATTTTATTTTTACATTATACAGTGGCAAATAATACACTCTACAGTCAATGAAACGTATTAAAAATGAATAATCATGTAGACGTAAATTAGATTTGTCAATTTTAGAAAAATTATTCATATATACTGTATATATTTTTCTAGAGGGGATCTCTATGGACAATATCTAAATTTGTAACTGAATTGTACAAAAACAGATTAACAATTTTCTGAATGAAGTGATCTTTTTGCCTCATGTGCTGCAAAGTGTAATTATAGATACAGTGGCAAGAAAAAGTATGTGAACCCTTTGGGATTACGTGGAGTTTTGCATGAATTGGTCATAAAATGTGCTCTGATCTTCATCTAAGTCACAAAAATTTGAAAAACACAGTCTGCTTAAAATAATACAACACAAACATTATATGTTTTCATGTTTTTATTGAAAAGAACATGTAAATATTCACAGTGCAGGGTGGAAAAAGTATGTGAACCTTTGGACTTAATAACTGGTTGACTCTCCTTTGGCAGCAATAACCTCAACCAAACGTTTCCTGTAGTTGCAGATCAGACCTGCACAACAATCTGGAGTAATTTTGGATCACTCCTCTTCACAAAACTGTTTCAGTGTAGCAATATTCTTTGGATGTCTGGTGTGAATCGCTCTCTTAAAGTCATGCCACAGCATTTCAATCGGATTGAGGTCAGGACTCTGACTGGGCCACTCCAGAAGGCGTATTTTGTTTTGTTGAAGCCATTCTTTTGTTGAATTACTTGTATGCTTTGGGTCATTGTCCTGTTGCATCACCCATCCTCTGCGGAGCTTCAGTTGGCGGACAGATGGCCTTATGTTTTCCTGCAAAATGTCTTGATAAACTCTGGAATTCATTTTTCCATCAATGACAACAATCCATCCAGGCCCTGAGGCAGCAAAGCAGCCCCAAACCATGATGCTCCTCTGCCATGTTTTACAGTGGGGATGAGGTTTTGATGTTGGTGTGCTGTGCCTTTTTTTCTCCACACATAGTGTTGTGTGTTTTTTTCAAACAACTCAATTTTGGTTTCATCTGTCCACAGAATATTTTGCCAGTAGTGCTGTGGAACATCCAGGTGCTCTTTTGCAAACTTCAAACGTGCTGCAATATTCTTTTTGGACAGCAATGGCTTCCTCCGTGGTGTCCTCCCATGTACTCCATTTTCTTTTAATGTTTTCCTTATTGTAGATGTGTCAACAAAATGTTAGCATGTGCCAGAGATTTCTGTAAGTCTTTAGCTGACACTCTAGTATTCTTCTTTACCTCATTAAGCATTCTGCGCTGTGCTCTTGCAGTCATCTTTACAGGACGACCATGCCTAGGGAGAGTAGCAACAGTGCTGAACTTTCTCCATTTGTAGATGGTCTGTCTTACCGTGGACACATGAACATCAAGGCTTTTGGAGATACTTTTGTAACCCTTTCCAGCTTCATGTAAGTCAACAATTCTTGATCGTAGGTCTTCTGAGATCTCTTTTCTGCGAGGCATACAGGGTTATCCAAAGAGATCCGAATTGCTTGAGAAAGGTAACCGAACGCTGAAAATCAGCGTTCGTTACCTTTCCTGACCATTCGGCTATCCAGAGAGCAGGCAATTCGCCAAATCCTGGCGAATTGCCTGCACATACGGTGCCTGTTCGGTGCCTGTTCGAGGGCAGTGAAATCCCCATGAAAAAGCACTGCTTCGGCTATTCAGAGAACACAAACCAGCAGTGAAAGGTTCCCCTAATGCCCTGCCATTCGGTGGTTTAATTCGGCAAATTTATTCAGGAGAATCCCATAGGCTTCAATGTTAAAAATATTCCCGTTTTAATTCAATATCTAATAAACCGTTCATTATAAAATTCTGCAACAAAAAGTCTCTTTATTTATAGATTTTTTAGGATACTTTAAGCATTTTTCTGAATTTTTTAAAAAAAAATTAAAAGTCCGATTTTTTTTCAGTTTGCTTATTTTTTTTGTAACAGCCCTCTTTATTATCATTCCCTGGACCTCCTGTGAAAATTTCAGACATTTTCGCTCAGTAGTTTCTTTGCAAACAGCGTTTCATTTTCCCAGATTCATACAAATGGTTTTTCTAATTTATTCACTGCCTCCTCTACGTCACAGCTGCTTCGGCTCTGTGTGATTCGGCTCCTTTTCGGCTCCTGTTCGGCTTTTTCGAAGGTTAACCCTTTCGCTGCTGAGGCTTTTCCCGCCCCTGTGCTGAGGTCATTTTTTACCTGTTTTGCGCATCATGTTTAAACGTGTTTTGAAGGCTTATTTTAGTATATGACATCGACATATTATATATCGTTCTTTCCGTCAGACTCGGTAGATTCATAATATGTCATTATTATATGTATACGTTATGTCATGTTTGTATATTATAACAAAAAATGCAATAAAATATGTATTTTCAATATAGAAAGGGTAGCCCTAAATGGGCTACTGAAGAGCTTCTAAGATATAGTATCCAGAGCCACTAAGGGGTTAACCCAAATGAACAAAAAAAGGACCTCTAGACCAGAGGTAACCGGCTAGGACATAACAATAAACATTAAATACTTTATTAAACGTTTAAACATGAACCCTGTAGAAGGTTATTAAAGAACAACAAAAAACAATTGAACAAAATTTTAAAATCAATATAACCACAAATATTAATGGGTGGATTACCTCAAGGAGTGGTTATAAGAATAATGATAAATGGAACCAGTGAAAGACCCATAGAAAAAAGCTCCTTCTATAACACAGCATTCATATTTGAATAGGAGCATAAATGGATTCACTGGATGTCTGCGGTTATAATGATCGCTGTCTAGACCAATGATACTGTCTTATGGGGCACACATACATGAAATAAACCCCAAATAGAAGTGGGGGTGTCACTAACAGCCAAATATAAGCAATAATGGATATGGACTAAGGAATATAAGTGTGTTGTAAGATCATTAATAAAGCTGTAACTCTATTAAGCACAGATTCCTAAAGGTGCAATTGCATTAGGATCGGATTATACCCGATAATTTATCAAGCATTTATTCTATGAAGAGAAAACATACGTACAGCATCCCCTGATATTAAGATTATACAAAGTACTATCTCATTTTCGTCATACTGTAAAGATATTACAATTAGTAATTCAGAGACCTAAGGTACTAAGTTGTGAGGCTCCTAGACACAAGGTAGAATGGTAACGCCCAAGATGGTGTTTGAGATTGGGTTCCTTATATATGAAAATGATGGTACTCAAAACTTTGCATAGATTAAAGTCCTCATATATAAACGAGATAATGCTTCAGATTAACAACTATTGTATACGTTTCTCACATATCCTAGGATGCTGTATTGCAAAATTTCACATTAAGTGATAACACCTAAAATAGCGTGTAATTAGATTATCTGTGCTTCATAACGATGCAGGGTACAGTTAATGATAATTCTGAAGTTTAAAGGCTATTATTTTCCTTTCACAGGTGTCACAAAATTCTGTATAGCTAAAAAATGCTCATATAAAGTAATCATGCCCAGAGCAGCAATTGAATAAATGTTTCTTGCATCATTAACGTGCAGGATGCCTAACGTAATTAGCATGCAAGATGCAGTTAGATACCAGATTCAAGGAGTTGTAACAATCGTTTCCCAATTAACCATAGAGTACTAATTTGTGAAAATGACCGTATGTAATATACAGAATGTTAGCCGCCAAAACAACGTTCAAATAAACATTCCCTGTGTTTTTAGCTTGAAAGATATAATTATACACAGCTTCCAGATGGAAAATTATTGCGTTGTTAGCATAGAATCAGCGAATTGTATACACAATTAGTGAATTTAAAGCTGTTGCTTTGATCCTTCGAGTGTCATGAGGTGCTTGTTAACAATGGTGCACTTGTTATGACGCCCAAGCAGCATCTTGATAGACTATTTTTACGTTATTAGTATACCAAGTACTATATTCAAACTGTTACGTTCATTTCTCCGGTATCTTAATATACTGTTTAGGCAAAAATACACTTATATTGCATGAGAAATAGTAGCGCCCCTAGCAGCGTTTAATCATTCATTATTCCACAAATTGGCACCTAAATAGCGTTTAATTCGACCATCTATACTTCGAAAAAATGCAAGGTATAATTATTGACAATTCAGAAGTGAAAGGCTAAAGTTATCCTTTCGTAAATATCACACAGTACTGTTTTTACAAAGATATGATAGTAATACCCAAGGCTACACTTCAGTAAATAATCTTTGCGTGATTAACGTGCAAGATGCAATTGTATACCAGATTCAAGGTTTTGTTGCAAACGTTTCCCAAGTAACCGTAGAATACTATATGGCAAATGTCCATATGTTGCATATAGAGTGATTGTCATCCAGACCAACATTCAAATGAGCATCTTCTGTGTTGTTGGCGTAAAAAATACCATTGTACACAGCTCTGGAGTTTAAAGCTATTATATTTACCAGAATGGCACATAGATAGAAAATTGTAGCGTTGTTAGCACAAAATATGCAAACTATATACACAATTTGTAAATTTGAAGCTATTACATGAATCCTTCGAGTATCACAAGGTACTAGTTAACCAGGGTGCTCTTTTGTATATAAAGGAATAACACCTAAAGCAACAACTTGGTAGACAATAATTACGTTATAAGTATGCCGAGTACTGTTTGTCAAACCATTACATTCATTCCTCCGATGTCCCAAAAACTATTTAGGCAGGCATACACTTATATTGCATATAAACTAGTGACGCCCAAAGCAGTGTTTTAGTCATTCATTATTTCACTGATTTGAAGACACGGAGTGATTACAATCACTCATTATCCCATTTGAAATTCAACAATTCATTTATCATTTGAAATTTTTAGAAAGATAATTTATCACTTATCCGAATATCTTAAATTAAGATTAGAGATCATCTAAGGCATTCGACGCGCGTTTCACTTGCGTGCTCCTCAGGAATGCAGAGCATTCCTGAGGAGCACGCAAGTGAAACGCGCGTCGAATGCCTTAGATGATCTCTAATCTTAATTTAAGATATTCGGATAAGTGATAAATTATCTTTCTAAAAATTTCAAATGATAAATGAATTGTTGAATTTCAAATGGGATAATGAGTGATTGTAATCACTCCGTGTCTTCAAATCAGTGAAATAATGAATGACTAAAACACTGCTTTGGGCAAAACAGTACTCGGCATACTTATAACGTAATTATTGTCTACCAAGTTGTTGCTTTAGGTGTTATTCCTTTATATACAAAAGAGCACCCTGGTTAACTAGTACCTTGTGATACTCGAAGGATTCATGTAATAGCTTCAAATTTACAAATTGTGTATATAGTTTGCATATTTTGTGCTAACAACGCTACAATTTTCTATCTATGTGCCATTCTGGTAAATATAATAGCTTTAAACTCCAGAGCTGTGTACAATGGTATTTTTTACGCCAACAACACAGAAGATGCTCATTTGAATGTTGGTCTGGATGACAATCACTCTATATGCAACATATGGACATTTGCCATATAGTATTCTACGGTTACTTGGGAAACGTTTGCAACAAAACCTTGAATCTGGTATACAATTGCATCTTGCACGTTAATCACGCAAAGATTATTTACTGAAGTGTAGCCTTGGTATTACTATCATATCTTTGTAAAAACAGTACTGTGTGATATTTGCGAAAGGATAACTTTAGCCTTTCACTTCTGAATTGTCAATAATTATACCTTGCATTTTTTCGAAGTATAGATGGTCGAATTAAACGCTATTTAGGTGCCATAATTTGTGGAATAATGAATGATTAAACGCTGCTAGGGGCGCTACTATTTCTCATGCAATATAAGTGTATTTTTGCCTAAACAGTATATTAAGATACCGAGAAATGAACGTAACAGTTTGAATATAGTACTTGGTATACTAATAACGTAAAAATAGTCTATCAAGATGCTGCTTTGGGCGTCATAACAAGTGCACCATTGTTAACAAGCACCTCATGACACTCGAAGGATCAAAGCAACAGCTTTAAATTCACTAATTGTGTATACAATTCGCTGATTCTATGCTAACAACGCAATAATTTTCCATCTGGAAGCTGTGTATAATTATATCTTTCAAGCTAAAAACACAGGGAATGTTTATTTGAACGTTGTTTTGGGCGGCTAACATTCTGTATATTACATACGGTCATTTTCACAAATTAGTACTCTATGGTTAATTGGGAAACGATTGTTACAACTCCTTGAATCTGGTATCTAACTGCATCTTGCATGCTAATTACGTTAGGCATCCTGCACGTTAATGATGCAAGAAACATTTATTCAATTGCTGCTCTGGGCATGATTACTTTATATGAGCATTTTTTAGCTATACAGAATTTTGTGACACCTGTGAAAGGAAAATAATAGCCTTTAAACTTCAGAATTATCATTAACTGTACCCTGCATCGTTATGAAGCACAGATAATCTAATTACACGCTATTTTAGGTGTTATCACTTAATGTGAAATTTTGCAATACAGCATCCTAGGATATGTGAGAAACGTATACAATAGTATTGTTAATCTGAAGCATTATCTCGTTTATATATGAGGACTTTAATCTATGCAAAGTTTTGAGTACCATCATTTTCATATATAAGGAACCCAATCTCAAACACCATCTTGGGCGTTACCATTCTACCTTGTGTCTAGGAGCCTCACAACTTAGTACCTTAGGTCTCTGAATTACTAATTGTAATATCTTTACAGTATGACGAAAATGAGATAGTACTTTGTATAATCTTAATATCAGGGGGATGCTGTACGTATGTTTTCTCTTCATAGAATAAATGCTTGATAAATTATCGGGTATAATCCGATCCTAATGCAATTGCACCTTTAGGAATCTGTGCTTAATAGAGTTACAGCTTTATTAATGATCTTACAACACACTTATATTCCTTAGTCCATATCCATTATTGCTTATATTTGGCTGTTAGTGACACCCCCACTTCTATTTGGGGTTTATTTCATGTATGTGTGCCCCATAAGACAGTATCATTGGTCTAGACAGCGATCATTATAACCGCAGACATCCCAGTGAATCCATTTATGCTCCTATTCAAATATGAATGCTGTGTTATAGAAGGAGCTTTTTTCTATGGGTCTTTCACTGGTTCCATTTATCATTATTCTTATAACCACTCCTTGAGGTAATCCACCCATTAATATTTGTGGTTATATTGATGTATTTTCAATAATTTACAGCGTGTAAAGTGTTTTTTTCCACATTTTAACATGCGAGCAATTGCGGTTATATTTTGTATGGGGTGCGCTTGTTAAAAAAATTAGAGATGGGGTCTCGTTACATTTTTTTTGGGGGAAAATGACACCATTTTTAACAAACGCACCGCATACAAAAATCGTTAATGCAGCATCATTGTTCACATTATAATTGAAATGGAACAATATTGCTGCATTAACAAACCAAAAAAAATAAAAAAAGTGTTTATTTTTTTTTTTTTTAATTTTTTTTTATTTTTATTTTTCTTTTTTTTTTTTTTTTACAATTTTTTTTACTTTCATGTTTGGTATCGTTGGAACGGCCATGCTCTGGCCGATCCAACGATATCAAAATTTAACCCCTAACTGCCACGGATCGGGAGATAGGGAGTTCATTGGAACTCCCTATCTCCACAGTTCGTGGCAGTTAGGGGTTAATGCTAGGACTGGCGTCATCGTGCTGCGCACGATGACGCCAGTCCTCTGGGGGAGTTCCCGGAAGCTTGGCCGACATCCAAGATGTCGGCCAGCTCCCGGGAAGGATCGCAAATCGGCGCTTTTCAGCGCCGATTTGCGATCCAGCTCCCCAGGGGTTAATGCCAGGCATCATTTGGAAGGGCAGGCTGTGCCCTTCCAAATGATGCCTGGGTTAAGCCCCTGTGAGCCGCCGATCGGGAGGGAGAGAGGTCCGAAGGACCTCCCCCCTCCTTTCAGGCGCCTCCTCCGCACATGCGGGGGGGGCGCCTGAATTAGGTGTCATCGCGGGGGCGCGATGACACCTAATAATGGCGGCCACTGCTCCGGATGCCGGGCTGACATCCAGGATGTCAGCCCGCACCGGAGGGGCCAGCGATCGGCCGGTACCCGGCCGAACGCTGACCCAATGCGAGGACGCGCTCAGCGCGTCCTCCGCATACCAGCGGCAATGCTGAGGACGCGCTGAGCGCGTCCTTAGCATTGAAGTGGTTAATCCAGATGTTTTTGCTTGTTTTCAGCGTGCATTCGGTTAGTTTTCGTCAGGTTTGCGGCAGCTTTTCCCTGCAATTCGGGGACCCTGTGCTGTTTGCTGAATACACCGCAGGGTCACCGAAATGCAATCGGCAAAAGGAACCGAATTGAAGAGAACGAAAAGTCACCGAACGTGCGGTGACTTTTCGAATCTCTTTGGATAACCCTGCTAGTTCACATCAGGCAGTGCTTCTTGAAACCAGTAAACAGAAAACTGGTGTGTGTTTTTAAAGGGTAGGACAGCTTTCAGCAACACATCCAATAATATCACACTGATTGGACTCAAGGTTGGCTCACTCCTGGCTCCAATTAGCTCTTGGAGAAGTCATTAGGCTAGGGGTTCACATACTTTTTCCACCCTGCACTGTGAATGTTTACATGTTATGTTCAATAAACCAATGAAAACACATAATGTTTGTGTTGTATTATTTTAAGCAGACTGTGGTTTTCAAATTGTTGTGACTTAGATGAAGACCAATTTGGACCAATTCATGCAAAACTCCACGTAATCCCAAAGGGTTCACAAACTTTTTCTTGCCACTGTATATCTTATGATAATAAGATATTAGTGACCTTGTACTCTTATTTTGCATTTTTTTTGCATTTTTGCCTTTGTTTGCTAAATAACAGGAATCTGATCGATCCCTGTAGAGCCTGCCTTCACTGATTTTATTTTTCACTCATTGCAGTACAAGGGATCTTACAGACTACGACTGTACGAAAGGAATAACTTCGGAGGCAAAATGTTGGAGGCTATGAATGATTGTCCTTCGGTTACTGAATGGTTTAAACACCAAGATATTCAGTCTTGTAACGTTTTTGATGGATATTGGATCTTCCATGAACAGCCTAACTACCGAGGGCGTCAATACTACTTGAGGCCAGGCGAATACCGACGATTCACTGACTGGGGTGCCATGAGTTCCAGGGTTGGATCCTTCAAGCAAATCAATGAGTTTTATTAGATAACCGTAATATACAGTTATTAATAAAAATGCTCTTGAAAACACATGGATTCATTTTGGTTTTCTAAAGACTATATATTAATTAAAGAGTTTAACACGTAGTGAGCAAGGGTATAACATTTGGCATTTAACATCATAACAGTGATATTTTTGTAAAATTGAATGTGCTGAATTATATTATGTGCTACAATGTGATACTATTTAAATATTTGAAAAGACTCGCCAAGTTTATTTACCGTATTTATTTGCAAAGTATTTTACCAGGAAGGATACAGTTGAGATGGCCTGGGTTCAAGACATTGAAATTTTTAAAGTCGGTTACAGAATTAAAAAGTAATACGTAGCTTTTTTTAAATTTGAACTAAAAAGTAGTGTAGTTATAACAGAGTCTTTTGTCGTCCTCTATCTCTCTGTCAGCAGATCACAATTCTTTGCAAGCTCGGCAGTGTACACTACACACAACACCTCAACAGGACTTTACAGCTTCACCCCCATCCTCAAACTTACCCAGACTAATGTAATACACCCTACCAGGCCCTGACTGGGACAAAAAATAGGCCTTGACATTTTAAAGTGAGCAGCTCTGCCACTATTCAGAAACACACATATTATTAAACCTCAATATGCACCACTATACTGAAACCACTGTATATACGGATATAGGTGCCCACACACACCTAACCACCTAGGTACACTTAATCACACAGAGCATGGGGGCTATAGAAGGAATTGGGGGATGAGATGGGGATAGAAAATCACAGCAATAAACCTCACAGCAATGTGTAGTGTGTATTAGCGTATCACAGAGCTCCACGGAAATAAAACTCATTGTAATGTGTGTTGTGCAGGAGAGTATCAAAGAGCTCCAGAGCAATAAAACTCACAGCAATGTGAGGTGTGTATGAGCGTATCACAGAGCTCCACAGCAATAAAACTCACAGTAATATGCGGTGTGTATGAGCATATCACAGAGCTCCATAGCAATAAAACTCACAGTAATGTGCAGTATGCATGAGCATATCACAGTGCTCCCGAGAAATAAAACTCACAGCAATGCGTGGTGTGTATGAGCATATCACAGAGCTCCACAGCAATAAAACTCACAGTGGTGTGCGGTGTGTATAAGCGAATCACAGAGCTCCAGTGGAAGAAAACAAAAGAATTATAAATTTATAAAAATTATATGTTCAGTTAAAATGTACATTAAATATAAAAAAATTAAATATTGATTAAATTATGTATTAACCACTTCGATGCTGAGGACGCGCTCAGCGCGTCCTCAGCATTCCCGCTGGTATGCGGAGGACACGCTGAGCGCGTCCTCCCATTGGGGTCAGCGTTCGGCCGAGTTCCGGCCGATCGCTGGCCCCCCCGGTGCGGGCTGACATCCTGGATGTCAGCCGCGCATCCGGGACCACAGCCGCCCGAATTAGGTGTCATCGCGGCAGCGCGATGACACCTACTTCAGGCGCCCCCCCCCGCATGTGCGGAGGAGGCGCCTGAAAGGGAGGGGGGGAGGTCCTTCGGACCTCTCTCCCTCCCGATCGGCGGCTCTGCGGGGGTTAACCCAGGCATCATTTGGAAGGGCACAGCCTGCCCTTCCAAATGATGCCTGGCATTAACCTCTGGGGAGCTGGATCGCGAATCGGCGCTGAAAAGCGCCGATTCGCGATCCTTTCCCGGAGCTGGCCGACATCTTGGATGTTGGCCAAGCCTCCGGGAACTCCCCCTGAGGACTGGCGTCATCGTGCGTAGCACGATGACGCCAGTCCTGGACTTAACCCTTAACTGCCACCAACGGTGGAGATAGGGAGTTCATTGGAACTCCCTATCTCCCGATCCGTGGCAGTTAGGGGTTAAATTTTGGTATGGTTGGATCGGCCAGAGCATGGCCGTTCCATCGATACCAAACATGAATGTGAAAAATTTTGTAAAAAAAAAAAAAAGAAAAATAAAAATAAAAAAAATTTTAAAAAAAAATTATAAAAAAAAATAAACACTTTTTTTTTTTTTTGGTTTGTTAATGCAGCAATATTGTTCCCATTTCAATTATAATGTGAACAATGATGCTGCACTAACGATTTTTGTATGCGGTGCGTTTGTTAAAAATCGCGTAATTTTCCCCCAAAAAAAATGTAACGAGACCCCATCTCTAATTTTTGTAACAAGCGCACCCATACAAAATATAACCGCAATTGCTCGCATGTTAAAATGTGAAAAAAACCACTTTACACATTGTAAATTATTGAAAATACATATTTTATTGCATTTTTTGTTATAATATACAGACATGACATAACGTATACATATAATAATGACATATTATGAATCTACCGAGTCTGACGGAGAGAACGATATATAATATGTCTGGGTCATATACTAAAATAAGCCTTCAAAACACGTTTAAACATGATGAGCAAAACCGGTAAAAATGACCTCAGCACAGGGGCGGGAAAAGCCTCAGCAGCGAAAGGGTTAAATAAATTATATAATAATACTCTATTAAAATAAATATACATTAGAATTAAAATGTATATTTATTGTATTAAAAAGAATAAATTATGTATTATTAAAATAAACTATTTTATTAAAATAATTATATTACATTTTTAAATGCATATATTAAGTAAATAATAAAGTAACAATTTTTATAGCAGAAAATTATTATAAATTATTGCCCCATCTCCTGCTTACCTTTTGCGCAGGCAGGGGGCCAAGTCATTGGTGGTCCAATGGGCAGAGGTGTGAAGAGAAGGGAAGGTCTTCTTGGTGGTCTGGATGCGTGTCTTTCTAGTAGTCTGGGCAGGAAGGGTCATGACTCCTCTTGTGCTGGATTCCTTCTGACAGTGTATTCGGGCACCGGCACTCTGATAGGTCACCAGAATGCACCGGGCGTTTGAACACACAGAGTGGCAGAGCCCAGTAAAAATTAGATCTGTGCACGATCGCAGCACAGACCGTATTGCTCCACGAGTAAGGGAGTGCAGAGATCCAAATCCCCGTTCAATGACTGGAGAATCAGATTTTTGCAAGCACCCCTCCCACGTGCCAATTCTTTGACAGTGCTGGCTGGCCGGGCTTCTACACTGCCTTGCACTGTTGCACTGTGCTGGCCCCACGGCCAGCCAGACAATAAAGGATGATCACATCATCGCATGAATACGGACCCAGTGGACGGCCAGCCTAAGTTCTAAATCGTAATATCATATCAGCAATGGAAATGTACGCATAATTCTTTAAAAATGCTAGGACATTCAATATGGCTACACTGTGGGGTTAGTCTCTATTTGACGATGTTGCAAACAATGTGATAATCACTGTTGTTACAACAATAAATGTCTGTGAACCTGAAGGAGAATGGTGTTGCTGTGCAGGGCAACCTTTCTGCCTTTATTTCACATAATTGGAACCAACCACCGAATAAGCTGTGGAGTTACCAAAAGAAGACAGAGGTCCATCACTGAGGACTCCAAAAGACAGTACAGACCAGGTGAAGAGAGGCTGGGCGACACCGTAAAAGTGCAACAAGCACTAATAACAGAGCCAGGTCACTGTGTGGCTCAGTACTGGGTGAGGGAATTTCCTTCTTAATTAATTAGCACAAGATAAATCCTGGATTTGCTGCACCATGAGGTTTGTTTGCTGTGTTTGTTTCTGATGTCCAGAACATAAATTCCATCCCAAATTTCCCAAACCTAGACCATAGGTTTCGATATGCAATATATGGGAGGCGCATGTGTGCAATTTATGGGATGAAATTTATGTCCCTGTTGCAGTTTCAAGGGTGGGATGGACATGTTAAAGCATTAGGAAATGCCTCTGGAATGGAGGCTCATTAAGTAATTACCACTGGTGTTTTTAATTGTTTTAATTGGTTGTGCATTTAAATGGCAGGGGAGAATAAGTTTGTTATACTTTGTTTTACCAGCTGATGAAGTCGGTACGCCGACGAAATGCATCCTGGATACATTTTATATTTTATTAAAGCGCTTGTTTTTACCCTGCTGTTTCCTGCTTCTCGTATGGGAGAGGTTTTGTGGATTTTTCCCAAAAAAAAACACTTGCTGCTGTTCCTGGCAGGCTCCACCTAAAGTAAGTGGAAACTAGGCCATTCTCTGTGGAATAAGGCTGGCCGTCTACTGGAACCGTTTTCGAAACGACCGACGATTTCGTCAGACCGTCGGTCGTCCGACCGGGTCAGACTAGGGGTCGTCCACTGCGTGCGATCTGTTGTGCGACCACAGACGATCCAGATCAAAATCAGAGGTGAAGTGCCAAAACCAGAATGAACTGGTTTTACATGCAAAAACAAGTTCATTCTGCTTTTGGAACCAGTGCAGTCCTTTTTTTTTGTTACAAATTATTTTTACTATGCGCTTTGTCTGTAAATCTGTCAAACTATCCCCTAAATCAGGGCATGACGCCAAAACTTCAGTGCAGTACTGCGCTCTGATATTCATTCTCTCTGCTGCTACAGATTGCCGAAGTGCGGCAATCTGCAGAAAACTGCACCATATTTCGCCATCATTTACAGTACAAATAGCAACAAAATTGCACCGTATAGGAAAATTCAAGATTCAGTGCCCTTCGGGAGGCATGTCAGTGCTTAGTGAATAAACCCCTTTGTGCAGCAGCACTGCTAGTCCCACCATGTTACACAGCTAGTCCCACCATGCACAAAAGGTGTTTTGGTAAACTTGCATCATGTCGGCATCATTTATTTTCAACGGGAGTTAAAAAAACAGCAAAAACAATATAAATGCGGGGTTGTTTTTACTCCCCTAATGAGTTTATCAATGTCCATCTTGCTTAATCGTTCTGAACTCCCAGCTAGGTAAGATCGCCCATCTGCTGTGGTCTCCAGAAGTCGACCGTCGGACGGCTGCCACAATGGATGATGGTTCCATTCACATTCATGTTACGGGATCGGACGTACGACGACGGACGATATCGGATGATCGCACCATCGCACGAAAAAGGTTCCAGTGGACGGCCAGCCTAAGTGTTTAACAGAATTGCACTAGGGAGATTCTCCGTCTTTTTTGCTTATATCTTCCATATACAAGATCCTTATTAAGAATCCTTGAGGGTGGATGGGCATCCGTGAAAAAGAAAAACACCCATGAGGCACATCACACCAGAGCCAGTATAGGCTCCCTATTTGTAAGTGTGTGATCACTATATATTACTCTTGTGATATACAAACGTATTGCACAATTATTTCTCTATGATTTTGTCTCCTATGCTATTAGCTGACTTTGAGAAGATCATCTGTTCAGAATACATAGTGTATGTCTTTTGCTTATTGTCAGGCCCTGGAGGCCCTGACCCCCGGACGCCCCCTTTTTGTGTATTATCCTGCATATCCCCTGCAGGTTCCAAGACTTTTGTATGAACAATGCACCTTCCTGATTCTAACGTTCTGGCCCTGGATCCACACCTGCCCTTTATCCTCCCTGATTAGCCCTGCATATAAGGGAGTCCCGCCCTCAACCCTGGACTTCCACATTGAAGTTGAATTCGCTGACTGCATACCTGTTTGACAAAGCTCCCTGATACCTCTTGCCAATCTCCTGACTTCTCTGCCAAAGACTCCAAGGACCCTCTGTTATATCACCTGGACTTTCATCGCTTCTATATACCGGTACCCTCCAATCCTGCTCCCCTTCTGCCCCCCATCTAGGACCCCCCGTGTACCAGACCCCTTGCTGAACCCTGACCACGCTATTGTCTAAACCTTACCGGATATTACGTTCTCGTGTTTGTTGCACAATAAACACCCTTGTTATCTTGAATCTGCCTATATCACTGCATATTGGGCTCACAACCTCATCCTGCTACACCAACCGCAGTCAAACCCTGACACTTATTGAGTGCGCTGTACAGATTTGTATTTGGATTTTTTTCCTAGCTTTGATTTTTTTTGGGGAAACCACCAGCACTGGTACTTGGCGACGGTTCACCGGTATTGGGTGGGGATTGTTTGGTGAAGCGCTCCCCTGAAAATTTCTTCTTAAAAAATTAATATTGTTTATTTCACATTGAGAAATGCAGTTACAGGTTTTCCATTTATTTTTAAAACAGAATATATAATTACAAAGCTTTGGATGATGAGATGTGGAAAACTAACTTTACATGCTGTAAATTATTGACTATCAAAACTTTACGGGCCACATTACATTCATGACGTTAAAATGGGGGTGCTAGGGAGAAAAAACTGTGCAAGCAGTTTTCTCGCTACCGCCCCCGTCTTAACGTGGGATTACAATGCAGGCACTTAAAAATCTCCCTGCATTGTTACCACATGCAAAGCCCCTGGATGCTCGCGGCAGCGCTGAGTGCCGCCGCGAGCATCCACTCGATGGAGTCCATAGGACATGACCTGCCGGATCTCGCCTCGCAAGATCCAGCTGGTCGGCGTAGTGATACGCAGGGGGAGACTGAGGAACTTTTCCCCCAAGTCTCTCCTTGCTCCCGCTGGACGGAGGAGGTGGTCCTCGCCGCAGGATAGAAGGTGAGTGTATGATTTGGTTTTTTTGGATGGTGTTAACGGATTCTGCAGAAGCGGAATTCGTTAACACAAAGTCCTGGCTGTGGTTAACTTTCTGTTAACTGCAGCCAGACGTTAATCAGCGCTAGTAGATTGTAATCCTAATGCTGATTAACACTTTATGCTCCCCATGTAAAGTATAGGGAGCGCAAAGTACAGTAACCTTGCGCTGAAAAGCGCAAGGTACCAAACGCAAACAGGTTACTTAACCCATTAGCATTTGGATTGTAATATGCAGTGGCTACCAGGGCTAATGATAACGCACACTCAGTGAGCGCTAATGTTAGCACCAACAATGTAATGTAGCCCTAAGGGAATTATTCAAGGAGCACACAAATTCATGCAGCAGCAAGAGAAGCTTCACTGATGAAGCTTCTCCTGCCATTACTTGAATTTCTCTTATTGATATGCAGACGTTTGTGGCCTTTGCAACAACTGCAATTTTCACTGTTCTTTGCGACTTCTACGCACAACTGGGCTTCTTGAATAGCCCCCCAAACCTGCGCCTGCAGGTTTCTCCATAGCGTCCCCGTTTTAGCGTGATATTACGTTGCAGGTGCCAAACGGGTTACTTAACCCGTTAGCATTTGGTTTGTAATATGCGGTAGCCACCGCGGCTAACGTTAATGCAGGTGAGCGCTAATGTTAGCAACAAGATTGTAATGTGGCCCTATATTTTTATTTCCTTTTTTTGATGTAGCATTCTGACATGACATGATATTCTGTATGCACATAATAATATTTTTTGAATCTGCTGAGTTCGCTGATAAATCACAATATATAATTTGTCTGGGTTATGCAATAAAAAGTGATTTCAAATGGATTTTAAAACGGATGAGCAAAATTGGCCAAAGTGAGCTCAACACACTGGGGTGAAATGGTTCAGCAAAGAAAGGGTTAGATGGACATAGTGGGCTTAGTGCCCCCCCAGCCACTCAACTGTAAATGGGGGTGGGGACAACTGACCAATTTGGCTCCCTCTCGCTGGAGGGCTGTAGAACTGCAGCTGTTTGTACTACGCCTCTCTTATCATCTGCATATAATAGCATGGAGAGAGTGACAGAGTTTTAGAATAATACTGGGAAGGGGAAAGTGGTGAGGACACTTTTTACTCCCACACCATTCATTTTGATCATAAAGCGTTCCTTTCACTACAAATATTTGTTTTCAATTTGATTAGCATAATGAATACCTAAAACAATAAATTATATAATTAAGTTATAGATCAGTGTCCAGGGATTATTCATATACAGTGGCAAGAAAATGTATGTGAACCCTTTGGGATTACGTGGAGTTTTGCATGAATTGGTCATAAAATGTGCTCTGATCTTCATCTAAGTCACAACAATTTGAAAAACACAGTCTGCTTAAAATAATACAACACAAACATTATATGTAATACAACACAAACATTATATGTTTTCATTGGTTTAGTGAACATAACATGTAAACATTCACAGTGAAGGGTGGAAAAAGTATGTGAACCCCTAGCCTAATGACTTCTCCAAGAGCTAATTGGAGCCAGGAGTGAGCCAACCTTGAGTCCAATCAGTGTGATATTATTGGATGTGTTGCTGAAAGCTGTCCTGCCCTTTAAAAACACACACCAGTTTTTGGTTTACTGGTTTCAAGAAGCACTGCCTGATGTGAACCATGCCTCGCATAAAAGAGCTCTCAGAAGACCTACGATCAAGAATTGTTGACTTGCATGAAGCTTGAAAGGGTTACAAAAGTATCTCCAAAAGCCTTGATGTTCATGTGTCCACGGTAAGACAGACTGTCTACAAATGGAGAAAGTTCAGAATTGTTGCTACTCTCCCTAGGCGTGGTCGTCCTGTAAAGATGACTGCAAGAGTACAGCGCAGAATGCTTAATGAGGTAAAGAAGAATCCTAGAGTGTCAGCTAAAGACTTACAGAAATCTCTGGCACACGCTAACATTTTTATTGACACATCTACAATAAGGAAAACATTAAACAAGAATGGAGTACATGGGAGGACACCACGGAGGAAGCCATTGCTGTCCAAAAAGAATATTGCAGCACGTTTGAAGTTTGCAAAAGAGCACCTGGATGTTCCACAGCACTACTGGCAAAATATTCTGTGGACAGATGAAACCAAAATTGAGTTGTTTGGAAAAAACACACAACACTATGTGTGGAGAAAAAAAGGCACAGCACACCAACATCAAAACCTCATCCCCACTGTAAAACATGGCGGATGGAGCATCATGGTTTGGGGCTGCTTTGCTGCCTCAGGGCCTGGACGGATTGTTGTCATTGATGGAAAAATGAATTCCAGAGTTTATCAAGACATTTTGCAGGAAAGCGTAAGACCATCTGTCCGCCAACTGAAGCTCCGCAGAGGATGGGTGATGCAACAGGACAATGACCCAAAGCATACAAGTAATTCAACAAAAGAATGGCTTCAACAAAACAAAATACGCCTTCTGGAGTGGCCCAGTCAGAGTCCTGACCTCAACTCGATTGAAATGCTGTGGCATGACCTTAAGAGAGCGATTCACACCAGACATCCCAAGAATATTGCTACACTGAAACAGTTTTGTGAAGAGGAGTGGTCCAAAATTACTCCAGATCGTTGTGCAGGTCTGATCTGCAACTACAGGAAATGTTTGGTTGAGGTTATTGCTGCCAAAGGAAGGTCAACCAGTTATTAAGTCCAAAGGTTCACATACTTTTTCCACCCTGCACTGCGAATGTTTACATGTTCTGTTCAATAAAAACATAAAGAACATATAATGTTTGTGTTGTATTATTTTAAGCAGACTGTGTTTTTCAAATTGTTGTGACGATCAGAGCACATTTTATGACCAATTCATGCAAAATTCCACGTAATCCCAAAGGGTTGACATACTTTTTCTTGCCACTGTATATAACATAGAAAAGGCAAATAGAGAAGAGTTTCAGGATTATTTTGTTTCACTTTAAAACCTTCCCAGTAGCCACTTGATGTGACGAATACATAATTCCTGGCAACACGTGGGTGTAATTTATCTAGCAGTTACCTTTTATACAAATTGTTTCATGGAAATAATCCTTTTTTGCAATCAACACATTTCATTGAATAGACAATAGTTATGCCAGTCCTGATAGTGCTACAATACACCCTATTGTTTCTTTGTACAGTATAATGATAATGGGCACATTTTATCAAGGGAGATTATACTGCCAGACCCTTCCCTACTGTTGCAGAACAGTTTCTGTGCCAACACAGATCTGTTTAAATTTAAAGGGGGAGGTGATGTTATGTTTAAAAAAAAAACAATGTATCTGAAAAAACAATAATAACTATAGTGTATTATGCATGATTAGCATATACCATAAATATTTATTTTTCACATATTTCTTTTACTCTACATGTGTTTTATTTTTATGATAGATAGATAGTCTAGCTGGAAATGGTGCCACAGATAATGTTACAGAGAGCATGCAATGAAGAGTGATTGCAGCGTGTTTACAAAAAATGTGTCAATTATATTTTTATTTTATATACACATGATATATTCAAAACAGACCTGGATGTGTTTTTTTGTGCAAGATGTAGTATGTTGATTGGAAAATGATAGTGTGTCAAAAGGAAGAATAGATATTCATGAACTGCAAGACTAGCAGGTCTATTCACTAACAGTTATTCAGAGAAAGGTGAAACTCTGGAGAACTTTTGGAGAAGTGAAAATTCTAGATAAAAAAAAAAGTTCAACCAGAGTTTCACCTCTGAATAACCCTGAATGTATATCAAAATTTCACAGTAACTTGGAAAAAAGACAAATCTGCTCTCCTTGTTATTTCACTTATCAGCTTTGATTTCCTTGATATTCCTAACTCATACACTCATTGTATTAATAAAGCTCAAATTAAATGTTACTTTAAAATTAGTACACCATTTCTGAAAGTAAAGCAACCCCCTTAATAAAATCACATTTTTATATTTGGATATGACAAAGAACTTTGAAAATGGATCTGGAAGGAAACATTTACAGACAGCATGAGAAATGTGAAAAGCAATGGAACACTGTTTTCTCAAGCACAATGTATGTACAAACAAGCATAAGACTATGCTCCAGAGCAAAAATTTGCTGTGTGATGTGTAGCATGATAACAACCCAGTCAAATGTACTATTTCTTAATGATAACATTGTATATTTCCTAGGGAGAACATTAAGGTCAAATAATTAGGAAGTCCCCTTTAGCCAATTTGATTTTGTTGTGCTCAGTTTTTTTATGACATTTAAAGCAGCTCCAATGATAACACTCAAAGAGCAGAAAAAAATAGACTAACAATCAAAATTTTGTTTCTGTTTATTACTTACTGTAGTCACATAGGCCAGACTTACACTCCTGGTTGAAATAGGGAATGTCATTTATGCACTAGAATGACCCCTTAACCCCTGTACAGAGTGGTTTTACATAAATCCACTGCAATGACCAAGTGGATTTATGGAAAACAACTTCCCATTACCCAAACTGTAAACGTGTGTACCGTTAATACATACATTTCTAGAGGCAGTAAGGTTATTTAACGAGTAGAGGGTTCACCCTGCTGGCCAAAATCTGCTAGTACGTGTTTAATAATACAGCTGGAGCTCTGTGTTTCTCTAAATGAAAAATGGGACTCTAAGCTGTTTAGCCCCTTGGCTGTGGAAGATGTGTGAGTGGACATTCTAGCTTTTCACCACAACATGTGGATGATGTCTCCCACAAGTCACGGCTTCCCCACAGCCTTGGAGGAGATCTCCGTGAGTCTGGGGGAATCCTGCAGTTGTCTGACTTCTTTGAAGTCAGGCCACGCCTCAGGACCTTCCCCTGCCAACAAACATCATCGTGCATGGGCGTGATGACATCAGAAAGGGACTTCCCCTTAGCAGGGCAGGGAATTCTCTATGGAAGAGTTATGGGGATCATTTGAACCATTGTAACTCTGCAACAATAGAAAATAGAAGATTATTTCTGGTACTGTTGGAAAGGACAGGGCATGGCCTTTCCAGTGATACCAAACTTGACCTGGTTATGTTTAAAATAAAATCATTTTGAATAAAACTTTAGATTTTTTTTATAGTGCAGCACTATTGTTCACTTTTCAATTATAAAGTGAACAATGATGCTGCACTTACTCACCTTCTCATTTCCCATGATGCCAGCAAGTGTGGAGGTAATGTAACAATGCTGTCATGTTTCCCCCTTGGGTCTATGGTGCTGGCCCCTATACACAGAATTCTATCTACCCTTCCAAACCTTGGATGGTCGGTAAAGCTAACCCTTGTCAGTGACCAGATAGACACATACCCTTATGAGGGTAAGGGTAAATAGATACCAGAATACCACAAGACACTTAGTCAGGATAGCGGGTGTTTTAGTACCAGGAGCGATAGTCAGCTGTATGCCAAAATCGGTACATAGAGAGATCATCAGTATAGTCAGGATTGGTACACAGAGCGGGTAGTCAGTAATACAGATGAAGACAATATTGAAATGTCGCGCTTGCAAAAAAAAGAGGGGGGTGTACTCAACAGTAAGGGATCGCTATAATGGTCCAAAAAGGTGATCTCCCCAACACCTTAAAAAAAGTTTAGAAAATACGGGTAGTCAGTAATAGCCGCGGTCAGATACACAGAGTGGGTTGTCAGTATTAGCCGGGGTCAGATACACACAGAGGGTTGTCAGTAATAGCCGGGGTCAAATACACACAGCGGATCATCAGTAATAGCTGGGGTCAGATACACACAGCGGATCATCAGTAATAGCCGGGGTCAAATACACACAGCGGATCATCAGTAATAGCTGGGGTCAGATGCAAAGAGTGGGTTGTCAATAATAGCCAGTGTCAGACACACATAGCAGGTTGTTTAGTAATAGCCGCGGTCAATAGCACAAAGAATAGCGAAGTAATGAGAGAGCACTGAGGGGATGTGAAACGACATTAGCGCACTGGAGTGAGAAGCTGGATTTTAAACCTGGCGGGCACCACATCATCAAGCCGCGCCCCGCCCCCTTGGCATCCCATGTTACCACAGTGGTCCTGCTCTTCACTTGGTGCCCAGCCAGCGAGCAAGATGCTGCCGGGCACTGGGCAACACCAGTGTGGGGCGTGACAAATGCATTATTACAGTTTCCCCAAAACATTAACTGCTGCACTGCAGTGTGAAGAGCCGCGGATATTTTTGGAACCCTATCAAGTCAAGTGTCAAGTCAAGTCAAGTTAGGTGTCAGTGGAAAGGACACAGTCTGGCCCTTCCAACAATACCAAATTTGACCATTTAGTGTGTAAGCATAGAAAAAATATTTAATGCAAAACTAACTTTTTTTTTTCTCATTTCCAAGACGGTGGAATTAGGTGCTTTTACTTATAAAGCAAACAATGTCACTGGACTAACTCACCTTCTCATTTCCCACTCCGGGACGGAATGTGGATGTGATGAAGCATTGTATTATTACGCATTTGTCCATCTAAACCACAAGCATTGTTGAGAATATGTCCTTTGGAGCCCTGTATTTCCATTCTTTACATCCCACAAAGTCAAGTTAGGTATCATTGGACAGGACAGAGTCTAGCCTTTCTAATGATATCAAACAAGACCATGTGAAATGTATAAAAAACACAAAAATACTGAAAATATTTTTTTCCCTTTTTTTTATTTATTTATTTTTTGTTCCAAAGCAATGGTATTGTCCATTTGCCACATATGAAATAAGCAATACCACTGCCATTACTTACCTTCTCAATTCCCATGCCGGGAGCAAGGTCAGTGTTTTATACATAGTCATTTTAATCATAAAGCACAATACTCCAAAATACAAGCAAAAAATTTCATTCAATTCAGTTTTAGTTAAAATTGTGTATTTTCTCAGAAAAATTCAATTTTTTTTTTAATAAGAGTACACATAGAATATAAAACCACAAAGGTTTGGATGATAAAATGTGAAAAAAATAATTTTACAAGCTGTAAATGATTGAAATCTGAATGTAAATTTACATTTTATTAAAAACATTCTTTGTTATAGTATTCTGACGTTACGTGACGTATACACAAAATAAAGATATATTATAAATCTGCCGAGTCTGCTGAAAATAAGGATATATAATTTCTCTGGGTCTTCTAATAAACATGACTTCAAAACACGGTTAAACATAGTGAGCACACAACGGTCAAAATGAGCTCAGCACAGGGTCAAATGGCTCAGCAGTGAAGGGGTTAAACAGCACCAGAATCTCGACTGATATGTCCGAGATGCTGAAAATTTGGGAGCACATTCTGGAGTACATTTGTAAATGAAATTTATTTGCAATACAGTTAAAGTACAAAATTTTCCAAATTTCTAAAAGCATCTTCTCTTACAATTATCATAGCAAATCGCCATCATTTTTGGTCAATGCATTAAAATCATGTTTTTATATTTACTTCTAAATCCATGCTCAAAACCCCAAACATTATACAGTAAATTGCCCCTGAAGGTGTGTTATTTCTGAAGAAGTTGTAAAAATATCTTCACTCAGAGACACAATCCAGAGAGATTGTGTTTAATTTATAATTTGAAAAAACTCCACAGCATTTCAGAATTTATTCATATCTATGCGCTTCAGTGTGTACATGAACACGATCACATGAATTCTATCTGTCTTTCGTTTAATTGAGTTACTGCAATTTATTTTCTACATTATTTATTTCCTATCTTTTACAAATATAGAGGTAATCTGTTTATTGAAAAGATACAACCATGTATTAAAAAAAAAATAATTTAAAAAAATCATACCTTTGGGTAAGGTCTCCAGTGATTCTATAATACTATAATAAATGATTCATTTACTAAATGTCCCTTAGTAGACAGAAAATGGTTCCCTTTTGTTAGGATTCTGCAGATCAAGCACTGAATGTGATGTATTTAAGAGCCGCTCTCCAGTGTGCTCGCTACTGGGAAATTCCATTCACAGTCCTGCCAAAATGGGAAAGGTGAATTAAATTAATAAGTGTTAATATTAATGATATTATTAATGTTCTGATGAAATAGTACTATATGTTTTCCAAAATATAATTGTTATTATATATATACTGTATATATATATATATATATCTGTAATTTATTCATTTTAATCTCAATGTTAAAATAGCCATTGCTTGATTTTTTTTCAGGTTTTATAGGTTGAATGGTTTTAGAGGCAATAAAATGGATTATTTAACTTTCAAACATAAAAATATTTATTTATTATTTATTTATAAAGTATTTTACCAGGAAGGATAAGTTGAATACCGGCTGGATGGAGTAGAGGTAACATCACTGCTCTATAACCGTGGAGACACATGTTTGAATCCCGGCAAGAGCACCTCTCCAGTAAGTGTCCTCGGGCAAGACACCCAACAGTACATACTAGTCACCCAGGACATATTTGAAAATGAGAGAAAACTCAATGTTTCCTTCCTGGTAAAATACATTTTTTAAAACATATATATAAAAGATGAAGATGCAAATTTAAATTTGTTTTAGTTGTAGCAATGCTAGTTGTAAAATATAATTAAGCTCTCTGATAAGAACTCTCCATATGTCCTAGATCATCTTCTACGAAGACAGAAACTTCCAGGGCCGCTGCTATGAGTGCAGTGGCGACTGCGTAGACCTTCACTCCTACTTCAGTCGCTGCAATTCCATCCGTGTTGATAGTGGCTGCTGGATGCTGTACGAGCGACCTAACTACTTGGGCCACCAGTATTTTTTGAAGAAGGGAGAATACCCTGACTACCAGCAATGGCTTGGATTCAGCGACTCCGTCAGGTCTTGCCGTACTATTCCACAGGTACATTGCAAATGTTTTGAGTTTTTCATGTACAGGTCATACCGTATACTAAATGTAAACTATACCATACATACCTATATTAATAATACTGTAATATATATATATATATATATGTTACGGTTAAAGTCCGAATTGCGGCTAATCCTAGGATTACCCGGGTAATCCTGACATTACCCAGGCGTCATTAGCAAAAGTCCGAAGTGAAATGAAATTTCGGACTTTACCCATCCGGTTTTCTGCTCTGTTTTAACTGGGTAATTCGCACATTACCCTAGTGTTGTTGGATAAAGTGGGATGTGCAATGACACATCGGACTTTATCCGGGTAATCTGCAAAGTATCCAGAGGCCTCTGGGTACTCCGCTTTTCTTGGGTTTTCAGCAGGTTACAGTTGACTAAATTCCGAGGATTACCCGGGTAAAGCTGCAAATTATTAACAAAATTGTGTTTTTTGTTATGTTTAATGAAATTGTATCCAGTCACAAACCACACTAAATAACTGTCATGTAACTCTGTACGTCAATTGTCAGAAAATTAATTTATAAAGATAAAGATATTATATAAAGAGTAACCTAATGGTTATTATATTTTATAAATGACATATATATATATACACATATGACACGTAATAAAGATCATGTAACTCTTTCACATTCATATAAGAAACATATCCTGTTACTCTGTATTGTGATAAAGGCACTGGATACAAGGGTTGTTTGTCCCGCTTTCTTTTATTCAACTCACAAAAGCAGAAGAATACAGTAGCAAATCAAATAAACAAAACATCAAATAAACGCCTACTCCGTCTATGGAGCCTAACTGAACAAATACAGTTCCCTCTCTATCTACTGGACAGGTAGGCTGCTTGCCAGTAACTTGGACCAAATATACAAAAGGTACTTCCCTTCACGTTGACAGCACACAGCCTGTCCATACAACAGCTTTCTCTCTCTCTCTGTCTGTCTGTAGGTTTGTGTCTCCTGGAATCACACGCATACCTATATGGGCAGGGCAGTCTTAATTAGGCCTTGATTCAGAATTTAACCCTTTAGTGGGAAAATAGCATCCCTCAGACGCCTAATATCCCTGTGGTCTGCAACCCTGCCCCTCACCCTGTCACAGTATATTCATTATATCCTCAGTACATTATAATGTTTGTCTTTTGCCATTTTCGTTGATAATATACATTATTATTATTTATTATTCTTTATTTATAAAGCGCCAGCATATTCCGCAGCGCTGTACAATAAGCACAGTATAGACAGGGTTACAATACATTGAACAACATTTGACAAACCGTACAGGAGGAGATGAGGGCCCTATTCCCGTAGGAACTCACAATCTGGGAGGGTTGGGGTTGGAAACAGGAGGAGAGGACTGCAAGGTGAGAGTGATTGATGGTTGCGTCAGTGAGTTGGGTGGTAGGCTTCCCTAAATAGGAATGTTTTAAGGGAGCGTTTGAAGGAAGAGAAGTTAGGGGAAAGTCTGACATTACGATGGAGAGCGTTCCAGAGAGTGGGGGGCTGCACGTGAGAAATCCTGCAGTCTATCATGGGAAGAGGTGATGCGGGGAGAAGCTAGGCGCAGGTCACTGTTTGACCTTAGGGAGCGGGCTGGGGTGTATTTGGTGATTAGTGAGGACATGTAGTGGGGAGCTGAGTTAGGGAGGGTTTTGTAGGTAAGGATAAGGATTTTGAACTTAATTCTGCAGTGGATGGGGAGCCAGTGAAGGGACTCGAAGAGGGGAGCGGCAGAGACAGAGCGGCGGGTGAGGTGAATTAGCCTGGCGGAGGCGTTCAGGATGGATTGTAGGATGGATTGTAGGATAGATAATAGCAAAATTCACTTTTACCCAAGCGGGGTTGGATGCTCTGCAGATTACCCAGGTGAAGCTGTGGATAGTCCTCAGATTACCCGGGTGAAGCTTCAGACTTGTGCGAATTTTTCAGCTCTTCCAGACTAAGATTACCCGGGTAAAGTCCGGAATTTTCATTTTTTTTGCAGCTTTACCCAGCGGTTTTGGGTAATGTCAGGATTACCCGGGTAATCCTAGAATTAACCGCACTTCGGGCTTTACCCGTAACATATATATTATTTCAAGCTTTAGAAAAAAAATATTGTTTTTTTGGAATCATAGGTTTCAAAGCTATCTATCTATATTATAGCCCTTCTAAGGCTTTAAAACTTGTGATTCCAAATACATTTTTCTGCTCAAAAGCTTGACCGTATATATTGCAAAATGTTATAAAATACTCTACAAAATCTAATCTGATAATAGAATGCGATAAATCGGAATATCTAACACTGCAACCTAATGAAAGCTAGATATCTGTGTTAACTATTGATTTCCAGTGAAAAACAAAGCACAATATGAGTCTATTATTAAGAATATTGCAACCATTGAATTGAACATAGCACTTATACAAGGCATTAATTATAAAGTTTAAATTAGCATTCCATCAATAAAAATTTGTTTCAGCTGTTCATTCAAAAGACAGTTAAATAAAAGGCAAGTGTTGCAGAAACTCAAAGCTCTAAACTGAAAGCTATCTAGATATCTATCTATCCTCTATCTATATCACTCTCTATCTAGTATCTATATCACTCTATCATGTATCTATCTATATCACTCTATCATGTATCTATCTATATCACTCTATCATGTATCTATCTATATCACTCTCTATCATGTATCTATCTATATCACTCTATCATGTATCTATCTATATCACTCTATCATGTATCTATCTATATCACTCTCTATCATGTATCTATATCACTCTATCATGTATCTATCTACCTACCTATATCACTGTCTATATCTATCACTCTATATCTATCTATCATCTATATCACTCTCTAATTCCAGTCATTCAAATGAGTGAATAACTAACAATAACAGGGTTATTCAGAGAGCGTGAAAAGCAGGAGAATGATTGGAGAATGAAAAATTCTAGGTCAAAATAGCCAAACCAGAAAAATTCTCCCTTTCATCTCACTTTCCAAATCGGCTATTTTGACCTAGAATTTTTCATTCTCCAATCATTATCCTGCTTTTCACGCTCTCTGAATAACCCTGTAAGAGTTTATGTTTCAAAATGTTTGTTATAACCCTATGTTTCATATAAAAATGCCTCTGTAATGCGTATGACAGCCTGTATGTCATATCCCTATAATGCTATGTCAATTGTGTCATTTTTGTTTTGCAGCAAAGAGGACCACACAAACTGAGGATCTATGAGAAGGAAGAATTTAGAGGACAGACGCTTGAAATTTCTGAAGACTGCCCCACTGTGTTTGAGCTCTTCAAATTTCATGACATCAACTCTTGCAATGTTCTTGAGGGCCACTGGATCTTCTATGAGCAGGCAAATTACAAGGGAAGGCAATATTTCCTGAAGCCCGGAGAATACAGGCGTTTCAGCGATTGGGGCTCCCTTAATGCAAGAGTGAGCTCTTTCCGAAGAGTTCTTGATGTCTGCTAAACTATCAAAAAGATGACTTTACCCTGGTCAGGAGCTAATAAATAAGTGAAGCAAACCTATCTTTTCTTCCTCGAATTATTTGATCAAAAAATTTCAATATTATATATTTCAAAGGAATAAACAACATAAAACTAACTAGATGGTATTTACAATATGAGTTAAAATATGCGGCAAACACCTGTTTAATAATATTGAATATTAACATTTATACATAAAACTAGCAAAGCCCTATAAGTACCTAAAAAGGACAGGTCTATACCAAAAACTCTTTTACCTCTTACTGATGACTTTGCTACTTACAAAATGTAAATAATCAGTCAATTTTTATATTGTTTATTACAAACAAAAAAAAGTGTAGATGGAGACCTAAAAGATGAACAAGCAGAAACCATTTATTCAGTCTCTGCACAAGGCTACAATTAAGAATTTAATATGATCTGAAAATACTGTTACATCCAGCTCCTGCTATTTGAACCAATCATGCAACCCTATAGTATCAAGGCTTAGATAAGACAAGAAGACACCACATCTAAGGTGAACAAATGGCCCATATCTACAGCAGGATTGAGCTACAGAAGCAGAATTTTTACAAATGATGGGTATTTCCTCTTATGTGAGTCAATGCTGTAGAATAAATTTTGACCGAGTAATTTCCTTCTAACAGCATAATACATCATGACAGAAAAGTCAACCCAAGCTCGTTCAGGTTGATCTGATGGCAAAGAGTGGATCTGTTCAGAATGTAATGTATGATAGGCACCACATTCCCGATGCTAGAAATTACGTCAGGAGTCTAGAAGCAGAAAAAGTAAACATAAAAATAATAAACATATTGCACATATACAGAATCAATGTTATAAATTTGTTATTCTTTTATTTATTTTTTATATTCAAATATTTTTTTATTTGGAAAACACGTCAGTAATACCATAAGCCATAACAAATAAACAGTAAATTGTGCTGAAATCAATCAGCATTACAACAAGCCATAGAGTATAGACCGCCAGGCGGCCGCGCAGGAACGACATACAAAGTCTCAGGTACATATAATACAAATATAAATGCGCATAGTACATAAAGATCCGCAATCAACTGTATGGGGAAAAATAAAGACAGAGGGCAAGGGAGAAAGAAAAAGAAGAAAAAATAAAAACACACACCGAAAAGCACCTCAGGGCCCAAAAACCAAAAATAAAACAATATTTGGAGTGGCAAAAGCCCATAATGTGACCCTCCTGGCTCACTCCCATGAGTCCATAGTACAGCCAAAGGGAGCCTAGCTGTTGATTGGACTCTAACAACTTCTTGTAGGCTATTTCCAGCTCCCATTCCTGGACACCGAGGAATTCCACATCCCCCTGGAACAAAACTTCACCAGAGAGCTCCATCTCTCTCTCTCGGCCTTCCAAGATATCCTCCAGACACCACTCAGATTCACTCCCGAAATCTGGATCCTCCACTAGCTAACAGCCCAAGGCCGCCATAGCCTTCCGTCGGGCTGTCATCCGTTAGCCAGGGGTACACTTTTGCCGCATACCACCGGAGGGCTCTGTATCTTTTTAGTGCCATTTCCTTCAGAACCAGTCTGCGGAGCTCCTGCACATCCTCTTCTGGTGGCTGTTCTCCCAGGCCCACCATAGGACTCTCCAATATTATGTCGTACCTCACGTAGCCCAAGGGGATCATTTTGCCATTGTACATACGCTCGGCATGAAGAGCTTCCCACCACATCATCAGGCAGATCCTCGCACTCTCTTCCAGCAGGACCTGTTCCGTCATCGGTCCACTATGCTGATTCTGCCATTCTTGTAACCTTCGTCTGAAGTCTGTCTATATGACTGTGGCCATCTTCTGCTTGCTTCTGCCTTGCCGTCTGGATATCAAATCCCGGTGATGGTTTGGCTGTCCTTAGACTGTAGGAAGCATCCCGCACGGTGCCACCACTGTAACAGATCTCTGTGCCTAGACAGGGTCACATTTGTCAAATGCCGCTTCCTCGCATGGACACCCGGGTTCTCCTCGCGACTCTCACACCTTTCTCTAGTACCTTAGCCGCAGCTTAAGGCCCGGTGCATGTAGAGAGCCTGGCTAGCACCCTCAGAAATAAGCAGAAGCTGTAGACCTGGAGCCTTTCCTTGGCACAGCAGGCAGAAGATTCATGGTACCCCAAAACATGAGTCGTGGCTTCAAGCTTGGTCAGAATAGGACTGACTGTTTATTACACAGGCAAAGAGATACACAGGCAAAAACAACCCCCTTCATGCTTACATCCAACAGATAACATCACAGATACAGTCAACCACCAACTCCATTTGCAAGCAATCAAGCATATAGCTGCACAGGACCTTCAATCAATGGACAATGAGTTTCCTAGGAGGAGAAGAGGGGAGGGAGAAGGCAGGTAAGACAAAAGGAATTTCTTTTAGAGAGAATTTACACAATAGAGAGCAGGTACTAATACAGAGATCTACACTATACAGGGTAGGGTTAGATAATTGAGGGAATGTGCACAAAATACACAAGAGACTATACAAAAAATACACAAGGGAATAACACACTAAGCCATCCGTGACATGACCATGGAGGACCGCCAAATATCAGCCAAAAGTATTGCTACATATATGGGAATATGGCGTGAGAGAGTTGGTGCCATTATTCAAAACGACTTGGAAATGAGAAAACTTGCAGCAAAGTGGATCCCGAAACTTTTGACAACCGAACAAAAGAGGAGACGTGTGGAGACATTGGTGGCTGATTTGGAACAGGTGAAACTATGGCAAAAATTACCTCCCAATGTTTAACTGTTGCATATGAAGGGCCACTGTCACCCAAAGCTTGTGACATTTCATCATGGATCTGATTCGCACCTGGAGAAGCAGGAACTTGATTATGGTCCTATGCTCTTCCACATTGAACTTTCTTGGAGATGCTGCCATGTTCACTTTGGACCGAAAAGAAAATTAAAATCATAGGTAGTTGCTTTTTGCACCATTGAATATACCACCCTACCTGAATAGACTGCTTCCCCCAGCAGTTCCCTCATCCTATAACCTCCGATCCAGGACCGGCACCTTACTTGCAATACCACAATACAAAAAGAAAGTGGC
Organism: Leptobrachium leishanense; assembly: GCA_009667805.1. Lineage (NCBI taxonomy): Eukaryota > Metazoa > Chordata > Amphibia > Anura > Megophryidae > Leptobrachium > Leptobrachium leishanense. The sequence continues at coordinate 81,968,780 of CM019069.1, read as the reverse complement.
TCGATCCTCATTTTCCTACAGAGCACCGCAATTATGGAATAACCTCGCAAACGCCATCTTCCCCCAGTCTAAAGTCCCTATTAACATACCTCAATAAGGAATGCACCTGTAAACATGTAACATAGTGACTATATTTCCTACATATTTATTTTCTGTTAATCTGTATTTGTTTTGTGTTAATATCTTGCATTTTACTACTTTGTATTTCTGTAACCATGTTCTTGAACCCAGGACATACTTGAAAACGAGAGAAATCTCAATGTATCCTTCCTGGTAAAATCCTTTTCAAATAAATAAATAAATAGGCTAGTAGACCCTACATTTTACAGCTTCCTAGCTCAGTTTTTTCTGGGTAAGGCTCAATACTTATCAGCACCCCCTCGTAGCAATTGTAAACTGTAAACAGGACACGTTTTTCTTACATACACTGAAGTTTTGTATACTCAGATTTTTTTTAAATAAAATGGATATGATCAGGGTTCAGTTGTTCTTTTTGCATTTTAGCAAATAGTAATAAAATCACTTTTTTCACGTTCAGATTTTTTAATACTGAATAATGTTTTTTGTATACATCTTGTGGCTAATTTCTGGATTACATTTGCAATTACTGAACATATTGCCATTTTATTTGCCTCATTACTATGAATAAGTCTATATGGTGTATATGTTACGAGTAAAGCCCGAAGTGCGGTTAATCGTAGGATTACCCGGGTAATCCTGATATTACCCAGGCCTCATTAGCAAAAGTCTGAAGTGAAATGAAATTTCGGACTTTACCCGGGTAATCGGCAAAGTATCCAGAGGCCTCTGGGTACTCCCGGTTTTGTGCACTATTTTAACCGGTTAATTCGCACATTACCCTAGTGTTGCTGGATAAAGTGTGATGTGCAACGAAACATCGCACTTTATCCGGGTAAACTGCAAAGTATCCAAACGCCTCTGGGTACTCGGCTGTTCTTGGGTTTTCAGCAGGTTACAGATGACTGAATTCAGAGGATTACCCGGATAAAGCTGCAAACTGTTATCTGACTGATAACAAAATTGTGTTTTTATTGTTATTTTTAATGAAATTGTATCCACAGCCACAAACCGCACTAAATAACCATAAGGTTACTCTTTGCATTAATTGTCTGAAAATTAATTTCTGAAGATAAAGATATTATATAAAGAGTAACCTAATGGTTATTATGTTTTATAAATGATATATAAACACATATGACACATAATAAAGATCATGTAACTCTTTAACATTCATATAAGAAACATATCCTGTTACTTTGTATATTCATTATATCTGCAATACATTTTAATGTTTGTCTTTTGCCATTTTCGTTGATAATATCCCTTGATAATAGCAAAATTCACTGTTACCCAAGCGGGGTTGGATGCTCTGCAGATTACCAAGGTGAAGCTGTGGATAGTCCTCAGATTACCCGGGTGTAGCTTCAGACTTGCACATTATCCAGGTAAAGTGTGAATTTTTCAGCTCTTCCAGACTGTTACCCAAGGGCAGTTGGTTACTCCTAAAATTACCCGGGTAAAGTCCGAAATTTTCATTTTTTTGCAGCTTTACCCAGTGGTTTTGGGTAATGTCAGGATTACCCGGGTAATCCTAGGATTAACCGCACTTCGGGTTTTACACGTAACATATTCACTATACAGTATCTCACAGAAGTGAGTACACCCTCACATTTTTTGTAAATGTTTTATTATATCTTTTCATGTGACTACACTGAAGAAATGACACTTTGCTACAAACATAGAAACATAGAAACATAGAAAAATGTCGGCAGATAAGAACCTTTCGGCCCATCTAGTCTGCCCAATTACATGGATACTTTACCTGGATTTATCTTTTGTTTAGGATAGCCTTATGCCTATCCCATGCTTGCTTAAATTCAATTACTGTTTTGGCCTCTACCACTTCTATTGGAAGGCTGTTCCATGTATCCACCACCCTCTCAGTAAAATAATGCTTCCTGATGAAGTAGTGAGTGTGTAACGTGTATAACAGTGTACATTTGCTGTCCCCTCAAAATAACTCAACACACAGCCATTAATGTCTAAACCGCTGGCAACAAAAGCGAGTACACCCCTAAGTGAAAATGTCCAAATTGGGCCCAAAGTGTCAATATTTTGTGTGGCACTGCCTTAACCCTCTTGAGCATGGAGTTCACCAGAGCTTCATAGGTTGCCACTGGAGTCCTTTTCCACTCCTCCATGACGACATCACGGAGCTGGTGGATGTTAGAGACCTTGCTCTCCTTCACTTTCCGTTTGAGGATTTTTTAAAGTAGCACCACATATCCCAAAAATCTCTCAAGATGGGAGCTGATTGGATCTACATGTTGGGCCTCTGCAGGGGTAAGTCCAGTTCCAGGACAGATCTCTGATGGTACAATGGTTAGCCAACACGAGCGGCAGCTTGAGAAGAATTCTAGAAACGTCACCTTTAGCATTTTTAAATGATCTGAATGTTTCAGAGCATTAGTTATATTGTGTTACACTGATTCATCCAGTAATAATACAGAAAATTAACCCCGGGGTAGGGTATATGCTGCACCCACATAAAAATACAGTCCTCCTGTGCAGCTGCTCTACAGTGAATGGTTCCCACCCATGCACCTCAAACAGGGGTCAATAACAAATTCTAGAAATAAGCAAAATAGACCAACACTGGAGCTGCTTGAATAATTGCCCTCTAGTGAAACTGATTTTATTTATTTATTTTATTTATTTATAAAGGATTTTCCCAGGAAGGATACATTGAGATTTCTCTCGTTTTCAAGTATGTCCTGGGTTCAAGAACATTGTTACAGAAATACAAAGTAGTAAAATGCAAGATATTAACACAAAACAAATATACAGAGTTAACAGAAAATAAATATGTAGGAAATATACATACAAATGTACAATAAACAAACGTTTCATGGCACAGTCCTTTTTTCAGTGTAACATGCTACCTGGGAGTCTGTTACACCGAGGAAGGGGATGTGCCCAGAAATATTTGTGTATTGCTTCTCATACTTCAGTAAATTGGTTTCACTAGTGGACCACTAATCAAGCAGCTCTCGTGTTGGTCTATGTTGTTTATTTCTGTGATTCATCTAGTAAAAATCCAGAAATTGCTAGAAATGCAGACCACCCAAACAGTACATGAAACTATGTCATAGAGGAGTTGGAAAATATTGCCAAGTCAAGATGTGCCATGCTGATAGACTCATACCCCAAAAGACTGAATGCTGTAATATAATCAAAAGGTGCTTCATGAAAGTATTAGTTTAAGGGTGTGCACCAGGGGCAGATCCAGACACAGGTTTCGGGGGGCACTCTACCAGTTTTGGCTAAGAGCTGGTATTGGCTTTGCAGTGACAGGCAGAAACGCGCCTAATCGCAAGCTGTGCTCGTTACACTCACTGTCCCCAGAACATTGCATAAGGTCTGTCCTCATATGGCTCATGAGCCATGCAAACCCTTTCCATACGAGGGGCCCTGGGTACCCCCTCCCAGCACATACCCCTTGAAGCTACGTGTAGGGTAACCCCCAGCTCACATTTAATATATTACCCCAGCTCACATTTAATATATTGCCCCCAGCTCACATTTTATATATTGCCCCAGCTCGCATTAATATATATTGCCCGCAGCTCACATTAATATATATTGCCCCAGCTCACATTTAATATATTGTCCACTGCTCACATTAATATATTGCCCCCAGCTCACATTTAATATATTGCCCCCAGCTCATGTCATGGAACTGACATATTGCTCCAACAACCCATAGTCAACCCGTTTGGGGTCCAACTGTGGTTGTCAGACTCCTTTGGGAGGAGGAGATATGTCATGGAACTGTCAAGGCAATCTGATCTATTGGAACAATAGATTATGCAAATGGTGTGTGATAACTGAATGCTAAGGAATGTTTACTGTAAATGTCTAACTCTAACTGACCTGATGTAGTCAGAGTTCTAGTAAGTCAATGTTCGTGGTTTGGTATGTAAATGATCCCTGTTGGATAACATAAATATGGTTTCTCAGTAAAGCAGAGAAAGTTCTTGGTTGATACATTCAGCTTGTCTGGTGTGTTATTTCCACTACATTCACCATCAGACGGCAACTAGCGGCCATCTGAAAATCTGACCTAACAGCGGGGCTACAGGTCAGAAGATCGAAAGTCTGCAGATCCCTAGAAGCTGCTGTATCTTCGGCCCAGCACTGGCACAGATCCCTGCCAGCCAGCCCAGGTCTCCCAGCAGGCAGAAGCCAGCGGGTCAAGCCAGGCATGTACTGGCCATCGGGAGCACCGGGAGAATCCAGAGGGGCCGATGGGTCAGTGGGCCGGCTGAGCCTGGGCATGCTTTTTTTTTTAAACTTAGTCCAGCACTTAGTATAACCAGCACTGGATAACACTAGTGTGGAATGTCAGCACTTGTTTCAAAGGTCTGAAGGATTTCTGCATTGCAGGAGTGGGTTAGGGGGGCTTCCTTGGACACCCACACATGGATTCAGGAGCTGGTTGAGGCTTTATTGTGTGTAAAGGAGCGGAAACCACAGAGACTGCGAGGATTCCGCTCCACATTTTACTTACAGCTTCTCCTTCCAGTGACTGGTGGCTTCAGAGTTTGAAGTCAGCAGCAGCCAGAGCACCATGCTGCCACACAAATCAAATGCCTGTGCTGTGACCAGGAGCCATCCCCAAAATGTGAAAATACGTAAGGTATTGGCTAAACATGCCAAGTGAAGGTGAATCCAACCCTTATGTCTTATACCTCGGCACTGATGCGTCTCCCCAGAGCAGTTTAGTTGCCAGACTCACAGCCAGGCATGCAGGGAGCCGTAAATCTGACAGCTCCTCTGATCCGACAGTCCCTCTCCCCTGCTCCCTTTCTATAGCCTATTAAGCAGGAGCTCAGTGTGGCAGTGCTGTGCTTTCTCTATAGGAGCACTCAAGGGGTTAATTATCACAGGAGTCTGCAGAGCTCAGGAAAGTATTTGCTAATCAGCCATAGCCATGTAGCAGGGAGACATGTCCAAATTATAGGTCAAAATAGCCAAACCAGAAAAATTCTCCCATTTATCTCACTTTCCAAATTGGCTTTTTGGTCTAGATTGTTCATTCTCCTGGCAATTCTCAAGGTTTTCACCTTTCTCTGAATAACCCTGTATGTCACAGTTCTGAGCCCCTTCTTAGAAGTGTCCCCTAATTACATTTTATTAAAGTATATTTTAATATTTATCATATGATTTATTTTTTATAAAATAATTTAAATTAAAATATTGATTAAATTAAGTATATTTTAATGCATATTTTTTTTTTTTTATTATTCAAAATTTTTATTATCATGAAAGGTAGTCAGCAAAACAAGCAAGCAAATATGCCCTCGCAGGGCCAAAATATGTAATCGAAAGGGAAGCGAAAGGTCGCACAGGACCAGAACACGACATCTTGTAAAAATGAAAATGGCTGTTTAGGGCCAATGTGTGTCATCCATGAAATCGCAGAAAAAGGCCATCAAAACACAAAAACCAGTCATCTGAAAACAGTGCATAAACAATATAACATAGATAAGGTCATCCGAGTGAGGAAGGAGTAAAGAAAAAACGGGGAGGGGATGGCAAAGGCCAAAACTGTGCCAGCCCTGGCGGAATCCCGAACGTCCAAAAGACCGCTGGAGAAGGCCATGGGGAGTAAATGGCACCAGGCCCAGATACCCGGGGGGGCAAACTAGGTACCAGGCCTCGGTTGCGGCCCCAAAAGTGTCCCGGAGAGGCCAAGGAAAGCAAAAATGGTGGGGTATCTGCAATGAAAAATAATGAAAACAATGAAAAAAAAAAAAAAAAGTGTCCTCAAGAAAACCGTCAAATAAAACGTCCTCTATAAGTGTTGCAGAAAAACGTCCAGAACGAAACCGAGGGGGTCATCAACCAGTGTAGAGATCATACGGGGGAGTCCGCAGGTATACGCTCAGTGTCTCGAAAAGGTAGCATTGGCATCGCAGGCGGGGAGAAGCCGGGGGGGAAAAAAGAGTAAAAATATAAAAAAGGGAAGAAACGGGGGGGGGGGGGAATCACATCAGGGTCTCAGAGACGAATTCGACAAAACCGTAGTCATTCAACCGGGGTCCAAGGAGAGCGAACCTGAGGTGCCGACCGTGGCAGTAACCGATCTCCTGCCAATCCCCAGGGAGTCAAAAACAGGCCACGCTTCCCAGGATCTCCAAAAACGTACGGCACATTATTGAAAGTAAAAGTTAGTGTGCCTCCTGCACCCCATCTGTATCGAATATCTTTAACCCGAAGACAGGCCACTACCTCCCTAAATCTCCGGCGTGCCGCCAAGGTCAAGAACGGAACGTCATTGTAGAGGGATACCTCGGATGATTCAAAAGGCAAGACCCCTCGAGCCGCCGGTAGAGACATTAGTCGTTGCTTCGTGGAAACTTCCGGAGACATTGCAATTATATCTCTGGACGCTGATTCTGGAGATGCCGCCCACTTCCGAACTCGAATAGCCAGACCGAAGGTCTCCGGTGCTCCAGGGGAGAGTTGCAGCAAATGGGCCACCAGGCGATTAGTATACGCCAGGACCTCCTCAGTCGTACCAACTCAGGCACCTCTCGGACGCGAACGTTGCGCCGGCGGTGTCTGGAGTCCAACACCTCCACCGTCCTTGACAAGGTCTCGACTTGTGGTTGGAGGGAGTCTACCTTGCGGGAAAGGTGAGTATGCGCGTCCTCGACGATCTTCATACGGTCGCTAATGGTCACCAAGTTCTCCTGCACCAGGGTCACCTCGGCCTTAACACCCGCCACTCCACATGGCCCGCATCTCATTCATCATTCTTTTTATATCAACTTTAGTGGCAAGTTGTACATCCTCCCCTGGGGCAGAAGCCAGGAAGGCAGATGAGGCAGACTGGATGGCAGCAGCATCAGGAGACACTGACAAAGCGGCCTGTCGATGAGCCGCCTTAGCCGCTCGTTTCGCAGCGGTCTTGCTCTGCCTCCTCTCTACTCCCCCTCGATCAAGTAAAGTCCTCATCAGAGGAACCATATCCCGGAGGCAAGACGGAGGAGGAGAGGCACGCGGAACTCGACCTCCCGCCGCCCAGCGAGTAGCGGATGTCCCGCTGTCTGGAACCGGGCATCAGATCAATCCCCTTTGCAGTCTTCTTACCCATCAGGATGTGGCACTCCGTCCGTGCAAAGTACCCCCCCGGTAATTCAGGAGGTGCAGGGAAGCCCAATCATCTCCACAGGCTCTTAAGATGGCCGTTCAACGTTAGGCCGCAGGTTCTTCACCAGAGTCTCCTGCTCTCAAAGGGTCTCCCAACGTGGAACAGGGCTCTCCAAGATAACCCCCAGGTCAGCAGACCTTCCTGTGGCTGGTAGGCAGGATAGCACCGAGTAAATTTGTGCGTATCACTCTAAATGACAGTCTCAATGCCGGACCTCCTGCAAAACATGGCCGCTCACGTCCGAGTCTAGCTCCGCCCATCAATGCATATTTATTTTAATTGCTCAAATTACATTTACATGAATATATAATTCATATTAAAATACAATTTATTTTAATAATCCATAATTATTTTTTACTTCTATTACTGTGGAGCTCTGTACACACCGTACGTTACTGTGGATTTTATTGCTGTGGAGGACATAGTCTTAGATTAGAGGGGCAAAGGTTTAAAAGTAACATCAGGAAGCATTATTTTACTGAGAGGGTGGTGGATACATGGAACAGCCTTCCAGTAGAAGTGGTAGAGGCCAAAACAGTAATTGAATTTAAGCAAGCATGGGATAGGCATAAGGCCACTGGTGTATTTTGGCCTAGGCCAACAAGGCCCAGGCCTAGGGCGGCACTTTCCAGGGGGCGGCGGCCCGCTGGGTGGCCCCACCCCTAAAAAAAAAAAAAAAAAAAATTTTTTTTTTTTTTTTACTTTTGCAAACTATTTTACCAGGAAGGAAACATTGAGATGTCACTACTAATTTTCAAGTATGTCCTGGGTAGGCAACAAGGCCTAGGCTTTCACTTTCCAGGGGGCAACAAAAAACCTCACCACTAATTGGGTTACTCACAGAGCACCGAAATGACGCCAACATTTTGGTGTTCTGTAGTTCCCTGCACTTCGGGGAATAAAATTTCCCAACCCTGCAGTGAATTCACCATTCACCGCAGGGTCCCCAAAGTGCATGGAGTCGGCCGCTGTATGCTGCCACCGCAAACCCATGGCCTGCTGTTTTCAAAAGAACTACTGAACGAAAATGTCTGGAATTTACATATAAGATCCTATGATTATAATAAAAAGTTCTGTTACAGAAAAAGGAGAACCGCTATTAAAAAAAAGGGGGGGAATTTAGCCCAAAAAATTCTGAAAAATCACTAAAAGGTACAAAAAAATCAATAAATAAATAAAGACTTTTTACTGCAGATTAAAATAATAAATGGTTTATTAGATATTGCATAAAAAACGGGAATATTTTTAACATTGAAACCTATGGGGTTCGCCTGAATAAACCTGCTGATTGAAACCACCGAACATCAGGGCATTTCACTGACATTTCTCTGCTGTTTGGGGTTCGCCTGAATAGATTAACCATTACTTCTCTATGGGGATTTGCACTGCCTTCAAACAGCACCGTACTTGCTGGCAGTTCGCCAAACTTGTGTGTGAGCATATCACCAGAGCAGTGGTGTACTTAGAGGAGTGGCGGAGGGCGGGCCGCCCCAGGTACCAGTGATTATTGGGGTGTCATTAGGGGGTACTAGGAGGTGCCACTGTCACTGTGTGTCAGCTTTGAGCTGTGTTCTCAAACAACGAGCAGCGGAGCATGGCGTTTGCATACGGAATAAAATCGAATAGAATAAAAATCCCCCTCTCCTCCCTCCATAGCTCCTCCCCTGCCCCCAGCAGCTCTAGGAGAGGGGAGGGGGATGTGATTTGTGTCCAGAGAGAGAAGATGACAGTAAATGGCAGGTAAAGGGGGGGGGGGTTTCAGCAGAATATGAAGCCCTGTCTGCATACTGCTGTTTAAAGTGGACCTTTCCTTAACCAGCACTGCAGTAATAGAAATTTGTCATTGAGCTGCCTGGCTCCTGGTGAGGCTGCTTGCGTGCAGGTCACACTCGGTCCGGCCAGTCAGGTGGTACTGAGTCTCAGTACCACCTGACTGGCTGAACCACGTGACACGCATGCACGCAGCTGCCCGCCCTTTCGTTAACATGGACTGTCACTCTATTCTGGACTGAACACCACCGGGAAGGGAATCAAAGCCACGGTGCACCCTCTGGCAGTGGCACCCCACTGCTGACAAGATTGCTCCACGCACAGACACAGCCGTGATCCTAACGTGGCCTGGAGGGACCTCCTGCTGAGTCTGTACACAGTCCCTGCTGACTCTGCACACAGCCCTACCACGGACAGAGGCCGGTAAATGTAGAATAAATAATTGCTGTGTGCTCATATACACTCGGTTTGCTGGGAGTTTTATTGCAGTGGATTCTGATGCACTCATAGACACCACACATTGCATTGCTGGGAGTTTTATTGCAGTGGATTCTGATGCACTCATACACACTGCACATTGCATTGCTGGGAGTTTTATTGCTGTGGATTCTGATACGCTGACACACACCACACATTGCATTGCTGGGAGTTTTATTGCAGTGGATTCTGATGCACTCATAGACACCACACATTGCATTGCTGGGAGTTTTATTGCAGTGGATTCTGATGCACTCATACACACTGCACATTGCATTGCTGGGAGTTTTATTGCTGTGGATTCTGATACGCTGACACACACCACACATTGCATTGCTGTGAGTTTTATTGCTGTGAATTCTGATGCACTCATACACATCGCACATTGCATTGCTGGGAGTTTTATTGCTGTGGATTCTGTGATACACACTGCATATTACTGTGAGTTTTATTGCCCTGGAGCTCTGGGATACGCTCATACACACTGCACATTACTGTGAGTTTTATTGCTGTGCAGTTCTGTGATATGCTCATACACACTGCACATTTCTGTGGGTTTTATTGCTTTGCAGCTCTGATATGCTCATACACAGTGCCATTTCTGTGGGTTTTATTGCTATGCAGCTCTGTGATACGCTCATATGCAGTGCACGTTTCTGTGGATTTTATTGTTCCGCCAATTAGAGCGGCTGTGATCCCGTTTACTTGACATGCGTGGCTGTTCTTTGTAAAAATACTTGAATTTAAACATTTCATAATTTTCTTTATCTCAATAGATACATTTGAAAGGGTATACAAAATATACAAGTAGGCACTTGGTATCCACTTTTAATATAAAGAGAGGAAAAGGCGGAGCTCTAAGAGGAAAAGGTGGAGCTTAAAGAGGAAGGGTGGGGATTAACCAGGAAGAGGTGTGCCCTTGACAGGAAGGGATGCGTCAAATTTAAATTAGGGGTGCACGAGTTTAGTCAGGCCTAGGGCAGCACAAAACCTAAATACACCACTGCATAAGGCTATCCTAAACAAAAGATAAATCCAGGTAAAGTATCCATGTAATTGGGCAGACTAGATGGGCCGAAAGGTTCTTATCTGCCGACATTTTTCTATGTTTCTATGGAGCTCTGTGATACGCTCTTACACACTGCATATTACTGTGAGTTTTATTGTTGTGGCACTCTGTGAAACGCATCAACATGTTTTGGTGGGCATGAGGGGGGGTCAGCATTTCATCCTTGGATCCAGGCAGCACAATGTCTTGTGCTGGCCCTGCTCCAGTCCATATCAATATATTAATCCGGCCCTGCATGTTTGCATATCGGAGTGGGCCGGTCTGGATGAAGTCCAGGGCTGTTTTTTTGTCCCAGTCCAACCCTGGGTCAAGCTGCTTGAGGCGCTGAGGACCGCGTTCCCAGTAGACAGGCTGACTGCAACAAAGGGATGTATGGAGAGCCAGGACAGGCGGAAGAGAGTGGTTTCCGTCACAGCTCATATTTAATATATTGCCCCAGCTCACATTAGTATATTGCCCCCAGCTCACATTTAATATATTGCCCCAGATCACATTTTATATATTGCCCCAGCTCACATTAATATATATTGCCACCAGCTCACACTAATATACTGTATATTGCCACCAGCTCACATTTAATATATTGCCCCAGCTCACATTATTATATTGCCCCCAGCTCACATTTAATATATTGCCCCCCAGCTCACATTAATATATTGCCTCAGCTCACATTTATATATATATTGCCCCCAGCTCACATGGTCCCAATTGGTCTTCTCTGCCAGGCCCCTCCGAGTGCTTGTCTTCCTCCTAGCGGCTGCCAGCAAAGGATGTAGCTCGGCCGCTCGCCTGGGAACCACACATAAGCCGCGGTTTCGCAAGATCCCGGAGTTCACGAAATGGAAACATGAGCTAACCATCTAACTTTATTTTTCCTTTTTACATGTAATTGCTTCAAATAAAGAAATAAAAACAGTAGTACGTGTTTTTGTTTGTACTGCATAAGTAATCTAGTTACAGCTTACATTAGTGATAGTGTTTTAAAGGAACGCTAACGCTATATTAGTGATAGTGTTCCTTTAAAAGCCAGTATATAGTTTTTTTATTAACGGCTGCATAGGTATTGCTCTCCAACTCCCTCTACATTTACACTCAAATATGAAGTATAGGAATTGTAAACGTACACTGTCAAACAAGCTGAGCTGTACCTCTATTAGTAGAATAGTAAAGGAGTTGCTCAGATTTATGAATAGAGCTATTAAAGTTATTGGCTCCCTCGTAAATGTTAACAGCCCCACTGGAATCCAGCACAAATGAAAGTACTGTATATGAAGCAGCTCTATCTTACATAAATGTTAATAAAAGAATCTTAAAAGCTGGCATATCTAAAAAAAAAACAAAAAAAAACTCCTTGGCACTTCAAGATGTAATATTACAACTGATCTAGCTTACTCACTGAATGATAACCCCAAAACCAAGATGAAATAAAATAATGAAATTATACAATTAGGACCAACATAGTTCTGTTCCATATTCCCCACTCACAGCTTGACTGTTGTGGCTAAAATTTGCAAACTAGCAGGGTTATTCAGAGAGCACCGAAATGTCACTGACATGTCGAAGCTCTCCCGTTCCCAGCACTTCGGCTAATTCGATTCGCCGACCCTGCGGTGAATTCAGCATTTAGTGCAGGGAAAGAGCTGCCAAATTGATTGGAAAAAACACAGCAAAACTGCCGAATCGATCCAAAGAACCGGCTGGGTGGAGTAGAGGTAACATCACTGCTCTGCATGGAGAGAGCCTGTGGAGTCATGGGTTTGATCCCAGCGAGCACCTCTCCTGTAAGTGTCCTTGGGCAAGACACCAAATGGTACATACCCGCCACCCAGGACATACTTGAAAACGAGAGAAATCTCAATGTATCCTTACTGGTAAAATCCTTTCTCCAAAAAAATAAAACGACAAAAACTTTCCAAAATGCATCCAACAATCCGCCTCAAAACCATTGCATTGATCCAAAAAAAGCAGACGACCCGCCGAACAGAGAGCTGACGGCAACCTTTAAAAGGTGTTTGCCAAAAAACTACTGCAAGAAAATGTCTGGAAATAACATATACGGTCCTATGAATAATAATGAGAAGGTCTGTTATAGAAAAAAAAAACACCATTTAAAAATTATAATAACAAAAAAAATAAATTAGAAAAAAACATTTCTCCCAAAACAATGCATAAAAATTTCAAAAAAATAAATAAAGAGACTTTTTGCTGCAACTGAAAAGAATATACAGTTGAATAAGTATTTAAGAAAAATGGGGAATATTTTTTACATTGAAACCTAGGGGTTTCGCCTCATTAAAGCTGTTGAATGACACCACCGAAAATCAAGACATTTTACTGACATTTCGGTGCTGTTCGGTGTTCTCTGAATAGATTAACCATTACTTCTCTATGGGGATGTCACTGCCGTTAGCGCGTCCACCCGCAGGTAACGTTCCTTGCGGTGGACACGCTGAGCGCGTCCTCCCTTTGGGGCCAGCGTTCGGCCGGGTTCCGCCCGATCGCTGGCCCCCCCGGTGCGGGCTGACATCCTCGATGTCAGCCCAGCACCCGGAACCGCCGCCGGCCTAGTTATGTGCGGAGGAGGCATGTGCGGAGGAGGCGCCTGAAAGGGAGGGGTGGGAGGTCCTTCGGACCTCTCTCCCTCCCGATCGCCGGCTTTGCTGGGGTTAATCCAGGCACCGTTTGGAAGGGCACAGCCTGCCCTTCCTAACGGTACCTGGAATTAACCCCATGGGGGCTGGATCACGAATCGGCGCCGAAAAGCGCCGGTTCGTGATCCTTTCCCGGAGCTAGCCGACATCTTGGATGTCGGCCAAGCTTCCGGGAATGTCCCCTGAGGCCTGGCGTCATCGTGCATAGCACTATGACACCAGTCCTGGAGTTAACCCCTAACTGCCACCAATGGTGGAGATAGGGGGTTCCAATGAACCCCCTATCTCCCGATCCGTGGCAGTTAGGGGTTAATGTTTGATATTGTTGGATCGGCCAGAGCATGGCCGTTCCAACAATACCAAACTTGACTATGAAAAAAGTTTTTTTAAAAAAAATTAAAAATAAAAATAAAAAAAAATTTAAAAAAATTCTAAAAAAAAAATAAACAATTTTTTTTTCTTTTTTTTGGTTCGTTAATGCAGCATTATTGTTCCCATTTCAATTATAATGTGAACAATGATGCTGCACTAACGATTTTTGTATGCGGTGCGTTTGTTAAAAATCGCGTAATTTTCCCCCAAAAAAATGTAACGAGACCCCATCTCTAATTTTTTTAACAAGCGCACCCCATACAAAATATAACCGCAATTGCTCGCATGTTAAAATGTGAAAAAAAACCACTTTACACGTTGTAAATTATTGAAAATTCATATTTTATTGCATTTTTTGTTATAATATACAAACAGGTCATGACGTATACATATAATAATGACATATTATGAATCTGCCGAGTCTGACGGAAAGAACGATATATAATATGTCTGGGTCATATACTAAAATAAGCCTTCAAAACACGTTTAAACATGATGAGCAAAACCGGTAAAAATGACCTCAGCACAGGGGCGGGAAATGCCTCAGCAGCGAAAGGGTTAAAGATCACTGTATTTCTCTAGCAGTTGGCGAACTACCAGCTTTTTAATACCCGAATGGCCATGAAATTGCACCGGACGGGAAAATTTACCACTCGGTGAAATTTCGGAGCCAATTCGGCTCTCTTTGAATAACCCTGTTGGTGTTAAATTAAACAAATCACAAAAGGTGTAAAAATATGTTTTAGTCTCTCTGTGATGCCGCAGTGCTATCAATAAAATCATAAGAGGGGAAAACATAGCTATATCAGTTATAACTAAAATAATAAAAGTCATATCATAAAACGTAATAATTTGGACATTCTATTTATATCATATATGTCACAAATTAATTTGATACAAAGGTATATTGATTTGTACACTTTTTTAAACATTTTTTTTGCATTATATCTATTAATATTACTAAGTAATACAGTTTGAAAAATATACACATATTTACCTTGGCGTAGAAACAGCTGGGAATGGAAAAACAAGGTAAAGAATAAATAATTCTAGCAAAGTGTAGAATAGAAACAACTGTACATTATCCTTAGTGGGCAAAAAACAATGTGCCTTTTGTAGTTTTATGCAGCTTTGGCAGACTAGGAGAGATATATATAGGGATTGCCAGCACAGGTTTCTCTATGCACTGGTGTATAACACTCTAATTCCTAATGAAAATGGGAAAGGTATGTTTGTCTCTAACGTTATATACTTTTAACTGCTGGATAATAACTGCAAGAATTGTACTTTTCTCGAGTGTCTCTCTTTAACATTTACTGTATTTGTATTTGCTTTTTTTAATTTCTTCAATTATCAACTTTATGCCCAATCCTCTCAACATTCATTCTCTCCTTACAGATAATATTCTATGAAGACAGGGACTTCCAGGGTCATTCCTATGAATGCAGCAGTGACCACAGTGATTTGCAATCTTTTTTCAGTCATTGCAATTCTGCTCGAGTCCTAAGCGGCTGCTGGATAATATATGAGCGGCCTGGGTACATGGGATTTCAGTATTACCTCAAAAGAGGTAACTACCCAGACTACCAGAACTGGATGGGTTACAACGACTCAATAAAGTCCTGCCGCATGATCCCGCAGGTACTGACTTTCTTCTGTGTCTTAAGCACTTACATTTATGCTGATAAACTCATATTTTTCTTTAAAATGGAGCTACATTATTTAGAACTGTTTTTTTATTCAATCGATGCATCTGTATTGTAATTAATTTTGACTTGAATCTTAGGGCCCAGGACCACCTGAATAAAAATTACTACAAGTAGAGCACCCCTTATCCGGAAAAGTCCAGAAGCCTCGGAAAACTGGAATTTTAGGAGCTGTCTGGATTTTTCTAATTCTGGATCGGGGGTGCTCCTGATGGGCGCTGCCACTTGGGAACAAAGCTCCCGAGTACTGCAGGAGAAAGGGACACAAACTGAGAGCTTCTAGGCAGCCCCAGCGTTTGACATGCTGCTTAGAGTCACTCTGACACTGGGCATCATGTCCATGAAGAAATGCTGCAGAGCATTCCCAGCCCGTGAACACACTGGAAGATGCAGCAGGAAGAGGATAGCGGCTATCTATCCCTATCTCTTTCCTCTAAAACAGTGGTTCCCAACCGTGGCCATCAAGTACCCCTACCAGGTCAGGTTTTCCAGATATCTGAAGCACAGCACAGGTGATATGAGTTGCTGCTCAGTGATTGCAGGATTCAGTCTCCATTTCTCCAAGGTGATCTGCATAATCTGGCCTGTTAGGGGTACTTGAGGATCACAGTTGGGAACCACTGCTCTAACACATCAGATTCTCCCAGATTCTGTAATCTGGAAGAATCTGAAATCCGGAATGCTTGGGGTACCGAGCATTCCGGATAAAAGGTGGTCAACCTATATCTGTAAAGTTACTATCTACTTCACTGTGAAGATTATCAGAACTTTTGGAGAAGTGAAAATTCTAGGTCAAAATAGCCGATTTGTATAGTAAGATAAATGGGAAAATTCTTCTGGTTTGGCTATTTTGACCTACAATTTTCACTTCTCCAAAAGATCTCCAGAGTTTCACCTTTCTCTGAATAACCCTGCCTATATATGTAATATTCTATCTTTAATTTGTTTCCTATATTTTATGTTTGATCAAATGAAATATAACAACGTAAATTATTCAGTGTAGCACTCCGCTGCCCAAGACAAAGGGCCCTATTACATTCTTCGTGCAAAAAAGTGCGCGTGCGCAAAAACGCATTAACGCGAGGGGCAAAACTCTTTGCGCAGAACGTCGTATTACAACGTTCGCGCAAACGATGCGCGTTATCGTTTAACGTGGATGGAACTGCGTGAGCGTGATGAACTGTTCGTGTCCTATACTTAACATTGTGAGCGCAAATGCGTTCGTGCGCTGGTATGCGGATGGTATTACAATCGATGCGCATCTTTTTACAAACGACGTTTGCGCACTTAATTTTAACGTCTTTGAAAAGCTGGTGGTAATAACTGCAAATCGGAACGTTCTGGCCGAAACGAAAAACACCAGCACGAAAAAAAAAAATACAGCACAGTATAGTTACACATTCTACACATACCCAAACAATAAAATTGTGAATTTGTGCTTTTTTTTTCTATTGCTGCAGCATATACTGTATACTCAGATTTACTTTGACAGGCGCAAAAACTTAAGTGAGTCAATTAAGGTAAATTGATGTCAATTAAGGTTCTTAATTCTGACTGGCTGAATCCTGCGAAAAAAACAGTCTGCACACTGATTTACGTGTGATACGTTACTGCGCGCGTATTACTCTTCGTTTTGCGCCTCGTTTTTACGAACGTTATGTAGCGCTCACTCCCGGAGGAGCTGCTGAAAATGAACCACGGGTCAGTCTCCCCGCACTAGGGAATAAATATACTCCAACACCGTTGTGAGTTTTTATCATTTATATAGTTTACTAAAATCTTGAGCAGATGTTGAAACACGGTATTCACAATATTATTACAATATTTTCGTATTACAGTAAAACGCGCAGCGGAAAAGAAACGAAACACGAGGCTTCGTATTTCGGAAAATAAAATATTCGCGACCGAACATAAAAGAATGCAATTTCCCGATAGTTCAGAAAAAGGGACAGGTAGCGAAAACCCCAAACATACAATCCCTTCGTATTACGGCAAACGCGCAGCGGAAAAGAGAAAAATGTATTCGGAACGTATCTTTGTTTTTAACCCCGTTCTGATAAAAGGAAAATGCGTCCTGTACAAGTTAAGTCCCAGAATGTAAGAAGCGTATCTGTGTGTGTGTGGTACCCGGTACTGTTCAACTGGCCAGTGAATTAAATAAAGGAAAATCTTCGACTAGTCAGTTGGGGCCCTGTAAACTTTAAAGAGAAACAGCAGAGCGTCCTTTAATCATACACCAGCCTTGGAGGCCTCTCACCCATCCGATGACTGCTTTAGGCTCCGCTGACCAGGACGTCTCTCCACCCGATTTTGACTGGGGATACTAGCGGCCGGATCTGTTGTCTACTTGACGCAGCTTGTCCAGCTCCCCGCCTGCTCTCCGTTCGATTCCGCCGGTCTGCAGCTGTTGTCTGGGTACTGGCAAGTCTCCTTCTCCTCAGGCTGAGTGACCCCAAATAGGAATTACAGGTCTCCCTCGGCTTTGGCCTAGCTCCTCCAGCAGTCTCCTCAGTGCGTCTGCTCTTTCTCATCCCCTGGCGCGCTCTGGAACTTTCTCCACGAGGCAGAGGATGTAAGTGTGTCGTCCCCACCCACTTCCTGGCCTCTTGCAAAGCATGTCTGTTATTGTAGTCCCAATGTCCAGTATCTGATCGCGATAGTCTCCATCTTGTGGCCAAAAATAGGTACTGCACAACAAGACGATTTTTACCACAGCGCTACAGTTATTTTTGGACGGATGAGAAAATGTGTTCGGATCGAAATACCACCTTTAATTTTCGTGCGATAACGCTGCGTGCAAAAAAATTGCGCTGCGCGGACAAATTTGCGCGAAGAATGTAATAGGGCCCAAAGACTTTTAAATATACATTGAAACTGCTCTATCCCTTTATAATTTATACTAATATTTTCAATTTTAGTATCATGGCAACTACAGGATAAGACTCCACGAGATGGAAGACTTTAAAGGCTACATGATGGAGTTTACTGAAGATTGCCCTCATGTTTTTGAGAAATTTCGTCATCATGATGTTCACTCCTGTAATGTTCTTGATGGACAATGGATATTTTATGAGCAACCAAATTACAGAGGCCGCCAGTATTACCTGAGACCAGGGCAGTACAAGAGATACACCGACTGGGGTGGAATAAACAGTAGAGTAAGCTCTTTTCGGAGAGTCATGGATTTTTTCTAGACTAATAAAATGATGGTAAATCTGGAACTGAATAAAAATTTGCTAAATACATAAAAAATATCTTGTGTACAGTCTCTATGACAACCTAGCCTTATACTTAATTACATTCTACCAACATTAAAGTGTAGCGTGTTGTTGAAAACAAAATATGCACAACTACTACAGGTTTATAATATTGACATTGACACTGACAATATTTGCCCCCAACTCATGGATATATTTGCCCCCAGATCACATGTGGATATATTTGCCCCCAACTCATGGATATATTTGCCCCCAGATCACATGTGAATATATTTGCCCCCAACTCATGGATATATTTGCCCCCAGATCACATGTGGATATAATTGCCCCCAACTCATGGATATATTTGCCCCCAGATGACATGTGGATATATTTGCCCCCAACTCATGGATAAATTTGCCCCCAGATTACATGGGTATATATTGCCCCAGCTGATATGTGAGGTGGGGGCAAATATCTCCATATGGATATATCTGCCCCCAGCTCTCAACTGCTGCCAGGCCCAACAGGCTCCGCCGGCGTTCCTCATGGTGGCGAGCGGCTGCTGACATGATGCAGCTTTGCCGCTCGCCGGGCGGGAACCACATGACCAGCGCAGCCGCGTTCTCGCGAGATCTCGCGCGGCGCTGGTCAGGTGGTTCGGTCCCTAGCGCTGCGCTGGGTCTCCCCGGCCAACCAAGATCGCGGCGCTCAGGGCCGGGGAATTATAATGTGAACAATGATGCTGCACTAATGATTTTTTCTATGGTGTGCGTTTGCTAAAAAAAATCACATAATTCCCCCCAAAAAATTTAATAAGTCCCCATTTCTAATTTTTGTACAAGCGCACCCCATAGAAAATATAACTGCAAATGTTCATGTGATAAAAGGTGAAAAAAACACTTTACACGCTGCAGATGATTAAAAATTCAAGTTTTATTGCATTTTTTGTTATAATATACAGGCAGAACATGACGTATACATATAAAAAATGATATATTATGAATCTGCCGAGTCTGCTGGAAAGAACGATATATAAGATGTCTGGGTCGTATAATAATGGCTTCAAATCGCGTTTAAACATGATGAGCGAAAGCGGTAAAAATTAGCTCAGCATGCAGCGGTGAAATGCCTCAGCAGTGAAAGGGTTAAAGGAACAGTGAGTTTTCCATAAAATAAGGGTTAAAAATAAAAACGAAAAATTCCTTCAAATATCGTGCCTAGGAGGTCCCCATAACCTGCCCGTGAAGTGGCAGATTTGTAGGATGTATGGAAACATCGCCATCACAGCACAGACCCACACAGGACACCTGGCACCTCCAGTCTGCATACAATGTATCAAATTCATGAGACGGACTAATTAGAAGCACATGTTATTTCCAAACACTAATTAAACACCTGTTGTTTACGCCGTTTGAGAGCACAGGTCATTTAGAGGTGAGAATCTTTGCACGTAGACATTAATTTTTAATTCAATATCTAATAAACCGTTGCTTATAATATTCTGCAGTAAAGAGTTTTTGGTATTTTTTAAGCATTTTTTATACTTTTTTCACAATTTTTTTTTTCGAACTCGAACCGAACACGCCAAAAAGTTCGAAGTTCGCGATCTTACGATCAGCCAAAGTTCGAATCGAACTCTGAACTGATCGAACCGAACAGCTCATCCCTAATGCTGAAGAGAAGGAGTTCCTAAAAAGTGAGAGAATATTTAAACCTAACTTTTATTTATACCTACATTAAAATTAAAAAGTGAAGGTCCACCATGCAAATTAGATATACCATTTATTTTTATTTTATTATGTCAACTAATTCAATCGACATTTTAGGAGAGAAGATACAGTAATAAACTGTAAATAAGGGTCTCAAATAAGGCAAATTCAAAAAAGCATACATACACAGGGTTATTGTCAGGGTGGACCCCATTGCAGGGGGTTTGAGCCCTTCAGGCAGGAAAGGAATATTCTGACTGTACCCTAAAATAGGCTGATTGGTAGCAGTCCATAGCGCAGTACAAATGGGATTACGAGGTAGAATGGTCTGGACGGTCCGAGGGTCGAATAGGTGGGCAGCAAGGAGGCAAGGTTGGTGGGTAAATGAGGGTCTGGTACACGGTATCAATAGAGCAGGTCTGTATAGCACAAGGTTTGACTTGTAATGAGAAGCCAAGTTGCACAGGGGGAGGATTCCCTTTTATTAGACAGGGGGGTGTGGTGTGTTTTTGTGCTTAACTGTTGTACTTCGGATTAACCCCTACAGGTGCTGGACAGGACTGTGGCAGCACTTTTCCTGTATGCATACATGCAGGGCAGGTTCTTGCGCACATACAGGTACTGATCCCTGACAGAATCCCCTCCCAAAGGAGCGGCCACTGGACGATCCAAACTGGACTCGATGCTGGGCACCTGCGGGCAAGAAGAATAATTGTTCATAATATATAAACAGTAGATTTCATGGATTCAGTAAGACGGGGTGTCTTGGGTATTGCGCCTCCTCTGGTGGTGACAGCACCAATGTACAGAGGTTGAGGTTTGTTCTTCATGTATTCATCTCTCCAGGCGGGTAGAGCTCCCGGGGTTACCACCTCAAACATGTATTCTGACTCGGAATCAGAGGATGAGTCAGTGAGTGGGTAGAATTCCGTAGCTGGATCATAGCGGGAAACCTCAGCATGATGAGCCCCTCTAGTGTGGGACGCTGCTTGGAAGGTGGTACCAACATACCCAAAACGCTGATCTGGGGGTCCTTTTGATCGCCGAGCCATTTGTTGCTGAGACTCCTCATCTGAGGACAAGGTGTCCCATTCCTCTGCCCCGGAATCGTGTGGAGAGCAGCATTCTGAGGGTGGTGGATCTTGCTGGCAGGGAGCGATGGTGGTCACTTTCGGCGTTAACTGTGCAGTTTTAGGAAATGTTGCAGCTTGCCTGATGTTCAGAGCTTCCTCGAATCGTGCCAAGTCTTCCTTCCGCAACACCGTCCCGATAGATGCCAACACACAGTCAGATGGTACAGGGTCTGAGGAACCGGTGGTGAAAACAGCAGAATGTTCTGCATATGCAGGTTCTGGGGTGGTATAGGTAATGATGGTTCCTGGTGACATGAAGGTTCCCTGTACGCAATATGGAACTTCTTCCTTAGATACTTGCTCTGGACCTACATAATCTGAGGATAGACGGCCAAATGGCAAGAACTCACACTGAGGGTCATAGCCAGCCCCGTCCACTTCACAGATCGCCGGGTCTTGCTGGCTGAGAGTGGTTGCACCTGGCATCTGGACACACATAATCTCCATAGGGACAGGAGGGTCAGACTCCTCAGACACTGGGTACCCTTGCTCCATAGATTCAGACTCCAGGAATTCTGTAGGTCCAGTCTCCATGGGCAGTACTTCGTCCTCATCCTCCTCGGAGCTAGCCTCCAAGGACACCGAACCTCTGGTACCCTGGGTATGGGTCGTCTGGGGGCAGGTTTCGGTGCAGGAGGTAACCTGGGAGCTGGCTTGGGCACTTTCTCAGGCTTTTTCACCAGTGCAGACTTTGGTGCCTTTGCAGACCTGGGCTTAGGTGCAGGTACGGTAGCTTCCGCCGGTTGGGGATGCGGTGCAGGCCTGATCACTTTACCAGGCTTATTCATTGCAGCAGACTTGGGAATTGCTGCAGGCTTAGGCCCTGGTGCAAGCCTGGTCTCTTCACGTGGGGGCAGCGTGATCTTGACATGGGGCGTATTTTTTGGCATAGGAGGTTTGTCCAGTCTTTGCCCAGGGTCTAGTTGCTTGGGTGGTCTTATTGGGCAGTCAACCAAAAAATGATTGGAACCCCCGCAGTACAGGCATATCTTCTGGTCTATTCTCCTGGTACGCTCCTCTGGCGTCAGCGGGCCTCTAGGTCTCTTCCCTGGGGGAACATATACCTTAGGAAGGTCGCTCCTTAGAGTGTCCGTCACGTCCCATATATCCTCCAGCATCACACACAACCTGTAGGCCAGATCTTCCAGGATTGGGAGTATTCCTGCGGGCTCAGTTGGTGGGCTTCTCATTCTGTCAGGGTGGCACCTGGCATACGCCGTGGTGGGACCCCATTGCAGGGGGTTTGAGAACTTTAGGCAGGAATATTCTGACTGTACCTTAGAATAGGCTGGTTGGTAGCAGTCCATAGCGCAGTACAAATGGGATTACGAGGTAGAATGGTCTGGATGGTCCGAGGGTCGAATAGGCGGGCGGCAAGGTTGGTGGGTAAATCAGGGTCTGGTACACGGTATCAATAGAGCAGGTCTGTATAGCACAAGGTTTGACTTGTAATGAGAAGCCAAGTTGCACAGGGGGAGGATTCCCTTTTATTAGACAGGGGGTGTGGTGTGTGTTTGTGCTTAACTGTTGTACTTCGGATTAACCCCTACAGGTGCTGGACAGGACTGTGGCAGCACTTTTCCTGTATGCATACATGCAGGGCAGGTTCTTGCGCACATACAGGTACTGATCCCTGACAGTTATTCAAAGAGAATCGAAAAGTCACCGTAAGATCGGTGACTTTTGGTTCGCTTAAATTCGGCGCGATTCGGCGATCCTATTTCGGCGACCCTGCGGTGTATTCAGCAAGCACCACAGGCACAGGTTCCTCGAAGTGCAAGGAAAACCTGCTGCAAATCCGCCGAACACTCACCGCCAACATGCCGAACACTCACCGCAAAACCCACCGAACACTCACTAAAACCCGCAAAAGAGCTTGATTAACCCTGCCGAACACGCTGGAGGAACCCGAGCAGCCGCCGATCAGAGCGCAGGGCAGCCGCCGAAAAAAGCCGACACCGCAGACGAATGGAGTGAAAAAAAAAAACAGTACGCTTGAGGCTCCCGTCAGACGAACACAGTGATCACGTCCGTATCAGCGCACAGTTTAACGTCCGTGGTAGCATAGAATCATGATCAATAGAGACCCAAACACAAAGTACGTGCGCATCGAACTGTGCGCGCACAACGCACGTGGCACACGGATGCAAAAGTTAGGCAAGAACGTAAAACCGCTAGACGGACGCGCAGAGTGCGCCACGTCCGTGTAGCGTTCTGTGTGAGTGAGATGTCAGACGCAGCGCATTTGCGGTGTCCAGCACCTTGATGCACAAAATGGCTTTTCATATCCGTATCATTTTTCATATTAATAATTCCCTTTTTTTCTAAGTCCGTCATCAAAAACGGATTGTGTGGTGTCTTCAGTATCTTCCGTCAGTACGTTCATCCGTTGTGCACGCACGCAGAGTCCGCTCTGACTGCGATCATTTGACATTAGCCTGAATGTTTGAAAAGTGAAACGCTGTTTGCAAAGAAACTACAGAGCGAATATGACTGAAATTTACATATAAGATCCAATGAAATGATAATAAAAAGGGTTGTTACAGAAAAAAGAATTTAAAAAAAAATGGAAAATACATTTTCGCAAAAAAATCCCGAAAAATGCCTAAAAGATCCTAAAAAATCTATAAATAAAGAGACTTTTAACTGCAGAATATTATAATCAACGGTTTATTAGATATTGAATTAAAACAGGAATATTTTTAACATTGAAGCCTATGCGATTCGCCTGAATAAATCTGCCGAATGAAACCACCGAACAGCAGGGCAATTCGGCAACTTTTCCCTGCTGTTTTTTGTTCTCTGAATAGATGAAGCATTGCTTCTCTATGGGGATTTCACTGCCCTCGATCAGGCAACAAACAGGCACCGTATATGCAGGCAATTCGGCAACATTTGGTGAACTGCCTGCTCTCTGAATAGCCGAATGCCCTGGAAAGGTAACCGTAAGCTGAATTTCACTGTTCGGTTACATTTCGGCCACAATTCGGATCTCTTTGAATAACCCTGACAGTATTGGTTAATTATTTAGTCACACATTTCTGGTTGAGCCCTTGGGAAAGCAATCTGTATGTGTAGGGATTGGTAGAAACAATTTGTAACCAATGGATATATAATATGGTAAGCTGACCTTAGGTAATCAATCTATTGCGAATGGGCTTAGTAATATAACATCTTGGTGGTGCCATAAAATCATTTTCCATACATGGTTGCCCACTAGAGGGAATTATTGATTATATTTATGAAATTCCAAGGACTTCGATAATTGGGGGGGGGGGGTTTATACGGGCTAACGCCCTGCCTTTATAATAAAGTGCAGTTTTAGATAAAGGGTGTTTTCTGGGAATACAGATATCCCTGTTTTTTGTATTACTGATATCAGATCTGCAAGAAATAGTTTGTGTGAGCCCTTCTGGATGGACACGAGTGGGTCACCCCCTCATAGTCTGATCCTTTGTTTTTTTTTTGTCTCAAATAAGGCACCTGATGACTTGTTACCTGGAATAAATGCGATGCAAAAATAGATATAACGTGCAGCATCTGTATTTTAGAAACTATTTATTTATTTATTTGCAAAGTATTTTACCAGTAAGGATACATTGAGATTTCTCTCGTTTTCAAGTATGTCCTGGGTAGATTATTTTATTCTATTTACCTACCAATTCTTTAAATTCTAAACTCAAATCTACTGTAAGACATTGAGACAATAATTAAATAACAACTATTTAGTAACTTTCATATTTACCTCAGTTTCCATTATCGCTCTAGCTAACAAACACTACTAACTGACTTGAACCTACTCTTTGAATACATTGTTTTTTTTTTGACAGATGTCAGAACAACAGTCAGATAATTAAACATACATACATCTATTTGTAGATAGATCTACGTTTTCATAATGTTTCCCAGGCTTGTTACTGGCCTTTTGCAGATATTTTATTTCATACAATTCAAGTTAGTAGACAGTGCACCAGCTAGGACCCTTACTGGGTTCATTTACAGTTAGTTGGAGGAGGCAAGCCAGTTGTCTCCCCTTTTCCCCAGGACTTACCTGCCTTGGGTCTGGGCCATCTATTCTACTTTATGATTGACATACGAAACATAACAGTCCTGTAGATATCTATAAATTCAAACCTTCTGGCCTTATCAACAAGTTCCCATACTTACATCAACGCTTCTATAATTTTCACAAACCAAAAATAGAGGAATGGAGACGGCGCTAGTGTTTGCAGAAAGGTGCACTGGTGCCACCTACATTTAATTATATCATGAGCATACAGAGCAGACTTTTCAAGTCAGATACCTTTCATCAATGCAGTAATCACAATCATGGCACTGATGGAAAGTATCTGACCTGAAACGTCTGCTCTGTATGTCCATGATGTCAATAAATGTAGGTAGAACTAATGTACCTTTCTGCAAACAACAGTGTTGTCTACGTTTCTCGTGTTCCTACATCTGGTCTGTACCCTTAGGATCCAGAGTATAGTTGGTGAATGATATGCTTCAGTTGTGTTTAAGAAGCTACAAGTAATTCCATATGTTTCTAGTGGGACCTGGATGGAATCCCACTCCTCTACCTGTTCTTAGAATAGAGGAAGAATAAAAAAATAGGAGGTTTATAACCGAAGAATTCTTGAAGATGAACCTTAGCAGTGGGAAAAGATGGCAGACATTCAGACTCCTAGATACATCATCTTACTACTACACCAAGTTACAGGGTTGATTTTCCGATGAGCCAGAGAACCACGACCCTGAAGATTCTACAAGACAGTGAAAAGCAGGTCATCATCCTGCATGGATGATTTCTTTAACATCTATCCTATAAAACAGTAAGACGGCGGCATGCCCATCGCCACGCCACCGTCTTCAAATGCGCATGCAACCAGCGTATTGCTGGGTGCGCGTGCATCCAACCACAGTGGCCCCCCTGAGAAAATATTGCCGGCGGCCGCGTATTCTCCTTCGAGTGGCCGCCAGCATAAACTCTGCCGCTCGCTCGTCTGGGTGGGATCTATCCACCAGCCAACCGCAATCTCGCGAGATCGCGGCTGGCTGGTGGATAGAACCCACCCAGGCGAGCATACGGCAGAGTTTATGCTGGCGGCCGCTCGAAGGAGGTAAAGCACGCGGCCGCTGGTAATATATCCATGTGAGCTGGGGCAAAATATCCAGGTGAGCTGGGGCAATATATCCATGTGAGCTGGGGTAAAATAACCAGGGGAGCTGGGGCAATATATCCATGTGAGCTGGGGCAATATATCCAGGTGAGCTGGGGCAACATATCCATGTGAGCTGGGGCAAAATATCCAGGTGAGCTGGGGCAATATATCCATGTGAGCTGGGGCAAAATATCCAGGTGAGCTGGGGTA
This sequence comes from Leptobrachium leishanense, assembly GCA_009667805.1. Lineage (NCBI taxonomy): Eukaryota > Metazoa > Chordata > Amphibia > Anura > Megophryidae > Leptobrachium > Leptobrachium leishanense. Next base: position 81,942,081 of record CM019069.1, on the reverse strand, counting down.
AAATATCCAGGGGAGCTGAGGCAATATATCCATGTGAGCTGGGGCAATATATCCATGTGAGCTGGGGCAATATTTCCATTGGAGCTGGAGCAATATATCTATGTGTGTGCTGGGGCAAAATATCCAGGTGAGCTGGGGCAATATATCCATGTGTGAGCTGGGGCAATATATCCAGGTGAGCTGAGGCAATATTTCCATGTGCGCTGGGGCAATATTTCCATGTGAGCTGGGGCAATATATCCAGGTGAGCTGGGGCAATATATCCATGTGTGCTGGGGCAATATATCCAGGTGAGCTGGGGCAATATATCCAGGTGATCTGGGGGTAATATATCCAGGAGAGCTGGGGCAATATATCCATGTGAGCTGGGGCAATATATCCATGTGAGCTGGCCTGGGGCAATATATTCATGTGAGCTGGGGCAATATATTCATGTGAGCTGGGGTAATATATCCATGCGTGAGCTGGGGCAATATATCCATGCGTGAGCTGGGGCAATATATCCATGCGTGAGCTGGGGCAATATATCCAGGTGAGCTGGGGCAATATATCCATGTGAGCTGTCCTGGGGCAATATATTCATGTGAGCTGGCCTGGGGCAATATATTCATGTGAGCTGGCCTGGGGCAATATATTCATGTGAGCTGGCCTGGGGCAATATATCCACGTGAGCTGGCCTGGGGCAATATATCCATCTGAGCTGGCCTGGGGCAATATATTCATGTGAGCTGGGCTGGGACAATATATTCATGTAAGCTGGCCTGGGGCAATAAATCCATGGGAGTTGGTCTCAATAAAGCTAATCCTCCTTATGTGTCTTCCCTACTCCACAGGTACGCCACTTCTAGATCACTTGGGATTGAAGGGGTCCTCCTCCTGACCTCCGTTTCCACCCACACACTTAATTCACTCCAAGATTTCTCAAGGGCAACCATCCTGTAGAATGGCATACTTTGCCCTTTCCGACTTGCCCCAATCTTCTGGCCTTCAATAAATCCTAAAAAAAACTTTATTTCAAGATGGCATATAATTTCCTAACTACGTCCTCTCCTCACCCGCCATTCCCAAATCATAATAGATTTTATATCTGGCTATGCTACCTTACCAGAGTCAAACACTGTTATCAATGAGCCTGACCACTAGTAAGAAGGCAACTGCTCTTGTTTTCCTCCACTTCACCTCCTTTGGATTGTAAACTTTGTCATTGTACAAAAATATATACTTACTTGTGGAATAACGCGGCAGGATATACTTTCTTAAATTTCAGATATCCCGTGTTTAATTCACTGTTTAATAATAAATAAAAAAATACCCAGAGTATTACAGATGCAGTTTCTTTCTTTTTTTTAATGCATTGCTAGGTCTCTTGTTAAATTGGCTTTGCTGTCAGGCTTAATGCACCGAATGAACGAATTAAACTTTGTCAGCAGACGGCTAACCCCTTCCATTGAAACAGCAGACTATACAGTTTCTTTATTGAACCATACAGTATTCATTATCATGTAAATTCTTTAGGTTCAACTCTAGTTTACACATCACTATATAAAGTCAGATGGATCTCCTCCTTGCTGCACTTTGGTTGAAGAATTCATCAATAAGCCACAATGGGAAAGGTAAGTAAAGCAAAATAACTTAACTAATGCATTTTACGTTCAAATATCTATTGACATGATGATGAATCGGTCCATGTATTTATTAATGCTGTTACGAATTATATATTCAAATAGACAAACAAAGCAACTGGCTTTTAATTTATGCATTAATTTTTAGCGGCATATCATGAAGAAATCACACAATGTTTTTTTTCATGATATTTTTGTTTGAAAAATAGTTTGAACTTTAATTAGGACTCAGGTGGATGTAAACTCATTGCCAGAGAGAGAGAGGGAGGAAAATATCACTTTTTTTACACTAATACACATGCCACAAAATAAACATAGAACATGAAAGAAATTTACAGCAACATAAACATTGGAATTTGTAAAATATTTGCGCACTTGTGAATAAGATATCATCATATTTTACATAAGCACTGTGAAAACTATGTTCTATAGTTTTTATTAGGAACCTTAAGTAACAGGAGATGGGCTGTTATTATGAAATTCTAAACATTTTAATGTGTGTGAAGAATAAAGAAATAAAAAAATATATACTGGTTATTTACCTTCAAAATATAATTATAACTCCCCTGTAGATCATCTTCTACGAGGACAGGAACTTCCAAGGACGCTCCTATGAGTGCAGCTCTGATTGCTCCGAGTTGAATTCCTACTTCAGTCGCTGCAACTCTATCCGAGTGGAGAATGGAAACTGGATGCTCTATGAACACCCAAACTACAGAGGAAACCAGTACTTCCTGAAGAGAGGAGAATATCCAGATTTTTCCCATTGGACAAGTCACAACGACTCCATCCGATCCTGCCGCGTTATTCCACAAGTAAGTATATATTTTTGTACAATGACAAAGTTTACAATCTAAAGGAGGTGAAGTGGAGGAAAACAAGAGCAGTTGCCTTCTTAGTAGTGGTCAGGCTCATTGATAACAGTGTTTGACTCTGGTAAGGTAGCATAGCTAGATATAAAACCTATTGATGAACCCTTATGATTTGGGAATGGTGGGTGAGGAGAGGGCGTAGTTAGGAAATGATATGCCATCTTGAAATAACGGTTTTTTTTTTAGGGATTTATTGAAGGACAGAAGATTAGGGAAAGTCGGAAAGGGCAAGGTATGCCATTCTACAGGATGGTTGCCCTTGAGAAATCTTGGAGTGAATTAAGTGTGTGGGTGGAAACGGAGGTCAGGAGGAGGACCCCTTCAATCCCAAGTGATCTAGAAGTGGCGTACCTGTGGAGTAGGGAAGACACATAAGGAGGAAGCGTTATTGAGGGCTTTGAATGTGACTGTCTGTGTTTTACTTGGATCTTGAATGCAAGAGTTATTTACATGGAAGAATTATTATATGTAATTTATTTTATACTAATAAATCCAGTGTCAGTTCCCCTTTACGAAAAATATAGGATGGGAAAGATAAAAGGTACCTTGTTTTTATGTTTATACATGATAGTATTTAATGGACACAATATATTTTTTCAGCACCGTGGAACATTTAGGATCAGAATCTATGAGAAGGAAGACTTCAATGGTGCAATGCTGGAGTTTACTGAAGATTGCCCCCAAGTCCATGAGGAATTTAGATACCATGATATTTACTCTTGCAATGTTCTAGAAGGGCACTGGATCTTCTACGAAGAACCCAGCTACCGAGGACGTCAATACTACCTGAGATCTGGAGAGTACAGAAGGTTCACTGATTGGGGAGCATCTAACTCCCGAGTTGGTTCCTTTAGACGTGTCCAAGAGTTCCACTAAATTGAAATGCAACACAATATTTGATTATTAGGAATTCATTAAATCATTAAAATCTTGAAATTGTGTTCTGTTGTTTTCTATCTTTTGGGATTTTATTTGGCATTTGCCATATACAGTACAGATAATACACAATAATAATAATACAGGACTTAAGCAATAAAATCTCTTTTCCTACTACAGCTATCCCTAACCCTAAAAGTAACCTCAAACCTAAATACTAACCCTAAAACAAGCACAAATAGTAATCCTAACCCTAATCCTGACCTTAACACCAAAAGTAACCCAACTCTAAAACGAGCACAAATAGTAAACAAACCCTAAATGTATTCCTAACAATAGTACTAACCCAAACCCTAAAACAAGCACAAATCATAAATCTAAGCCTAATCCCAACCTTAACCGCAAAAGTAAACCTAAACAAGCACAAATAGTAAACCTAACCCTAAAAGTAACGCTAACTCTAAATTTAACACAAGCACAAATAGTAAACTTAACCCTAATCCTAATACTAACCCTTACCCTAAAAAAATACACTAGCATTCTTTTTTCAACTAACTTGCATCATAAAAGTATTGTGTTAAATTGCGTTGAAAGATTTACTTATTTTCTGCCCAGATGAGTTAAAATTATTCAGCAGTGTTCTGGATACTGCAAAAAGTTTTTCCTCCTTTTCTTCCTTGTTCACAGTAAGGGATTGGGGTTATTTGCAGTTTTGTGATTTGGGAAGAGGATTGATATCAGGTTTGAATACAGGGACAGAAAAGAGACAGGTTGACAGAAAGCTAGACTGCAAAACTAAATGACGCTATGAGAGAGCTTTGCCAATGTTCTTTGTATGGGTAGACCTGATGGACTTGGTACATGACTTGCTATCATACCAGTGTATTTGTACTGAAACAACATAGAGCATTAAAAATATCATCAGTGACATGATTTAAGTATGTGACATGACTTCACTTGGGCACCACTACCACCCACTCCGCCCTTACCTAGAGTCAGCAGTTATCGTGTATGTAGCAATTTAACTAATAGGTTACATTTTGGGAAATTACATTTGTGTTATTAATTGGAACATATATTCTGTTTCAGAAATGATAAGAAAACAATACATAGTAGAAATATACCTATTCTCTGTTCACAACCATTTCTTCACAGTATTCTTTGAGTGAAGGGAGTTTTCCGGCAGTAAGCCTGCTCTGAGTTGTTAGTACAAAGCCCTTCCAGATGAACCTGTTCCTGGTCAATCCATGGCAGCATCACTGCACATTTCCTCCATCTTAACCATTAAGGAAAGGTCTCAAAAACTGGAAATAAAGCCCTCAAGCGACACATGAACACTTGGATGGTGTTGGTCAACATGGGTGTAATGCTAAATGCAGATGAGAAAGAAATCAGTCAGGAAGAGCTCCTGGTCTGTAATCTAGTGCCAGCATGAACCAACAACAAGTGACATTACACCACAAGGCTCTCTTAATGACGAAAGAACGTGATCAGCTACAGCAGCACAGAAACTTCTGCAGTGCAACCACAATCACCACCAAGGCAGGGCAGGTATCACAGTGATGGTGGTGATGCGGATGTGGATGATGATGATGATGATAATGATAGCAGCCAAAATAGTCAGATTAAGGTGATGAAAACATCAAATAGACATATCCTTCATGGAGCACTTTTGGAAGGTATATTCCCTCACTCTACGTCCCTGAGTTGCATTGTTGAAGGATAAGTTGCTAAAACCTGACAGACAGACAGTACAATTTTCTACCAACATACAGAGTGCCTCAAGCGGGAAGAAAGCTCATCTCTCACTAACTGTATTCTGATGGCTGCTGAATATATCTGATGCAAGTGGTTCTAGTGGCTGTGCAGCAGAAGGCAGATGTGGTCACAGCAGAAGGTTGGTAGTGAGTCTGATAGCCAGCATGGATACTGGTCATTTCTCCACATGCTAAGGTTTTAGATGAGCAGCACTACAATGGAAACATTTTGCAGAATTTGAAGAGGAAGTTGATACACGAAGCTGCTGATCAGGCAGGCACCTTGTTGTCAAGGCAGCTATGTTGTAAGCAAGTTCCACAGTGACAAGTTTATTTGGCCTGTGTAGAAAGATTTTGGGGTATTTTCACCATACTGCATTGTGAAGACCAGGCAGTTCCTCGAGCAGAAGTAAGAGAATGCAGGCTTTCACCACAATACTCTCACGGAAGAGTTGAAACCCCACAATGGATATTCTGTAAAACAGGGCTGTCAAACTCATGCCCCCCCCATATGTTGTTCCATACAAATCGCAGAATTCCTTCAATGCAATAGATGGCCAGGGAATTAAGGGAGTTGTAGTTCAGAAACATCTGGGAGGCCGGTGTCTGACAGTCCTGCGGTAAAGGATTTTGAGGCAGTAGAGGGCACTCCATGCCATGGCATCAGATCAGTTTATCTGAACCGATAGCCCACTAGACAGACATATGTGTACTCTACTAAGGCAGTCAATGATAGCCTTCAAACTTTTCAGGGCGTTACTGGGAATTTGAGACTGAACACTACCAATCTGGGCCAGGTCTTCCCCTTGTTCACTCACTTCTTGAGCAAGATGGGTCCTTCCTGGAGTAACGGGAAGTTGTTTCTGGTGGCAGACTACATGCTTAGGCTGGTCACCCTATCAGCATGTCACCCTCTCATGGCTACCTATAACTTTGCTGCTTCAAAACTGTTGCAGTTTCAATACTGTATTGTAAGTTGCTTTTCACTCCCTAACCCTAAGGGTCAGATTCTGCTCAATTTTAAAGTAAACTACATGAAAATTATATGGAAATCTATGTAAATCCCAGACAGATTATTTGACTTAAATAAAAAATATTGCATTGGTTGGCATGCAGCAGCTGTAAATAAAAAGGCATCCTAGGGCATCTTTTCCACCTTCCAAATTGTTTTAACAAACCAAATTAAACAATCTACAATTCAGGTGAACTGAATTGCATTTTGGATGAAATTCAGGTGAACAAATGGAACTGTAATTTTCTGATGTAGCACTCACTCCCGGAGGAGCCGCTGATTTTAAACCTCGGGTCAGTCTCCCCGCACTAGGGAATAAATATACACCAGCACTGTTGTGGATTTTATACGTTATATAGTTTACTGATCTCAAATAAACTGGCATATATAAAGCAGCACGGTATACATATATACAGTTGTGTTCAAAATTATTCAACCCCCAATGCTGTAAAGGGTTTTAGGGAATTTAGTGTACATTTGTAATTGTATTCAGAATGAAATCCTACAAGGATTTTTTAAAGAACCATATGCAACTAAAATGACATCAATTGGTTTTGTAATACAGTAGTAAATGTTTCTTTTGTGAATTCTTCATTGACACAATTATTCAACCCCTTAAAGACTACCACTCTGAAGAACAGAGGTTCATTCAAGTGTTTTCAATCAGGTATTGAAAACACCTGTGGATGTCACGGAGCAGCAATAAAGCATAATAAGCACCAATTAGGCAGCTTTAAAATTACTATGATACTCAGCTCCTTCTAGACATTTACTGGTGTGGTTACAAACATGGTGAAGTCAAGAGAATGGTCCAGGAAGACAAGAGAAGAGGTGATTACTCTTCACAGGAAGGGCAATGGCTATAAGAAGATTGCAAAGATGTTAAACATACCAAGAGAGACCATAGGAAGCATCATTCGCAAATTCAAGGCAAAGGGCACTGTTGAAACGCTACCTGGTCGTGGCAGACAGAAGATGCTGACTTCGACTGCTGTGCGCTACCTGAAGCGTAGAGTGGAGAAAAGTCCCCGTGTGACTGCTGAGGAACTGAGAAAAGATTTGTCAGATGTGGGTACTGAAGTTACAGCACAGACAATACGGCGCACACTGCGTAATGAAGGCCTCCATGCCAGAACTCCCAGGCGCACCCCCTTGCTGTCTCCAAAGAATAAGAAGAGTCGACTGCAGTATGCCAAAAGTCATGTGGACAAACCACAGAAGTTTTGGGATAGTGTTCTGTGGACTGATGAAACAAAATTTGAACGGTTTGGGCCCATGGATCAACGCTATGTTTGGAGGAGGAAGAACAAGGCCTATGAAGAAAAGAACACCTTGCCTACTGTGAAGCATGGCGGGGGGTCAATCATGCTTTGGGGCTGTTTTGCTTCTGCAGGTACAGGGAAGCTTCAGCGTGTGCAAGGTACCATGAATTCTCTTCAGTACCAGGAGATATTGGATGACAATGTGATGCAGTCCGTCACAAACCTGAGGCTTGGGAGACGTTGGACCTTTCAACAGGACAATGATCCCAAGCATACCTCCAAGTCCACTAGAGCATGGTTGCAGATTAAAGGCTGGAACATTTTGGAGTGGCCATCGCAGTCACCAGACTTAAATCCGATTGAGAACCTCTGGTGGGACTTAAAGAAAGCAGTTGCAGTGCGCAAGTCTAAGAATGTGACTGAACTGGAGGCTTTTGCCCATGACAAATGGGCGAAGATACCCGTAGATCGCTGCAAGACACTTGTGTCAAGCTATGCTTCACGTTTAAAAGCTGTTATAACTGTAAAAGGATGTTGTACTAAGTACTAAGTGACGGCATGAGCCTCATTACTAGGCTAGCAGCCACTGGAATCTGCACTGTCCGTTATCCTTGTGCCTGGAAGGAGCCGCCATCTTTGATTTCTTATTGGTCAGGAGTTCTTCTTGCCCTCAGCAGAGATTGCTGGGAGTTGCAGTTCAGGGGTGGAACTACTTTTCATTCGTGCATTCCGAGTTTTTCCCCTTCTACATCGCTGATCTTGCTCCGGGACGACCGAACATCTGCAAGAGGGCTAAGGGTTGCCCAACAATACCCTACAGGTGGAAAATCCTCAGCGCCAGGACTAGGGCTCTCAACACTAACACTTGAAAGATACGCCTAGACCGGCTTTTCATTATACTACACTTGAACATTCAAGAAGATCATTCCAATTACGATATACTATTGACTGTGTTGGAACTATTTGGGAATTTACGCATTCCTTTCTACAACTATATGATGCCCACTATTGACTATTATGCTCAATAATATAGTATTTACAAAGATCCAAGATTTGATCTAAGGTGTCCACATGGTGTAGTACATTATATAGAGAAGAATCCTGTTCAACGCGCCTAAGGTTTAATCCCTTAGAATAATTCTTTTTGTGTTGTTGGTGTCAGAAACACTCCTTGGGCTGCGCAGAATATTTATAGTCAGGATACGGTCCACAGCGCCACTAGTTCCTACTTCCCCCTTTTTGTTTAAGTACTAAGATTGAATGTCACTTGGGGGTTGAATAAAACTGATAATGATGTGAGCACAGAAAAGACATTTGTGGTTATTTCATTATAAATGTTATGTTATATTTGTCTGACCTACACGTGTCTCTTTGATTTAATTGTAAGCAAGATGACTGAATGATCAAAATCAATGTCAAACTGGCCAAAACACTCAATTTCAGTGGGGGTTGAATAATTTTGAACACAACTGTATTTACAGAAGTTTGTAATGCGAGAAACGCGCAGCGGTAAAGAAAAATGAATATTAACCCCTTCGTTGTTGGAATGTGAATCCCGTAAAGGTTGTGTCCCAAAAAGGTGTACGTGTATGCGTGTGTTGGTACCCGGGTACAAGATTCAACTGGCCAGTGAACGATTTAATTATGTCTTCGACTAGTCACGTTGGGGCCCTGTAGGTTTAAACAAACTTGCAGCGTGCTTTATTATTTTACTGTGGCCGGGAAGGCCGCTCACCCATCCGCCAGATACTCTGCGCTCTGCCCGACCCAGGACGTCTCTCCGCTCGACCCGACTGGGACTATGTGCCACCGGATCAGCTTGTCTTGCTTGTCTGTTTCTGTCACAAGATGCTCAGCTCACCGCCTGCACTCCCACTGGATCATCACAGTCTCCTCACTGGGGGTCCTTCAGCAACTCTGTATCTTTGTATACTTTGCAGCGGTGGATTACAAGGTCTCTGGCAAGTAGTGTGAAACGATCTCTAGCTCCGCAAGGCCGCACCTGTGCTCCGGCCTGGTCACAATCGTTGTCTGTCTCACGTGCGTCTTGCTTTCTTCACTCCTCAGTGTGCTCTGGGTTTCCTCTGCACGAGGCTGCGGATGTAAGTCTCTTCTCCTCACCCACTTCCTGTTCCCGACGCAAAGCATGCTGGAAAACGTAGTGCCATTGTCCAGTGTCTCTTACATTGCGCTTGTCTCCCTCTGGTGGCCAAAAATAAGTACTACAGCAACAGTGTTTTAAACCAGCGCTACACTCTCCCCCTCCTAGAACTCTTGGGTCTCTCCAAGGAGGTATAACAGTTGCATTACATTTCAACATAACATTAGGCAACATATACAGTCTCAGCAGCAAGCATACAATGGGTTAGATACACTTCCTCAAGTTGACTCATGCTTCTGACTACCTCAGCTAACATAGCAGACACTTCGGGCAACCTTCGCACTGTGGTAACAGCCTCTTCAGTGCTATGTCCTGGTGAGTTGTAGGTGAGTCTTTGAGGGGGTCAGACAGAACGTTTTTGCTCGGGCTCAATCAATTCCTCTTCAGGTGGAAGTACTACAGGTGCGGATTCAGTTCTTTCATCCACAACTGGAACAGACATCTCTTCGGAGTATTATCCTTCCATTGAAGGCATGGAACTGTAATCATAAGATGCGGCCTCAGGAACTACAGGAATTTCAGAAGTCTCGGGAACTTCCAATTGGAATTCAGGAGCCTCAGGCCTCAGGTTACTTTCCCACTGTTCAGGAACTGAAATGACCTCTTCAGGCTCTGGTGAGCGCACCCAGTCCAGACAAAAGCTTTCTTCCTCACTGTCCCCTTCATGCTCTTCAACAACCCGTGTCTGCTGAGACCGAGTAACGGGAGTTAAGCGTGGAGCAGGCGGGTTAGGCAGAGAAAGTACGTCACCAACTAGTATCCTTACAGCCTCTCTCAAAAGGTAGCAGATGATTCCGGTGCCAGTTTTTAAGAGGCCCAGCCTTTCCATCCGGTCGGATTTGGTAAACTGGCAGACCCGGCAGTTGCTTGCAGACAATGTAGACCTGAGAACTCCATCTATCCGTCAACTTATGCCTTGCAGCAGCACCCAAGTTTTTCAACAAAACCCTATCACCGGGTTGTAGATCCTGTATCCGAACTTTCAAATCACAGTTCCGCTTATTCCTCTGTTCCCTCTTTCCTGAGGTCAAACGGGCCTGTTCAAACGCAGAGGCCAAGTTCTTCCGAAGTCTATCCACATAATTTCTGTGAGAAGCTACCGACGTCTGGTCCAGAGATAGCCCAAACGCCATATCAACCGGCAGTCGAGCTTCTCTTCCGAACATAAGACGGTACGGTGAGTATCCAGTAGCGTCACTCTCCGTACTGTTGTATGCATGTACTAGCGTAGCTATGTGATGACTCCAGCTCTGCTTCTCTCTGTTTGACAGTGTCCCCAACATGTTTAGCAGCGTGCGATTGAACCTTTCGGGTTGAGCATCACCTTGAGGGTGATATGGTGTAGCTCGGGTCTTCTGAATTCCCAACAGTTCCAGTAATTACCCAACAAGCCGGCTCTCAAAGTCTCTACCCTGATCAGAGTGTATTCTCCTTGGTAGGCCATAGTGAACAAAGAACTTTTCCATTAGAACCTTCGCTACCGTAGGAGCACGTTGGTCTTTCGTGGAGAAAGCTTGGGCATAACGTGTGAAATGATCAATCACTACTAGAATATTTCCCTGCCCACTAGCATCCGGCTCTAAGCACAGGAAATCAATGTACACCAAATCCATGGGTCCTTGACTTTGTAGGTGGCTCATTGGAGCGGTTCGGGTCGGTAGGGTCTTCCTTTGGATACACCTCAGACATGAATGGCAGTAACTTTCCACTTTAGCTCTCATGCAAGGCCAATAGAATCTGTCTCGCACCAGCTTAAAAGTTCTCTCTGCACCTAAATGTCAATATTCATCGTGTAACGACCGCAGCACATCCTCTCTGTGCTTATTGGGAAGGAACAACTGTTGGGTCTCTGCAGCATCGTTCGAGGGGCCCCTTCGGTAGACCACCCCATCCAACATCTTCAATCGTTCCCACTCTTTATATATCAATCTGGCCCCTTCTGGGGAATTTGTCAGAAGAATCTCCCGTTGGTTCGCGTTCAGGGCCTTCGCGGTTAATGTAATCAAAGGGTCTTCAGCCTGATCAGCTCTCAGGTCCTGTTTTGAAAAAGTAGGCAAACTTTCATCCCTCAGCTGCGTGGGATTACAATAGAACTTGTAATTGAAGCTTAAAGCTTGGTGCAGGAAGGAGGGCTTTGGGTTTTTAGAGCACTGGGCTCATTTTGCACTGGGGTACAATCTGTATAGTTGTGATAGATTGCACCTGAATGGAAGAGGGTCTGCTGTGCTAGGGGAGAGGATGGTTAAAAGGTTGGAGGAGACTTTAAACTAGTGGAAGGGGGGGAGGGATACAGTATCTTACAAAATGGAGACAGAGCAGATAGCGCAAGGGTTTCAGCTCAGACTAAGGGGGGTGGAGCCGGGGGGGATGGGTAATGTCAGAACACTGGAGGCATGTAATGCAAAGTCACATTCAGCATGTGTGGGTAGAGACAACATTAAATGTATGCTTGCTAATGCAAGGAGCCTCAACAACAAGATGGGGGAACTAGAAGTAATAGCACACACTAAGCAATACGACATAATAGGAATAACAGAAACGTGGTGGGACGAAACGAACGACTGGACTGTAAACTTAAACGGTTATACATTGTTTAGAAAGGATAGGAAACATAAGAAAGGGGGTGGAGTGTGTTTATATGTAAATCAGGATTTAAAGCCTAATATTACACAACTGGAAAGCGATGAGGGAAATGTGGAATCCTTATGGGTAAATATTTCGATGGGGAATAAACAGGGAAGTCAACTATTGGTTGGCATATGCTATAAACCACCTAATATAGATAATGATGAGGAAGAACAACTGTTAGAGCAAATTAGGAAGGCTGCAGATCATGGTAGCACTTTAATTATTGGAGATTTTAATTACCCGGACATTAATTGGGATAGTGGGACTAGTAATTCAGCAAAGGGAATCCGGTTTCTGAACATTTTAAATGATACCTTCATGTCACAACTGGTAGAAACACCAACTAGAGAGGATAACTGTCTGGACCTGGTTATAACAAATAATGTGGATCTTTTCTCAAATATTAATGTAAAGGAACAGTTGGGAAACAGTGACCATAATATGGTGACTTTTGAAATAAACTCAAAAAAACACATTCATAAGGGGCATGCTAAAACATATAATTTTAAAAAGGCCAACTTTATTAAAATAAAGGAAGCTCTCAATGTCATTGACTGGCAGAAACTCTTTCAAGGGAAAAACACTGAGGATAAGTGGAATATCTTTAAACTAACACTAGAAAAGTACACGTCACAATATATTCCACTGGTTAATAAATATAAAAGAAACAGACTGAAACCAATGTGGCTTAGTAGGAAGGTAACTAAGGAAATTAAAAATAAAAAGAAGGCATTTAAAGCTTTTAAATCTGATAAATCTGAGGCATCCTATAAAGCATATAGGGCAGCCAATAAAGCATGTAAAAATGCGATTAGATGGGCTAAACTAGAAAATGAAAAAGAAATAGCCAAAGAGAGCAAGACCAACCCTAAAAGATACTTTAGGTACATAAATTCTAAAAAACCCAAGAGCGAAAATGTAGGTTCACTAAAATCTGAGTCAGGGTTATTGTTAACTGAAGATCAGGATAAGGCAGAAATTTTAAATGATTATTTTTCTTCAGTATTTATCAAAGAGAAACCTATAACAGGAGACATGCAATTCATTAATAAAAACTTACTAATACAAAGTGACTGGTTGACTCAGGACAAGGTTTTGCAGAAATTAAACAATGTGAATGTGAATAAAGCCCCAGGGCCAGATGGAATTCACCCGTGAGTACTGAGAGAGCTATGTGTTGAAATATGTAAACCTCTGTTCTTAATCTTTCAAGATTCTTTTTTTCAGGAATAGTACCAGAGGATTGGAGAAAAGCTGACGTGGTCCCTATATTTAAGAAAGGTTTAAAATTTGTGCCTGGGAATTATAGACCTCTGAGCTTAACATCTGTGGCTGGGAAAGTATTTGAGGGGTTACTAAGGGATAATATTCAGGAATTTATTGGGAGGTATAATGTTATTGGCAAAAATCAGCATGGTTTCATGAAACACAGATCATGTCAGACTAACCTAATTACGTTCTATGAGGAAGTAAGTAGAAGTATAGATCAGGGGGTCGCAGTGGATGTGATTTACTTAGATTTGCCAAAGCTTTCGACACAGTTAGCCACACAAAAGGTTACTATTTAAATTAAGAAAAATTGGTCTAGATGAAAATACTTGTCTTGGATAGAAAACTGGCTAAAAGATAGGGTACAGAGAGTGGTCATAAATGGTACATTTTCAAGATGGACACCAGTGGTAAGCGGTGTCCCTTAGGGGTCTGTTATAGGACCAATACTATTCAATTTATTTATAAATGACCTTGAGATAGGCATCGAAAGTCATGTATCAGTGTTGGCAGATGACACAAAACTAGGAAAAGTAATACAATGTGAGCAGGATGTTACTTCGCTGCAGAGGGATTTAGATAGATGAAATTTAATCTAGATAAATGCAAAGTTATGCACTTTGGAGTGAAGAACACACAAGTAATTTATACCCTAAAATGGTACAGAGTTAGGGAAATCCAAGCAGGAGAAGGATTTGGGAATAATCATAGACTTCAAACTAAGTAACAATGTGCAATGTCAAACAGCAGCCGCCAAGGCCAGCAAAGTATTGGCATGCATTAAAAAGGGAGTTCACTCACGGGATGAAAACATAATTTTGCCTCTTGTTAGAGATTATTGACTTCTTTAATAGGTCAGGGATATATTAATTATGACGTATATTTTTCTTATTGTAGATATATATAGATATATATATATTATTGACAGTGCCTCCAATACCAGTGGTATAAATTGGTATTTAACCCCTAAGATGGGGATTAATAACCAATCAATGAATATACGTCTCAACAAATAATATGGCGCGTTATCCCGAGTTCTTTTGATGCTATCTAGATATTTTTAAACACAATAAAATCAATAAAGATGATATGAGATGCGTAACGGTAAAACAATTCAAACCAAAATTTATTTACACGTCAAGTTTCATACAATCATATGTTCAATCAACGGATTAGCAGGATACAATTTACAAGTGATTATAGATCGTGATTAGTAGCGATACTGTGACACGCAATAATCTAATGGACAGATATTTTAGGTTTATAGACCGCACCACAGATATGCATGCCTCAATTCTTAAACACCAAGCTCTATTCTATTCACTTAAACCTTTCCCATTATAAACCAATCTCCACCTGGCTAAGATAAACACTCAGTTACTGGGCATCACCTGCAGCACAATTTATTATTGTGGGGGCCTATTCACTAAATACAGCTTCCTTCAGGGAGATACATAACACACTCGATAGGGAGACTATCTCTTCCACAGATCAATCACAGCACTTCATTCAATATACGTTTACCCAACGCTTCTTATTGACTTACGGTACATGCATTCAATCGAAAGGGCTGCAAGATGGATATGGAAGGAGTTATGCTAGGTTATGAGTGGGGCGGACCTCACTTGACATCTAAAAGCTATTTCACGGTCCCAGCGTATCTCACTATAGGTATATAATTGATATTTTTAGATGTCCACAAACAGAGTTCTTGGAATATAAATAATTTCACTAAATTATGGCTCAAGTGTTCAGCCGGGAACAGCTTTCTTCCTTGGCATTCCTCTGCAGTGGAATGTAAAGGCAGAAATTTACTATTCTGATTATTAGGCTCAAACAGCAAAATAATTCATTTATATTCCTTTAGTTTGTGATGGACATCTAAAATCAGGACTATGCAATTAGAAAATAGATATCATATTATTCAGGCATACTTTACCATCTGGTTAGTGAAGATAGAGTGGTGGAAGATTAGGGTGTGGTCGGTCTTAAAGGGGCGGCCGATGGTGATTGCCTTTCTCCCTCCAAGCGTCCCTCAGGTCTCCCCAAGCTTTTCTCAGTGTGTTCCCTCTGCTCTGGAGTGTCCCCTCTATATAGTGGTCTTCCGCCCAGTTTTAGATCTAGCCCATCACTATGTGGCCTCATTTGATTGGAGGATATATATATTCATCAACTCCAGGGGTCTGTCCAGGTGTTATATTACCTGGCCAGCAGATGGCGCTCTCAGATCATCCATCAACCTTCTGCAGGAATTAATTTATGTGTTTGGCCAATCTTTTACTGGTTTGGGGTCTTTTATTCCTATATCCCGGGACTCCATAGATTTTATTAACAGATCAAAATTTATTTCTATTGTGGCATCGCCAGCATACTTCGCCACGGCGTGTGTGCATCTCATCCCCCTTTACTTATATCCACAGGGATGTGTATGTGAGGGGACATACATTCATGGTATCGTTTTAACATTCACACGTTACCCGACTTAATCGGCTTCATGCGGGTTAGTACACCAGACATTTGTAATAATCAACTGAATGTGGTAGGGCCTCTGTTTTTATAAGATGCTAAAATTATCAGTTCTAACTAATAAATATTCTCATACCATATAGTACATATTGCCGAATAGCATAGCATTACAAGCTGGTTTACCCAAGCCATTTAACCTTCTTTGGGTTTTTCTTTATTGGGCAACCTATTGTTCCATGTTTACGTGGTCTTTCAGAGTTTCGATCTGACGAAATAAACACAATACTGAGATATCTATCTTAGTTGTCATTGTGTTCCTTACTTTTAAACCATTTGATCTAAACCCTGTTTGGTTGTAACAAATAAATAAAATAAACAGAGTCCATTAGACCGTCTTTGATCAATGTTAAATGTCCTTTCTTGTATGCGTAACACTAACGAGTTTAGCTTGTCTCTTGTTCTTGTTATATATTAACGACGCAGACAAGTTGTTCGTGTGGCGCAATTCCTGGCCCCAAATTTAAACATTCCTGCGTTATAGAAATTTCATATCTTAAAAGGTCTGACACTCTGTATAAATCAATGGTCAGGCCGCACCTTGAATATGCCATGCAATTTTGGGCACCGGTCTTAAAAAAAGATATTATAGCGCTAGAAAAAGTGCAGAGACGGGCAACTAAATTAATAAGGGGAATGGAAGGGTTAAGTTATGAGGCAAGACTAACAAGCTTAAACCTGTTTAGTTTAGAGAAACGGCGCCTTAGAGGGGATCTGATAACCTTATATAAATATATACGGGGCCATTATCAACCATTGTCTGACAACCTATTCATTAACAGGTCTATACATAGGACAAGGGGTCATCCATTTAGACTGGAAGAAAGAAAATTTAGCTTAAAGCATAGGAAGGGTTATTTTACGGTGAGAACAATAAAGCTGTGGAATTCTCTGCCTGTTGAGGTGGTTGGGTCAGAGTCTGTACAGACTTTTAAAAAACGACTGGATGACTTCCTGCAGACACAGAATATTAAGGGTTATAATATTTAATATGTGGGTAAAAGCTTCTTGATCCAAGGAGAAATCTGACTGCCATTCTGGGGTCAAGAAGGAATTTTTTCCCAGTATGTTGCATATTGGCAAGCATTTCAGACTGGGTTTTTTGCCTTCTTTTGGATCAACAGCAGTAGGAGAGGCTGAACCCGATGGACGCATGTCTTTTTTCAGCCTATATAACTATGTATCTATGTAACTATGTAACTCTGGAACAGCCGCAGCCATAACTCCTATGGCTTCCGCTTCAATCCCTCCCTTGACCCGGCGCTCTGCTCCTTGACATAAAGATTGCACCCCATCTGGAGTTAACTGAGTCTGTTCTGTAATGTAGGGTCTCCTCGACAAAGCATCGGCATCTCGATTATTCACCCCAGGGCGATATTTCAGGCTGAACCGAAACCCTGACAGAGCGGCCAACCACCGATGTCCCATGGCGTCCAGCTTCGCAGTAGTAAGGACGTAGGTAAGAGGATAGTTATCCGTCTTTATCACAAATTCGGCTCCATACAGATAGTCTTTTAGCTTATCTACCACCGCCCACTTCAAAGCTAGAAACTCCAACTTGTGGGTAGGATAGTTCTTTTCTGAGGGCGTAAGGCTCTGGCTCACATACGCTACAGGCCTCAGCAATCCACCATACTCTTGGTACAGGACTCCCCCTAGACCTTCTCTACTGGCATCCATCCACATGCAGTTCGTACGGCTTGTGAGGATCCGCGTAAGCCAAGACAGGAGCTCGAGTTAAGACTTTCTTTCAGCTTCACGAAAGCACCTTCGCATTGACTAGTCCATTCTCCCTGGATAGATTCTCGAGCCTTCCTTGGCCCTGGAGCCGACGAATTTCGGTTGGAGGCCTTGTGACCTTCTTTTGCATCTTCTTTCTGTAGGAGCTTGTTCAGTGGTTGAGCTATCTTAGCAAATCCTCCTACAAATCTTCGATAATAGGAGCAGAACCCCAAGAAAGATCTAAGTTCAGTAACATTTTGGGGTCTAGGGCAGGAAGCTACGGCTTCCAACTTCCGAGGATCTGTCGAAACGCCTTCTGCTGAAACCACATGTCCCAGATATGTAACGGAAGGTAAGCAGAATTGAAATTTTTCCAGAGACAATTTCAACCCCTCTTCATGGAGCCTGTTCAAGACCTTCTCCAACCGTTGTTCATGTTCTTCCAGAGTCTTCCCGAACACAATAATATCATCCAGATACACTAATACTTCGATCAGGTTCATGTCCCCGACGGTCTTCTCCATTAACCGTTGGAACGTGGCTGGAGCTCCCATAAGGCCTTGAGGCATTCTGTTGAACTGAAAGAACCCCAGTGGGCAGATGAACGCAGTCTTCTCTTTGTCTTCAGGATGCATTGGTATCTGGTGATACCCACTTAGCAGGTCTAGTACACTAAACCATTTTGCTCCAGACAGACACTGTAAGACATATTCTATCCGAGGAGTAGCATATTGATCTGGGATGGTTCTCTGATTTAGCGTGCGATAGTCTATACATAGACGGACAGAACCATTCTTCTTCCGGACCATTACTATTGGAGCTGCATACGGGCTTCTGGACTCTTGGATCACCTTAGTTCTTTGCAGTTCATTCAGCTGTTCTCGTAGATCATCAAAGTCTCCCAACGGAACTCGTCTTGACTTTTCTCGAAACGGCTTGTCTTCCTGTAGTCGAATGCGATGCTCAGTACTCTTAGCTAGGCCCACGTCGAACTCATCCTTGGAGAACAAGTCCCTCAACTTTAGGACCTGGGACTGAAGACGTTTATTCCATTCGGGCGAGATGGGAGCGTCCTTAGGATAGAACCTGTCATCTGGAATCTCTTTATCCACTCCCCCTCCTAAATCGGTAGGAGAGAGAGGCGTAGCGGATGCTACTTGCCCGATAGGCATTCGTGCTTTCAGGACCACTGGAGAATCAGACACATTACACACACTGACCGAGACTCTTCCTCGTGTTCGTTTCAAAGCTCTTGTGGAGATTATTTCAGGGATTACTTCTACTCCGGCTTCATTCCCATGATTAAAATCGGTTTCCAGTACCACATAGGGACCTGGTTGCGATCCGTTCAACTTGACTGAAGCCCGGAAGCTCGCTACTTCTCCTGATTGCAGAACCTTCTCTGTTCCTTCCAATCTCCATAGGCGCCCTACTTCAGCAGGTGCCTTCTGTTCTTCGACCATTCTCTGATAGACTGGACGTAACATCGGGTGTACTCCTTTGGTAGAACCTTCTTCCAGTACCACAGGAGTCAGGAGACGTCGCACCAGATCAGTATTCGTCCCCACTATCATAGAACTTCTGTTTGCCCCTGAAGGCAGAGGACACACAATGGCCAATGCATCACAACCTCCAGACTGTCCGATGACTTCGGATCCGATCTCTAACTTCACCTGTAGATATCCGTCATAGGGAAGTTTCTCAGTTCCGATACCCCAGATTTCCAGGTCCTTCAATTTCTGTAGAGGTATGTGCTTCAAGTGCTTCTCGTAGAAGTCTCGGTAGATCAATGTCACTTGAGCCCCTGAGTCCAACAGAGCTTTAGTGTAGACTCCCTCTACTTGAATTGGCACAATGGGAGAAGGACCAATCAGCTGGTCAGGAAACTTTGTTGTAGTCACAGGAAGTTTAGACCCAGTTTGTTGTACCCTGGCCTTCTTCTTGGCCCGTGTAGGTTTTGGGTGTGCATTGCTTCCCCATGAACGTAGGACCGGATGCTAAGGGAGTGACTCTTTCAGTCCTGGCAGGCTCAGCAGTTGGCCAGACTCTGGGCCCTCTCGGCCTCTCAGCCCTGGCTTGATTTTTGGAGTGGGTTTTGACCATTGGGCACCTAGTTTGCTCCTTCACTTGTGCCCTCTGGCGTTTCCCGCTGGTGAGGTAGATAGTAGCCCCTCCAAGGCTTTTAGAAGCTCTTCTACCATATTTCTTTCAGGCTTTTGACTTTTGCATTGTGCACGGAAACAACCCATTTCCCCACAACTGAAACATCTCTTCTTTGAAGACGGAGACGCACTTACTTGCTGTGATTCGGTTGAAGGACCCTGGCCAGACACCACAGCAACTCCAGTTGTCCGCATATCAGCAAGGAACTTCTGCATATCGGTCTGTGTCTCTGCCACCTTCAAAAGTGCTCGGCACAGGTCCGCATGCGCATGTTGCAATTCCGCTTGAGTTTCTTGTACCTTCTTAATGGTTTTGTGCAACTCACTGTGCAGAAAGGGTTAGTTCTTTTGCAGCATTCTCTGTGGATTTAGGAACAACCAAACGCTCTTGTTCGTCCACTTCGGATCCATAGGTGTCTAACGAATCATCTTCAGGTTGCAGACATTCATTATGCCTCACGGGTTGTGCGTAAGCTCTTTCTCCTCTCCTAAAGGATTTTTCTTCAAGTAAAGCCTCTTCCTCTCTGACAGCTCGGATCAGTTCCAGGTATTTCAATTCTCGGTTACCTTCCCTGCTTCTCAGCTGTAGCATCACCGGATCTAGAGGTTGAGTGCCCCTCAGGATCTGTTGCATTCGGATTTTATCTATTTCGGCCGGTTCGGCCCCTTTCTTGAGAAGTATCTGGTGCAGAATCTTATCTAGGCGCCTCATATATTCAGTCATTTTCTCACCTTTCCGCTGGTAGGTGTGTTCATACTGGTACACGAGCTCCGCAGCCTTTTCCGTTCGCCAAAGACTTCCTGTAAAATATTTAGATAATCTAAAGCAGTGCAGTCTTGCTTACTCAATTTTAGGTTTCTTACAGCCTCTGACGCAGGTCCCTTTAAGCTCTCAGTAATCCTTTGCTTCTTCTGCGCTTCAGGGACGTCCCACTGATCCAGAGCCTGCATCGCCTGTTCTACCCATTCTTCGAAGGTTTCTTCTCCCGCCGGAGTTGGTACATTTCCTGTAAAGTTTCTCAACCGTCGATAACCAAAGTTAGTGTGCGGAGGGCTTGTTCTTTGACATTTAGCCTGCAAATCTCCAATAGCCACTATAAATTCAGGCCCGATCATGGCCAGCGGACTGGGTGTGGGAACACTTGCGGGATCGCCACGTGGCGCACTTGGCTGAATCAGTTGAATTTCCACCTCATCGGTCAGCTTCACGCTCGCGCCCTGAAAACACACTGGAACACCCTTTCTCCACTCAAAAAGAACATACGTGTGAGAGGTATCTGGGTTCTCTTTAATGTCCAAGATTAACCCCCGATGATCTGGTGTCAGCACGGCCACGGCCTGGCAAATCTGATCTTCGGCCCAAGTGTCTGCAGGAATATCCATGACTATACACAATTCTATCTGACTACTGTGCTCCTCACACCATTTGGCAGCAGTGTCTGGATCCATATTTAACCCTATAAATGCGGTTTTTCCAGAGACTGGATTCCGGAAACGAGCCCCCACGTGTAGCGCTCACTCTCGGAGGAGCCGCTGAATTTAAACCTTGGGTCAGTCTCCCCGCACTAGGGAATAAATATACACCAGCACTGTTGTGGATTTTATACGTTATATAGTTTACTGATCTCAAATAAACTGGCATATATAAAAGCAGCACGGTATACATATATATTTACAGAAGTTCGTAATGCGAGAAACGCGCAGTGGAAAAGAAAAATTAATATTAACCCCTTCGTTGTTGGAATGTGAGTCCCGTACAGGTTGTGCCCAAAAAGGTGTACGTGTATGCGTGTGTTGGTACCCGGGTACAAGATTCAACTGGCCAGTGAACGATTTAATTATGTCTTCAACTAGTCACGTTGGGGCCCTGTAGGTTTAGACAAACTTGCAGCGTGCTTTATTATTTTACTGTGGCCGGGAAGGCCGCTCACCCATCCGCCAGATACTCTGCGCTCTGCCTGACCCAGGACGTCTCTCCGCTCGACCCGACTGGGACTCTGTGCCACCGGATCCGCTTGTCTTGCTTGTCCGTTTCTGTCACAAAATGTTTAGCTCACCGCCTGCACTCCCACTAGATCATCGCGGTCTCCTCATTGGGGGTCCTTCAGCAACTCTGTATCTTTGTATACTTTGCAGCGGTGGATTACTAGGTCTCTGGCAAGTAGTGTGAACCGATCTCTAGCTCCGCAAGGCCGCACCTGCACTCTGGCCTGGTCACGATCGTTGTCTGTCTCACGTGCGTCTTGCTCTCTTCACTCCTCGGCGCGCTCTGGGTTTCCTCTGCACAAGGCTGCGGATGTAAGTCTCTTCTCCCCACCCACTTCCTGTTCCCGACGCAAAGCATGCTGGAAAACGTAGTGCCATTGTCCAGTGTCTCTTACATTGCGCTTGTCTCCCTCTGGTGGCCAAAAATAAGTACTACAGCAACAGTGTTTTAAACCAGCGCTACACTGACAAATCTAATATTTCGAATCAAATTCTTCGCTGATAAACACAGAGAGGAAACAAGGGAAAAGTGGGCACAAAAAAGTGCCATAAATGTGTAAGTCCTTGGACCCTCTCATTTGTTTTTTGAATTCTTTATAGGTTTTGTCATACATAGCAAAATCAGTTAAACAAAAATAATAAAGCAATCCATGTAAAGCATCATATTTGTAATATAGTTTGTGGGCAAGAAAAAAAGACTCATACAGTAATGAAACCAGTCAGTAATAGCAAGAGACATGTCAATTAAATGAAACAATTTCATAATTGCACTGAAGTTTTAATGTTGTCATTTCATGGGTCGGCGGGGTGTAGAGTTTGATCCAGCAGATCCAAGGCCCGCACGGCCAACTCTCGCCTCCAAGTCTTGTCAAGGGAAGCTCCGGTACTGACTTACCACCCCCTATCGAACTCTCCCCTGATCTTCGTGCCTTCAAGAAATCCCTCAAAACCAATCTCTTCAGATTAGCGTACCACATCACTGATGCAACTCATCCCTCTGCTCACCTACTCTCACATGATGGCTTCAGTGGCCCCACCATTCCTGAACCACTGGCACCAATGTTCCTGCCGTCCAGTAATGTTCCCTGGTCTTCCTCAAACCCAATCCCTCTAGACTGTAAACTCCTATGAACAGGGCCCTCTACACCTAGCGTTTCCATCCTATGTCTGTTTAACTGTATCTTGTTCCCTTTGGTTATTGTAAAGCGCTGCCGAAACTGTTGGCGCTATATAAATGATGGCAATAATAACGGTAAAAGAGGGAATGTGGTTCAAAAAAGGAGGGGGGGAGCTGCCATTAATTATATGGCATTCCTGGCTCTCTATGAAATCCAATTGGAAAGCCACAGGCCATTAAATGGCCATGTAACCCAGGGCCATGCTGAGCATACAGAGCCATGGTAGCTGCCCGACTGACTTACCTGGGTCATCGCATGCTCTCGCATGAGAGAAAACAAAAAAAGAGTGTGAGGTTTACCAGCAGTCCCTGCAATATGAAGAGGTATAATCTGCAAGAATGTCAATGAACTGGACCACTAAACAAACTAATAAAAATCAGTGAATCAAAAAAACCTATATACAAGCTGTGTGTCAACTTGAGAGAAGACAAAACAAAAAATAAAAGGAAGAAGAAAAGGGGGTCTCTTCCTCCCCTCTATTTCTTCTCCCGCTATTTCTCTTTTTGAACAGTCAACTAGTGAAACAGGGAAAAACTTGCTAAAGTACTCCTTAAAACAAGTACTGTATACTATAAACCATGAGTATCACAATAACATATGGGAACCAATATGTATAGAAAGGCTATCAGCGTGACCCCTACTTAATATCTCCGGCCATCACACTGGGCCCATGTTGTCCGAATAGCTGCAGGGAGGCTCTGAGTCCTTTCCAGGTAAGGATGCCCATTTTTGGATACCCAAGGCAGCATGAAAGGCCATAGGGTCCTCCGGTCCCTGGAGAGTGTGCGTAATTCTGTCTTTCAAAACCACGAGAGACACTGCGGCACCCCAATGACACCCTCCTGTGACCCCAATGGTCACCTCCTGTGGCCAAAGAATCCTTCTGACATCTGTCAGCCGATGCCAGGCCAGGAGGGCCAAAAAGGGTATGTCTGACCGAAGAGTCCCGAGTAATAAGTGTGACATCCCATGGAGCAGCATCCCTTAACCCTCTCATAAGCATATCAACAACGTCTTATTCATCTAAACTGGAATAAAGGGGTAATAATTCTTAACTAGCTAGTTTGTCTTTAAATAATTTACACATCTTTATATTTGATATGACTTCATCGACATAATTCAGTCTTTTAAAGAAATCCTGTGTGTGTATTTGTGCATCATGCACACGACATATTACTATAAAGGTCTATTTCTGAGGAACCCTCTGATATACTCATACACACATATGCCCATACTGTGAGTTTTATTGCTGTAGAGCTCTGTGATACACACATAAAACTTTATATTAATGTGAGATTTATTGCAGAGAAGCAAGCTGTTATAATCAATCATTCAAACTGCATATTGCTGCAAGTTTTATTGCTGTGGAGCTCTATGATACAGTAGCATGTTGTGTACGAGTGTGAGTTTTATTGCTATGTAGCTCTGTGGTACAATTATACACACTGCACATTACTGTGAGTTTTATTGCTGTAGAGCTCTGCGATATGCTCATACACACTGCACATTACCGTGAGTTCAATTGCTCTGTGATACAGTCATACACATTGCAGAATACTGTGCGTTTTAATGCTGTGGAGCTCTGAGATATGCTCATACACACTGCACATTACCGTGAGTTCTATTGCTCTGTGATACAGTCATATACATTGCAGAATACTGTGCGTTTTAATGCTGTGAAGCTCTGAGATATGCTCATACACACTGCACATTACCGTGAGTTCTATTGCTCTGTGATACAGTCATACACATTGCAGAATACTGTGCGTTTTAATGCTGTGGAGCTCTGAGATATGCTCATACACACTGCACATTACTGTGAGTTCTATTGCTCTGTGATACAGTCATACACATTGCAGAATACTGTGCGTTTTAATGCTGTGAAGCTCTGAGATATGCTCATACACACCGCACATTACTAGGAATTTTCCTGCTGTGTTGCTCCCTCTCTGTGTTATATTTCCTTTATTATCCACTTGTAAATCATTTAAAATCTCTACCAGTAGGGATAATTTTTTGTAATTTTTTACATTCCGTTACCAGTCACATTTAACCCCCAAATCTTCCATCCATTCCACACTGTTACTTTTAACTCCCACCTCCTCTGTGACATTTAACCCCTCATTCCCCTCTGTCACTTTTAACCACCCGCCTAGCATCCTTGTTGTCTCAGTAGCTGCTCAGTTTCTGTGCTGCAACTGTTCAGATGTTTTCTACGTTCAATGGCACATTCAAAGGAGCGCTGGACCCAGTTTCAGGTTAAAAGGCTTGAAACTGCAGCTTTTCTGAAGCCATGGCTTCAAATTGGAGTAGAGGTAACATCACTGCTCTGTATGGAGAGAGCCTGCAGAGTCATGGGCTCAATCCCAGCGAGCACCTCTCCAGCAAGTGTCCTTGGGCAAGACACCTAACAGTACATACCTGCCACCCAGGACATACTTGAAAACGAGAGAAATCTCAATGTATCCTTCCTGGTAAAATCCTTTCTCAAAAAAAATAAATAAATTGACTGACCTGACAGCTGGCATTTTCTAGGCTCTGTAAGCTATAGGTTTGACTGTTTCTAGCCTTCAGGCATTTTCTTTTGCTCTGCTACCACTTTGTGGACAGTTTTGGTATTGGACATCTACCTTGTTCCAAGACGCGTACAACTATGTATGATATATGGACAAAAGTGTTGGGGCACCTGACCATTACATCAATAGGGGCTTTTATGAAATGGAATTCAAAATGTATAGATATTATTATGGAGATGGTTCCCCCTTTACAGCTATAAAAGCTTCCGCTCTTCTGGGAAGACTTTGCAAAGGATTTTGAAGTGCGGGACGTTTTGCTCATTCATCCAGTGCAGCATTTATGAAGTCAGGCACTGATGATGGAAGAGAAAGCCTGGCTAATAATCTCCATTCCAATTTATTCCAAAGGTGTCTGATAGGGTTGAGGTCAGGGCTCTTTGTGGGCCAGTAATGTTCTTCCAAACCAAACTCATCCAATCATATTTTTATGGAGCTTGCTTTGTGCACTGGAGCACAGTCTTGCTGGAATAAAAAATGGCCTTCCCTAAACTGTTCCCACAAAGTTGGAAGCATAGCATTGTCCAAAATGTCTTGGTTAAAGGAACACTATTAAAAAATAGAGTTTCCTTTTTTTTTACCTTAAAATATGTGGTCAGAGGCTGCTGACAGTCTCTGCCCAATTATTTATATATATATATATTTTTTGTCAATATTACTTACCTTTTGTCCCTTGCCGTGCGCAGCACATCTTCTTAGGGTCAGGGACTCCCGAACACGGAAGTGTCTGAAGCTTTTCTGCACAATTTGTGGTCCTAGGCAACTTGCGTAGCGTAGGAGCTGCAAATTCCACAGTGCAACAGGACTTTAGCACTTTGTGTTCGCAAGTTCCATAGCGCCTGCACAGAACAATGGAAATGAACTGCACACATGTGCAGATCCGATCCATCGTCTGCCTCTCTGAGACCGATCACTACCTCATGCCATCATCACTGGTGACCGGCAGCCAGGAAATTAAAAAATCCCAGCTGTTGATGACACTGGGTGGGGAGGAGGATGCTGGGCATATAATTCTCCACCTGGGTGGCTATTCGGCTGTACGCAGGCTTTCTTCTCACTCTCTGTGCTTGATTGGCTCTTCCCAGGTGCCTGAGGGTGCAGAGTCAGAGAGAGGAGCTGAATGAAGGAAAAACAGACTCATCTCGTAGTTTACTCACAGCTCTTATGAAAAATTTGTGTTTTTATTTATTCTTAATTATATGTCTTTCAGAGACAAAGATGTAAAAACATTGCACCAATCAGAAACAGTCTACATTACACTTCCTTAAAATGCTTAATACATGCAGGGTTATTCAAAGAGCTCCAAATTGTGGCCGAAAACCTTTCCTGGCCATTCGCCTATCCAGAGAGCAGGCATTTCGTCCAATGTTGGCGAATTGCCTGCACATACGTTGCCTGTTCGGTGACTGTTCGAGGGCAGTGAAATCCCTACAGAGAAGCAATGCTTCGTCTATTCAGAGAACACAAACCAGCAGTGAAAAGTTGCCGAAATGCCCTGCTGTTCGGTGGTTTCATTCGACAGGTTTATTAAGGAGAATCCCATAGGCTTCAATGTTAAAAATATTCCCCTTTTTAATTCAATATCTAATAAACCGTTTATTATTTTATTCTGCAGTAAAAGGCTCTTTATTTTTAGATTTTTTTAGGATCTTTTAGGCAATTTTTGGCGAAAAAAATTCCGTCTATTTTTTTAAATCGCTTTTTCTTTTTTCTGTAACAGCCCTTTTTATTATCATTCACTGGATCTTATATGTAAATTTCAGACATTTTCGTTCTGTGTTTTCTTTGCAAACAGCGTTTCGCTTTTCAAACAGTCAAGCGTACTGGGGGTTTTTTCACTCCATTCGTCTGCGATGTCGGGTTTTTCCGGCGGCTGCTCTGCGCTGTGATCGGCTCCTGTTCAGCTTTCTCTGGCGTGTTCGGCGGGGTTAATCCAGATGTTTTTGCGGGTTTCGGTGTACGTTCGTTGGGTTTGCGGCGGATTTTCCCTGCACTACGACGGTCCTGTGGTGCTTGCTGAATACACCGCAGGTTCGCCGAAATGGGATTGCCAAATCGCACCGAATTGAAGAGAACGAAAAGTCACCGAATGTGCGGTGACTTTTCGATTCTCTTTGAATAACCCCGATTGTTTCAAGAAATAATGAGCAATTAGCAAAAGAACACTTGACATACGGCAAAATATATATCTTGCTATATTAAACATTCTGACACTTGTAGATAATATGTTCTTTTACCCACCAAGGGAGGATGTGCATTTCATCCTTGAAAAGCTGTATCCTTTCTCAAGGTACCTAGAGCAATTAAATATCCTGTTCTATCTTTGGATAGATAAGAAAATGCAAGACGTAAGCACATATTTTCGCTATATAAGATTTCTTTTAAACATTTTGTGGTCGAAGGGAATTTTTTACTCAGTGGAAACGCCTTCACTTCACTCAACGCTTTCACCAGATCAGAGAAGCTGTGACGTGGGGGAGAAGTGGAGCACTACTCACAACTTGTCCTCTTTATAAATGTAAAGTCAAGATGAGTACAGTGTCAATTTAAGATTTCACTGGAAGTATAGGCGTAGCCCAACTCTCGAAAAACAGCCCCATACAATTATCCTGTCGCCGGACTTTACAGTTGGGACAATGCATTCAGGCAGGTAACATTCTCCTGGCATTGCCCAAACCCAGACTAGCCCATCAGACGGCCATACAGAAGTGTGATTCCTCACTCCACAAAACACATTTCCACTGCTTCAGAGTCCAATGGTGGCGTGCATTCCATCTTTGCTTGGTATCGTACTTGGTTATGTGAGACTTACATTAAGCTGCTCAGCCATGGAAAACCCGTTCTATGAAACATCCACCACACAGCTTTTGTGCTGATATTAATGCCAGTGAAAGTTTGGAACTCTTCGGCTATGGGATCAGCAGAGCGTTGCTGACTTTTACAAACTGTGTGCCTCAGCATTCGATGACCTTGCTCTGTGCCTTCAAACTCCTTCTTCACAAACTTCGCTCTACCTACTGCATCAGGACTTCAAGAGTCAGTTATCAGAGGTCAGGAGTTAGACTTCAGGAGTCAGACATCAGGAGTCAGGCATGAGGTGTCGGACATAAGAGGCCATATTACAAAGTTGGTGCTAACTTAACCAGAGCTGATGTAAACTTAACCCCATAGACTATAATGACTCTGGTAAGTTTACAACAGCTCTGGTTAAGTTAGCACCAGCTTTGTAATACAGCCCAAGGTGTCAGGCATCAGGAGTCACACATCAGACATCATGTATTAGAAGTCAGACATGTATTTCCTAGTTTGTATGAGTATTTTTAGATTGTTATATTCTCCGATTAGGGTATATGGAGACATGTGCCTGACTTTTTCATGTAATGATAGATGGAATAAGAGAAGAAGAAAACGATACGGACTATGGGACAATGTAGACATTGGCAGTATCAAGTTAGGGATGCGAGAAGCACACGATTAACCACTTGGGGGTGTGGGCAATGTTCGGGTCGTGGTGCCAATATGATGCCATCATCATACTGCACCGAAAGGAGGGTGAAGGTCACAATCGAAACTGCACGCATGCGCAGTAAGACAGGAACATCGGACTTCCGCGCTCCAGCGAGGTAGTGTACCGGACGCGTAATGGATGCCGGACACACGGAAAGTGGATGTCTGTAATTAAGGTGAAACACCTGAACAAGGTAGAGTTGGGGACTTGCGGGAGGTATATATACACAGGACCAGGAATGCATATGAAAGTTTGGAATCAACTGATGAAGCGCTGTGGCGAAACCTGTCTTGATTATATGCATTTTGCTTTATTTTTATTAAAAATAGATGCTCATTTTTACCTGGTTTGCTGATATTCTTGGAAGTTTGGGGATTGGTGCGCCCTTTATTAATAGCACCAGATGCATTTATACAGAGCCAGCAATATCCTTTGCATGCTCAGGACCACGTGAGTTGTTCTGCATAAGCTACAGTATATTTACACATTGTGCCTAGTGGAATTATGTTATGGTGCGTCCGTCTTTTCCATTTGCCTTGAAAATCTCCTGCTTTTAACGTGTGCAAATTTTTATAATTTCATTTTCATTACCCCTATATTTAATGTACATAAAATAATTCACCCCCTATATATTATATGCCCATTCCCTGATATTTTTAAAAAAATTTGAGAAAGTATTTTACCAGGAAGGATACATTGAGATTTCTCTCGTTTTCAAGTATGTCCTGGGTGGCGAGTATGTACCGTTAGGTGTCTTGCCCAAGGACACTTACTGGAGAGGTGCTCGTCGGGATCGAACCCATGACTCAACAGGCTCTCTCCACGCAGAGCAGTGATGTTTCCCCTCATTTAAATAATTGCACCCCCTCTTACACACCACTCCCTATCATTTCCCATGCGCTTACCTGGGGTCTGGTGAACTGGATGCTTGTGTCTTTAGGCGAGACAATGGATTGTCCTCTGTGTGGCGCTGCTCACGACAATGTATTCCTATATACTGTATCCACGTTCTAGTACAAATACAATAATGACATAGACAATGTGTACCTGGGTTTCTCAACCAAAGATGTACCTGGGTTTCTCAATATTACCAACAATATTAATAATACAGGTATTTTCTTTCAGAATAGTATAATAATGGAATAAAAATTTATACAGTAAATTTTAAGTCCTGCTGCAAGTGTTATACTCGAGCAGTCTCTTTGCGGTGTATTAATGTCACCTAGTGTCCGTTCTGTGGAACGTCCTCTAGTGCTGATATATATCTGACTATGAGTGAAGGATTTGTTGTCAGGGCTCGCTGGTCTTTTGCCCTTCCGTGGGTTCTATTGTCCCTCTCTTACTCTTGTTCTTCCAAGGAAGAGAGTGGAATTAGGGCAGTGTACTGCGTTATTATGTGCTAGAGTTGCAAAATAAAAGCACACTTACGCAGATTTGTTTCTTCCCGCTGCAAGCTGCTGGTCGGTAAACCCTCACTTCTACTTGGTGTCTTTTCCTCTGCGCCTGCTTTGGTCCTCTGTAGGTCTCGATCTCAAGCAACCCAGAGCTTCCCTTGTCTGGGAGCTAGGATTCCAGATGATGTGAACGTTTTTGGCCAAAAGTATATGGGTTTATTACCATAAAATGCAGCATAAACAGTGTCAGGTTCATGCCAGGAAGGAGCCATGGCTGTGCGATGTTATATTCCCAAGCGCTGGGGGTGAGCAGGCAGAAAGACACTGGAGACGGTATGTGCACAACAAAGCTTGTATTGTAGAATAGTAAGCAGCAGTCCAGCACAGAACAGGATGTAACATAGAAAACACAGGCAAGTGGATGATGAGCCACGTAGTCTCTCTCTCTAGATCCTCTTGAGGAGAGCAGGAGCCTTTGGTAAGAGTACCTTGATAGAAGGTCACTTCTATGAGAGAGCTTGAGGGCTGGGAGCCACTTGAGAGTCACTGGAACCACTGGATAGTGGGCCACGCAGTAGATCCTCCAGCAGGCAGGAACCAGGTGATGCAAACGCAGCAAGGAAATGAATAACTGGTTTACACGGTACAGCAGGTAAATCCAGGGACAAGCAATAACAAGAGGGAGCTCTCGGGACCTCTGACAACAGGAAGGGAAAACACAAAATGGAAGAGCGATGGGAGGAGGGTGTGGTCTGGTTATATGCAGAATCCAGGATCAGGCATCAGAGTTAACCCTTAGGTGGGAAGCAGGTATGGAGAGCTAGTGACCCAGGCTGGCCACAGCAGGCTCTCAGGGCTGAGGCATGACAGTACCTCCTTACTTACAAGGTGCACTCCGGGCACCTAGGACATGGCCATATCAGAGAAGTAGCAAGGAGGTCACCACCAACTATCAGAGTCTGAGTCAGGATCATCGTAAATGTCCCCATGAGCATGCAGGGCCTGCTCAAAGATTTCCAAGTCCTCTTTCCGGACTAAAGTCCCATTGGATGCCCAGACGCAGCCCTCAGGAGTAGGACTGTCCACAGGTGGCACGGGCGTGAGGGGTCTGCTGGTGGCAACACCCACAATGATGGGTGAAGGAACTGGCTCCTTGGCTGCCAGGCACTGTTCATATGCAGCAAGGTCAGAGTCTGGCACAATGAAGCCATCAGAAGCTATGGACAGAGTTTGGATTTGGTCTGGTGGACTTTGAGGAGTCTCAGAAGGTAGGTTGTCACAGCCATAGAACCTTGAATCGACTGGAGTTCTCTTAAGCAGGACCCCAATTTGTCGCCCAGGACCACCATGGGGATTTTTGGCAGTCTGGGGATCATAGTAGGAGATACCAGGATGGGAGTAACCTCCATGGGTTCCAGAGGTTCTTGGTCTGTGGGTAAGACAGGCTCCACCCCTAGGTTCTGCTTCAGGGGGCTCAGTAGGCAGGGTCTCCATGTGCTCATCAATGGAGTCCTCCACAGTACTCTCCTCTTCCGAGGAGACATCACTAAAGGCAAGTGTAGCGCTCACTCCCAGAGGAGCCGCTGAATAACCTCGGGTTAGTCTCACCGCACTAGGGAATAACTATACACCAGCACTGTTGTGGATTTTTATAGATTATATTCTTTACTGATCCCAATAAAGCAGCATATATAACGCAGATACGGTATTGAAAACGACAGGATTTCGTAACGCGGGAAAAACGCGCGGCGGCAAAAGAAAAAGATTAACCCCCTCAGTTCTGGAGTGTAAGTCCCGTGAATAATAGCTCAAAAATGTGTATGTGTATTGTCTCGGGTACCCAGGTACTGTATTCAACTGGCCAGTGAATGAAACAAACAATCTTCGACTAGTCACGTTGGGGCCCTGTGGATTTAAACAATACTGCAGCGTGCGTTTCTTATTTTTGGAACTGCGGCCTGGGAGGCCTCTCACCCATCCGACAGACAATCTGTTCGGCACCCGATCAAGGATTTTCTCCGCTGTGTACTGGGACTCGGTGCCACTGGATCCACTCCCTGCTTGTCGAATCTCCGCAACAGGAACAACGATCACCGCCTGCACTCCCAATCGATCAGCGCAGTCTCCTCACTCGGGGTCCAGCCGGAACCAGATTTCCATCCAGACCTCTCAGCGCTGCGTAGGTAGGTCTCAGCAGGGTCACCGTCCCGATCTCCAGCACCAGTGAGGCAGCGCCTGTACTCTGGCCTGGTCACGATCCTTGACAGTTTTCACGTGCGTCCTCTACCTTTCACCGCTCAGCTCACTCTGCCTCTCCCCTGCACGAGACTGCTGATGTCTTTCCTCTTCCTACACCACCCACTTCCTGTCCTCACACAAAGCATGATGGAAATTGTAGTTCAGTGTTTGTCCAGCATAGTCCATATTGTCTCTATCTCCCTCTGGTGGCCATAATAATTAAATGCAGACACAGTTTTTAAAGCAGTGCTACACAAGCCTCTTGGGAACAGGGACCTGGCGAGGCCTAACAGCGGCTGGAGGCTTGCGAGAACTGGCAGCGGCTGGAGTCTTGCGAGAACTGGCAGCGGCTGGAGGCTTGCGAGAACTGGCAGCGGCTGGAGGCTTGAGCGAACTGGCAGCGGCTGGAGGCTTGAGCGAACTGACAGCAGCTGGAGGCTTGAGCGAACTGACAGTGGCTGGAGTCTGGCGTGGATTGGCAGGTCTGATGGGACAGGAGTCGATTTTGTGCTGTTCCGACCCGCAGTAGAAGCATAGATTGAGCCTCCTACGCCTTTCCTTCTAAGTCTCCACATAAGGTGCCTGTGCTCTGCATAGAGGTGGA
Source organism: Leptobrachium leishanense (assembly GCA_009667805.1). NCBI lineage: Eukaryota > Metazoa > Chordata > Amphibia > Anura > Megophryidae > Leptobrachium > Leptobrachium leishanense. The sequence goes on along the minus strand of CM019069.1, from coordinate 81,908,734 downwards.
GAGAGATTAAACTCAGCAGGTTGCTGCGATGCTCTGCTCACTGGTGAAGGCCTGACTAGGCCAGGTATGTTTGGAAATGAGTCCATTAGCTTAAACATATCATCTACTATAATGAGCGACTGATACACGATGTCATTCAGTGCAGCTTGGACCCCCACAGGCCTGGTTTTAGGCTCTTCCATTATGTCAGGTTCGTGCCAAGAAGGAGCCATGGCACGGCCTCTGTGTGATGTTATATTCCCAAGCGCTGGGGGTGAGCAGGCAGAAAGACACTGGAGACGTTATATGCACAACAAAGCTTGTATTGTAGAATAGTAAGCAGCTGTCAGGGCCACTGGCCCGTTGGTGCCTTGCGCGCCCACCACCCCGGGTTCCCAGCGTTTTCGCTCGGGTCTCGGAAAGGCGGTCTGTGCGGGCGTCTGGCGCTGCTGTGCGGACCAGGGTCAGGGCCTTACCTCCCCTTAGCGTCCCAGGGTCTTGGGAGGCTCGGGTGCCGGTTCCCTCGCGGGCGGCATTACCGCCGCCAGGCAGCAGTCTCCACCACAGTGCTAGGCTCAGGGCCTTGCCTTGGCCTCTGGTCGGGTGCGTGCGCGTGGCTGGGCTCCAACAAGATGGTGCCCAGGGCGTGGCGCGCATTGATGACATCATGGGCCTCCGATTGGTCTAGAGGGAGGTACAGGGTTTAAAAGGCCAGAATGCCAGTCTATCCTCGCTCCAGTATTGAAGCAGTACTCCTTTCTCCTAGCTCTGATACTTCCCTGCAGATTGACCTGTGTATGACCCAGATTGTGACCACGACCACCGACTCCTGCTTAATCCTTTTTGTACCTTGTTCCATAACGATGTCCCTTGAGTTGTTCACCATCACCTGAGGGGTAACCTGACAGAATACTGGAGCCATGGAACTCTCTGACGTCACTGGGGCATTGGACACTCTATCCCAACAAGTGTCCTCCCTATCTTGCTCCATACGAGGCCTTCCAAGCCACTTCAGCCAAAAATGTTCCTGATCCTGGTCATGTGCCGGAACCCCGGGTACCAATGCCAAAACGGTATACAGGCCGACGAGTTCACTATCAAGCATTTATTACTTCATGTGTCTTGCTATTCTCCTTGAACCCTAGAATATACTACAACGACTATGTCAAGGTACGAACCACTATATCGCCCCTTACTCGCGAGGCACAAACATGGGAACACAATTAACTGAGGACCCAGAACCCTGTCCTAGATACCTGGACATCCTTTCAATCTGCTATGTGACATGTTCGATGATCCCCTCTGTGCCAGTACAGCCGAGTTCGTCCTTCGAACACTACGACAAGGACGACGTCCAGTTGAGACTTATGTCACAGAATTTCTTCATTATGCCTGTGAGACGGGCTGGAACGATGCTGCTCTTATTGGTAAATTCCGTCATGGGTTATCCGAGGCTCTAAAGGACGAGGTTGCTTGGGTTGGAACACCATCCTCTCTGGAGGCCTTGATCCAGCTGGCTATATATATAGACCGAAGGCTACGCGAATGAGCAAGAGAACGGTCTGCAGTTTCCTTTACACATCCTCGTTCTCCTGTTCCATCTCTTCCACCCGGTGCTCAGCTGGCCTTAGCAGCACCAGAGGAGCCAATGCAGCTAGGCATGGTCCAAGGGCGGCTGCCACCGGAAGAATTACACCGACGTAGGGTGAACGGTCTATGCCTCTATTGCGGTCAACCCAACCACACCGCTCGTCAATGCCCCGAGAAGAACAGAGGAAGGGCAGGTAATGCTACCCCCGTTCTCCGCTTATTATATGTCTCCTCCTCCAACAACTGCAGTCCTCTTTTATCTATCACTCTTATCTTGCAGTAGGGAGAGAGAATGTGTTCCCGGCCCGCGCTAGTTGATTCAGGGGCTAGCAGCAGCTTTCTGGATTGATCTGTGCTAGAAGCACTTGGTGTTCCATTAAAGAATAAAACCTTCCCATTGCATATTCAGGTTGTTGATGGGTCTTCATTAGGGATGAGCCGAACACCCCCCGAGTTCGGTTCGGGCCCGAACCCGAACCTCCCATATGTTCGGGTCCGAACCCGAACTCGAACTCCATGCAAGTCAATGGGGCTGAAAATTCAGTTTTTAGAGTGCCCTCCAAGAGGGCATATATGCTACATATTTGCCATAAAAGGTGTATGGGGGTCCGGGTAGTGCCCTGGGGGACAGGAAACAAGGACAAAAAGTTTAAAAAAAAAACGTTTTTAAAAGGGACAGTGAGTTTTCCATGAAATAAGGGTTAAAAATAAAACCCAAAAATTCCTTCAAATATCGTGCCTAGGAGGTCCCCATAACCTGCCTGTGAAGTGGTGGATTTCTAGGATGTGTAGAAACACTTAAAAACAAAAAATGACGTTTCAAATGACGGTAAATGCTTTTCCTTTAATCTATCCATAAACAACTGCTTGGGGCGGCAGTCTGTATGAAAAGACATTTTCGTACACGCAGAAAAAGTTTACTGATTTTTTTTGGCTAAATTATTGTGAAACTTATGCAGGCTTTGGATGAAAGTAACAATAGGTGCTTCAAAATTGGTCCTTTAGCGTCCCCAACAGTGCCGTCACAACGTAAACCCTCTGAGGATATGAATCTGATACAGACATCAGTGGCAGTGCACCCAAATATTGTGCTTTTGGTGCCAGGCCTGCAAGTACTATCATACAGTAACCCCTCTGTAGTATTGTGGAAGAATGCAGGGGTGGACCATGTGGTCCTATATTGAAAAGATATGATTCTGGTCAAGGCGTCAGTGCACCCAGATATTGTGCTTTTGGTGCCAGGCCTGCAAGCGCCATCATAATACAGTAACCCCTCTGTGGTATTGTGGAAAAGTGCAGGGTTGGACCCTGCGGTTCAAAAAATTAAAATGTTATAAATGTGGCACAGGCGTCAGTGCAGCCAAATATTGTGCCTTTCATGGCAGCAAGTGCCTTCACACCGTAACCCTTTTGTGGTATTGTGGAAGAGTTCAGTGCTGGAGGTTTTGTGAATGCAGAAGAGGACATCCCCGATCTATTCCATTACTTCAGCATCAGGGGATTGATAGCTGCTGATCCAGGACTGATTCATTTTTATAAATGTCAGCCGGTCTACAGAGTCGGTGGACAGACGCACTCTTTTGTCTTTGACAAAACCTCCAGCGGCACTGAACGTCCTTTCAGAAAGCACGCTAGATGAAGGGCAACCTAGTAGCCGCATAGCATATTGGCTAAATTCTGGCCAGTGATCCAATCTCAACACCCAGTAAGCCAGTGTATCATTTGCTGGAAAGGTATCCAGGTCTGCCCTTGCCCCTAGGTAGTCCTGCACCGTATTGGTGAAGACGCTGGCAATGGGTGCCTACATTTGACGTCCCTGGTTGTCGAGGACTAAAAAAATTAAAAAATGCATTAGTCAAGCGGCCCTGGCCTTCACCACTATTCCTGATCATCCACAGCCTCAGAAGCACGTGTGTCAGCAATTGGTAATCTACCAGTGCCTGGAAAGGTGTTAGACATGTGTCGCTTTAGAGCGTCCTCAAGTTTTTTCATCCTGTGCTCCCTCTGTGCGGGCAGGATGAGCTCTGCAACTTTACCCTTGTATTGTGGATCAAGAAGGGTTGCCAACCAGTAATGATCCCTCTCCTTGATAGCACGAATCCTGGGGTCCTTTAGCAGGCTTTGCATCATTAGGGAGCCCATGCAGCGTAGGTTGGAGGTGGCATTAGCTTCCGAGTCTTCCTGGTCAATGAGGATGACCGTATCGTGCACTTCCTCCTCCCAGCCACGCACTAGCACTTGTGTTTCTGGGCACACAAAACCCTCCCTTGAGGAATCCCCACCTTCAATGCCCCCACTACTTAAATATTCTGCCTCCTCCTCCTCATCCTCCTCCTGTCTGATCTGAGTAGGACCCGCTGGAATGCTGTCTGCGGAAAGACTGGGGCCTTGAGAGCTAGGGAAGGCCTCCTCTTCCTCCCGCTGCTCTGCCTCTAGAGCCACATCTATAATTCCCCGCAGAGTGTGCTCCAGCAGGAACACTAAAGGAATTGTGTCACTGATGCATGCACTGTCCCTGCTCACCATCCTCGTTGCCTCCTCAAATGGTGACAGTACAGTGCATGCATCCTTGATCATCAGCCACTGCGGGGGGGGAACAAGTTTACCTGAACCTGTCCTTGTGCCATACTCACACAGGTACTCGTTGATGGCCCTCTGCTGCTTGTGCAGACGCTGCAGCATTGCTAATGTCGAGTTCCACCTGGTGGGCATGTCACAGATCAGACGGTTTGTGGGAAGGTGGAATTCTCTTTGAATTTCTGCCAGGCGAACGCTTGCTGGGAATGACCATCTGAAGTGGCTGCAGACTTTTCTGGCCTGGATGAGAAGCTCTGGCAGCCCTGGGTACTTGGTTAGGAAACGCTGTACCACTAGATTTAGGACGTGTGCTAGGCATGGTACATGCGTCAATTTACCCAGGCATAGGGCGGAGAGAAGGTTGCTGCCATTATCGCAGACGATCATTCCCAGCTGAAGCTGGCATGGTGTTAACCATCTCTGCACCTGCCCCTGCAGAGCTGACAGAATTTCTGGCCCGGTGTGGCTCCTGTCCCCTAAACAAACCAGCTCAAGCACAGTATGGCATCTTTTTGCTTGAGCCATTGTGTAGAGCCTGTCAGGCGTCGTTTTAACTGCCACTTCGCCAGAGACAGAGAAGGAGGAGGAAGAGGGAGAGGTGGTGGTGGTGGAGCAGACAGACCTCATACAAGCAGCTTTCTGGAGGCGTGGTGGATGAACAAGCTCCAGCACAGAGCCCCGTCTTGGATCCCTCCCAGCTGCAATCAGAGTTACTCAGTGTGCCATGAAGGAAATGTAATGATCCTGTCCATGCTTGCTGGACCACGTGTCTAAACTCACATGCACCTTGTTGATGACCGCCTTTCCCAATGACTGGATAACATTGTCTTCCACATGCTGGTATAGTGCTGGAATGGCCTTGCGTGAAAAGTAATGGCGTTTTGGAACCTGCCACTGTGGTACAGCACATTCAGCAAATTCACGGAAGGGAGCAGAGTCCACCAGCTGGAAAGGCAGCAGCTGCAATGCGAGTAATTTTGCTAAGCTGGCATTTAGACGCTGTGCTTGGGGATGGTTGGGACTATATTTTTTCTTTCGCTGCAGCAGCTGCGGCAACGTAATCTGAATGCGTAAATCTTCAGCTGCTGGGATGATGTCACATTGTGAGGAAGGACCTGGTACATCCATTACTGTAGCATCATCCCTGTAGGTGGAGGTTGTAGGCAATGACATGGCAGGACATACAGTGGGGGTAGAGACAGATGAGGAGGAGGAGGACCTATGCAAAGTTTTGCACCAACGGGATGTGTGGCAGTTGTTCATGTCGCCACAAGCACGTGGTACCCAAGTGTCCGGTATCTTTCCCACGCTTAAGCCTCATCTGACATAGATTACAAATAGCAACGCTGCGCTCTACTGCACATTTCTTAAAGAACTCCCAGACAACAAAGTTCCTGCATGTGTTCTTTGAGACAACAGCGCTCTGCACCGGAGCAGCTCTGACATGTGATGCCTTGGACTGGCTAGTGCTACGGTTGGTCACAGAGGATGTTGTGCCTCGTGTTTGCTGTGCCTCCTCCTCCCCATCTTCCTCACTTAATTCCTCTGTTCGATCAGGCACCCAGGTGGAGTCAGTGACCTCATCATCGTCATCATCACCCCCATCTCCTCATAACTGGAGCCAACTTGGCAGTATGCTGCAGCTGCTGGGGCAACATGAGTGCCAGTTATTTGTGTGTCATCACTGGCACCCCCTTCCTCTAGGTTGATTATACTCCCTTCCTCAACCTCAGAGATTGAATCAGAGCACTGTACTTGCTGCGCATCCTCAAGCAGCATGTCACTCTCATTGTAGTCAAACAATTCAGCTGACTCGTCCGTGTGTGATAGCGAGGCTACAGCAGGAGTAGCTGTGGACATGGAGGCTGCATTAGATGCTTTGGCAGCTGAGGTGGACTGTAAAGCACTAGAAGCCTGGCTGGCAGAGGACTCGGAGGATGAGGATGGCCTGGTTAGCCAAATCAACCAAGTCCTCTGTATGTTGCTGCTGCTTAAGAAGACGGCCAGCACCAGTTAGAAAGGACAAGTGTGCCCCTGCAGAGGATGCACCACGTCCACCACGACCAGAGACACAGCCTCCCGACACAGGGGCTGCTTGCCCTCTTATCTGTGTCTGGGAGCGTCTGCCTGTCCTTTTTGTTCTTTCAGACATGGTGAGTGATATATAGATTAAATATATACAGAACTCTGAATCAGCTCTGGTATAAAGATTTAAAGAACTCTGGTATAACTCAGTGAGACACCCTGATAGTTGGCAGCCAGTGACAAGACACAGATTACAAGTCTCAGACACCTCCTATAAATCAGTGAGACCCCTTGATGGGTGGCAGCCAGTGAGAACACACGGATTATAACAATTCCCAAATGTTTTGTAGAAATTAGTGAGCCCCAAAATACTGCGTGGTACTGGCTGTGTGACAAGACACAGATCACCTCAATTCACAAATGTTTTAAAGAAATTAGTGAGCCCCAAAATACTGCGTGGTTTCTGACTGTGTGACAAGACACAGATCACCTCAATTCACAAATGTTTTGTAGAATTTAGTGACACCCAAAATACTGCGTGGTACTGGCTGTGTGACAAGACACAGATCACCTCAATTCACAAATTTTTTGTAGAAATTAGTGACCCCTAAAATACTGCGTGGTACTGGCTGTGTGACAAGACACAAATCACCTCAATTCACAAATGTTTTAAAGAAATTTGTAACCCCAAAATACTTGCTGGCTGTGTGACAAGACACAGAAGATCACCGCAATTCACAAATGTTTTAAAGAAATTTGTAACCCCAAAAAGACTTGCTGGCACAGTGACAAGACACAGAAGATCACCTCAATTCACAAATGTTTTAAAGAAATTTGTAAACCCCAAAAAAACTTTCTGGCACAGTGACAAGACACACATCACCTAAATTCCCTGATATTTGGTAGAAATGAGACCCCCCCAGACCCCCCCAGTAGCGTGGCAGACCGGCAGTAACAACACACAACTATCTCCTCTGAAATCTCCTCTCAAAATGCGTGCTGTAGCTATGCGTGGAAACGTTATATAGTGTGCTGCGGGACTTAGCTCTGTGAGCCCATGATTGGGCAAAATTTGCCCAATCAGGACTCTGAGCCATGATTGGCATACTGTTGAACCTGTCTTGCACCAGACCTGTGGTCAGCTGCAAGGCTGTAGCCAATTATGAGCTTCAGGCCAGTGGGAAAATGCATTGTGGTCCATTGTGATGCATTGTGGTCGAACATGCGGCGAACACCCGTCCATCCGAACCGAACAGCTCATCCCTAGTCTTCATTACTGTCAGGTCCGGTTGTCCAAGAAACCATGCCCATACAGGTGTCCATCGGTCCTAAACACACAGAGAGCATGGTATTTGATGTGGTAACCTTGCCTGTGTTTCCTGTCATATTAGGGCTCCCCTGGCTCAGGGTACACGATCCCTCCATTTCCTGGGCAACCAGGAGGCTAACCTTCGCTTCTCCTCATTGTCTGCACCAATGTCTCAAAGCCAAGCAACAAACCCTCTTCACCATCTTGGACGCCAATATGACTCCCCAATACGATACGGTTTTACCATCCGCCTATGCCTCTTTTTCAGACGTCTTCAATGAGAAAGAAGCAGAGACCTTACCCCCACGAAGGTCTTACGATTGTCCTATTGATCTACCAGGAGCGCCCATACCCTACGGCCAAATATACCCCCTGTCGGAACCTGAATTGAAAGTCTTACGGGGATACATTCAGGAGAACCTGGAGAAAGGTTTTATTCGTCAATCCACGTCACCAGCAGGAGCAGGTATCTTTTTTGTGGCAAAGAAAGATGGAGGCCTTCAGCCTTGTGTGGACTATCGAGACCTGAACCATATTACAATCAAGAATAGATATCCTTTGCCACTTATTCCGGAGCTGATCGAACATCTACAAGGAGCCAACGTCTACTCCAAGATCGACCTAAAGGTCGCTTACAACCTTGTCCGGGTTCGCCAGGGAGATGAATGGAAGACGGCTTTTAGGTCACAATATGGCCATTTCGAGTACATGGTGATGCCTTTTGGGCTATGCATTGCCCCCGCTACTTTCCAGCATTTTTTGAATGATATTTTTTGGGAACTTCTTGATAGCTATATAGTCGTATACCTCGACAACATATTGGTCTTCTCTTCTTCTCTGCAGGAACACAGAAAACACATGACCACAGTGTTAAACCGTCTCCGCACACATAAATTGTTCGCCAAGATCGAGAAGTGCGTCTTTGAGACAAGTAGAATCGATTTCCTGGGATTTGAACTGACTCCTGGATGCGTGGCAATGGACAAAAAGAAGGTAGAGGCCATACAAACATGGCCGGTACCAACCGACAAGAGAGTGGTACAACAACTGATAGGATTCGCCAACTTCTACAGAAGGTTTATCTGCAATTTCTCTATGATCATTACGCCTCTTACCATCTTAACAAGAAAGGCCACCAGATTCCAGTGGACACCTGCAACACAAGAGGCCTTTGAGCTTCTCAAACAGAGGTCCTGTTCCGCACCTATTCTAGCCATTCCAGACCCTATGTTGCCTTATGTCTTGGAGGTCGATGCATCAGAGACTGGACTGGGAGCAGTCTTGTCCCAAAGAAAACCTCTCACTGCTACCCTTCATCCGGTAGCGTATTATTCGAAAAAATTAACACCCGCAGAGGTGAACAATGATATCAGTGACAGAGAGTTGTTAGCAATCAAAAATGCCCTGGAGGAATGGCGCCACCTACTGGAGGGTACCCAACATCCCTTCACTGTACTAACAGACCATAAGAACCTGGAGTATCTTCATACTGCTAAACGCTTGAACCCCAGGCAAGCTCAATGGTCCTTATTTTTTTCGCGATTTGATTTTCACGTGATATATACCGGCCAGGAACCCAGAATGGCAAGGCAGATGCCCTGTCTCGTCTCTGAGCGAAAAGTCAGCAGGAGATACCAGAAGAGACAATCCTGCAGCCACAACAGTTCCTTGGGGTTGCCACTACCTTAATGAAAAATATACGAGAACATGCTGTCTCTCATCCCCAGAACCAAGGGTCACCGTCGTCCTCGGGTCAACGGCGTGTTTTTGTCCCTCAAGAAGATCGTCTGGCAGTCCTACAGACCTTCCTTGATCTTTCCAGTATTGGCCATCCTGGAGAACGAAAAACAAAAGAACTGATCACCCGATACTTCCAGTGGCCATGTCTTTCTCGTGATGTAAAACGATATGTTGCTTCCTGTTTGGTTTGTGCTCGTATGAAAAGTTCTCACACTAAACCCACTGGTCTCCTACAACCTCTTCCAGTCCCCGAGAACCCCTGGTCCCATGTTACAGTGGACTTTATAGTAGATCTACCACCTTCACAGGGCTTCTCTACCATCATGGTTACGGTAGATCATTTGACAAAGATGGCCCATTTCACTCCAGTTTCTGGCCTTCCCGCAGCGGCTAAGACCGCCTCTCTTTTTCTCCAGGGGATTTTCCGTCTTCACGGGGTACCCGAATCAGTTGTGTCAGATAGAAGTGAACTGGACACCCCTTGTTCTGGAAACACTTTTGTCACGCATTAGGGATAACGGTTGATCTCTCCACAGCACACCACCTGCACACTAACGGGCAGACAGAGAGGGTTAACCAATCCCTGGAGACCTACATTCGTTGTTACACTACATACCTACAGGATGACTGGGCTGACCTGTTAGGCACGGCAGAATTTGCTTACAACGCTCGCCTTCATGATTCCACTCAGTGTTCGCCGTTTTTTATGTTGTATGGGTACCACCCATCCCCTATACCCGAGTTGCCCTCTGGTACACCGTTCCAAGTGTTACCGACCGGCTACAGGCGCTGCAACGCTGTCGCTCTGCAGCGCGAGACAGCCTTCTGGCAGCCCAGGCCACATACAAAGCCTATGCCGATCGTCACCGCTCTGCATCTCCCTTATATCAGGTCGGGCAGAGGGTATGGCTTTCGACCCGCTTTTTGCAGCTTTCCTGTCCCACTCGCAAACTCGGCCCTCGTTTTATTGGTCCCCTTTGTTGTTGCTGCTTTGGTTGGTCCGGTTGTCGTACGTCTTCGTTTGCCTCAACGTTATCGGTTTCATCCTGTCCCTCTTGAAACCGGTTCGCTCCTAATCCCTTTCCGGGTCGTTAGATGCCACCTCCCCCTCCGGTGTCGGTTGCTGGGTCCCCTGAGTTTGAGGTGGCTCGCCTTCTGGACTCTCGTTGGCGCCGAGGTGTCCTTCAGTATCTTGTTGAGTGGCAGGGCTACGGCCCTGAGGACCACTCCTGGGAACCAGCTGATGGGATCCATGCTCCTGCTCGAGTCCGCGAGTTCCACTTCACATGGAAATCAACGCTGGTATTATAATCCTCGTGTATTTTTTTCATCCGTCGAGCAAAAACGCGCGCGCATCAACGTTGCGCGCAGAAATCAGTGTGCGGACTGTTTTTTTCACGCGATTCAGCCAATCAGAATTAAGAACCACGATTGTCTCATGTTAAGTTTTTGCGCCTGTCAAAGTCAATCTGCGCATATACAGTGGCAAGAAAAAGTATGTTCACAGTGCATTCACAGTGCATGGTGGAAAAAGTATGTGAACCCCTAGCCTAATGACTTCTCCTAGAGCTAATTGGAGCCAGGAGTGAGCCAACCTTGAGTCCAATCAGTGTGATATTATTGGATGTGTTGCTGAAAGCTGTCCTGCCCTTTAAAAACACACACCAGTTTTGGGTTTACTGGTTTCAAGAAGCACTGCCTGATCTGAACCATGCCTCGCAGAAAAGAGCTCTCAGAAGACCTACAATCAAGAATTGTTGACTTGCATGAAGGTGGAAAGTGTTACAAAAGTATCTCAAAAAGCCTTGATGTTCATGTGTCCACGGTAAGACAGTCTGTCTACAAATTGATAAAGTTCAGCACTGTTGCTACTCTCTCTAGGCGTGGTCGTCCTGTAAAGATGACTGCAAGAGCACAGCGCAGAATGCTTAATGAGGTAAAGAAGAATCCTAGAGTGTCAGCTAAAGACTTACAGAAATCTCTGGCACATGCTAACATTTTTGTTGACACATCTACAATAAGGAAAACATTAAACAAGAATGGAGTACATGGGTGGACACCACGGAGGAAGCCATTGCTGTCCAAAAAGAATATTGCAGCACGTTTGAAGTTTGCAAAAGAGCACCTGGATGTTTCGCAGCACTAATGCCAAAATATTCTGTGGACAGATGAAACCAAAATTGAGTTGTTTGGAAAAAACACACAACACTATTTGTGGAGAAAAAAAGGCACAGCCCACCAACATCAAAACCTCATCCCCACTGTAAAACATGGCGGAGGGAGCATCATGGTTTGGGGCTGCTTTGCTGCCTCAGGGCCTGGACGAATTGTTGTCGTTGATGGAAAAATGAATTCCAGAGTTTATCAAGACATTTTGCAGGAAAACGTAAGACCATCTGTCCACCAACTGAAGCTCCGCAGAGGATGGGTGATGCAACAGGGCAATGACCCAAAGCATACAAGTAATTCAACAAAAGAATGGCTTCAACAAAACAAAATACACCTTCTGGAGTGGCCCAGTCAGAGTCCTGACCTCAACCCGATTGAAATGCTGTGGCATGACCTTAAGAGAGCGATTCACACCAGACATCCCAAGAATATTGCTACACTGAAACAGTTTTGTGAAGAGGAGTGGTCCAAAATTACTCCAGATCGTTGTGCAGGTCTGATCTGCAACTACAGGAAACGTTTGGTTGAGGTTATTGCTGCCAAAGGAGGGTCAACCAGTTATTAAGTCCAAAGGTTCACATACTTTTTCCACCCTGCACTGTGAATGCTTACATGTTCTGTTCAATAAAAACATGAAAACATATAATGTTTGTGTTGTATTATATTAAGCAGACTGTGTTTTTCCAATTGTTGTGACTTAGATGAAGATCAGAGCACATTTTATGACCAATTCATGCAAAACTCCACGTAATCCCAAAGGGTTCACATACTCTTTCTTGCTACTGTATGCTGCTTAAAAAAAAAAAAAAAGCACACACAACTTCTCCTTTTTTATGTTTAGAATGTGTAACTATACTTTGCTGCTGTTTTTTTTTTGGGCTGGTGTATTTGGTTTCGGGCAAGGTTGATAAAATTTGCCATTAACACCAGCTTTTAGGAGTTGCTAAAATTATGCACGCAAAGGCTGTGCATTACAATCTGCGCATAGATTGTAATACCATCCGCGTACCAGCGCACAAACGCATTTGTGCTCACAATGTTAAGTATAGGATGCGCAAAGTACATACACTTGCGCAGCGTTCGTGCAGGTTCACCCCCGGGAGACATATATGCGCGTTTGTTGAGCTCACATTGTAATACGACGTTAAGCACAAAGGGTTTTGCCCCTCGCATTAATGCGCGGGCGCAAACGTATGCGCGAAGAATGTAATAGGGTCCTTAGATTGTATATACAGGGTAAATGACATATAAATCTTCCAGGATCCTCAGGGACAAAGGCAGAGGAAAAAAGAGAAAAAATACACAATCGCGCAACACAATATATGGATATATGAGAAATGATGGTCTTGTGGATAACAAACTCACATGGTCCTAAGCCTGCAAGCCTTAAGGCTCAATTATTGCGCGTTGGGTCCATTCAGTGATGACCCCGTCCCTATTCCTCCGTACACCAGTCAAATCCAGCCGCATGTGAAGGAGAATACACAAATAATAGTATAACTCCGTATATTAAACATGCATATACAAGCAGAGTAACATAATCCCGAGAAACATTTGGATCAAGTCCAGATCTGAATATAATTATTGATCTTTTTTATTCTTGCACAAACACTGGCTTGTTTATTTGGATGAATTATATTGTTATATCACATGTTATTTATTTATTTATAAAGGATTTTACCAAGAAAGATACATTGAGATTTTTTTGTTTTCAAGTATGTCCTGGGTTCAAGAACATTGAGCGGTTACAGAAATACAAAATAGTACACAAAGGTCTGCGCTCCAGAGAGCCATTTCTACTGTATGCAAGTCTTTCTAGTGATTTTCTGAAGGATAAATCACACACGGTTCTCATTTTAAAGCAGCACATTACGAATATCTAGAAATATTTTTGTATATTAATAATTCACATTTGAAAGGCGCTTGTCGTTCACTCATTCTGTTGTCATCATAAACTTTGTAAGTGATCCCTGGCTCGGGACTTGTTTCATTACTGCACAGTGCTGAATTATTTTAGATACGTGATCCTCAACGTCTGGTACAGAGCTGGTTATGGGGGAACCAGGCAACATCACTAGATGTATCTCATAGTTGGCGTAGAAAGGAGATGGCTATTGGATCTGTGTATTTGATTATTGTAGGCGAACTCTGCCATGGGTAAGTAGTCAAACCAGTCATTTTGTAAGTATGTCACATAGCAGCGTAGGTATTGTTCTAAAGTTGGATTTGTCCTCTCTTTTTGGTCATTGATTTGCGGGTGAAAGGCTGTGGAAAGATTTCTTCTAATGTGGAGTTGTTGGCAGAACGCCTTCCAAAGCTTTGATGTAAACTGGGGACCTCAATCGGACACTATAGATTCTGGAAGACCATTTAGACTGAATATTTCTTTCAGAAAAAGTTGAGTTCTAGTCTTGGCGGTAGCAGTCAACTTGTGGATATAAAATGAGCCATCTTTGTGAATCTATCAACCATCACAAGGATAGTATTGTGTTTCTGCAAACAAGGCAACTCTACTGAAGTTCAATGCTGTATATCTGTCCATGGTCTAGGAGGCATCGGTCATGGTTGAAGTAGCCCTTGGGGTTTCATATGCAGGTCCTTAGATCATATGCAGGTTTGACACTGTTTTATATAGTTGCATATGTCCTCGTCCATTCATGGCCACCAGAAGGTTCTTTCAACTAGTTCAGTGGTCTTCTGGATTCCTCCATGACTGTTAAGGGGGGCTATCATGGTAAAATTGTAATACTTGTTCTATCATAGAGGGTGGTACATATATTTTGTCCTGGTACACTAACAATCCGCTCCAGACCTCCATCTGTATGTCACTAGGAATATTAGCTGTAGGAATTTGTCGTTGTATCTCTCCCTGTAGCTAGGCGGCTGTGGCTAAAATGTATATTGTAGGAAGTATAGGTTTGTCACTACTAACGTTTTCTTCAGTACTTTCCTGATTTCTGAATAAGGCTTGCATTGTGACCTCCTGTCCTGTAAGTGATCAACAGATTGAAATACCGGCTGGGTGGAGTAGAGGTAACATCACTGCACTGCGTGGAGAGAGCCTGTGGAGACATGAGTTTGATCCCGGCAAGAGCACCTCTCCAGAAAGTGTCCATGGGCAAGACACCTAAAGGTACATACTCGCCACCCAGGACATACTTGAAAATGAGAGAAATCTCAATGTATCCTTCCTGGTAAAATCCTTTCTCAAAAAAATAAAATAATAAAAGACTGATAAACAAAGCCACATCTATGATCACTCACTCTTGATAAAGCCTGCTATACAGGCGAAACTAGTTGGGTGTTTGTATTTTAACAGTTACATGGATTTTTGAAAGAGATGCTTGGATTGGCAGGGTTTCCAGTGGTTGCTTCTATTGCAATGCAGATGAGTCTGGTTAATCATCAGGTATTGTGAATTGTGACCTATACTATGGGGCCCTTATAGACAGTTTGATTTACCCTGACATTGTAGGGATAAGGAGGATTAGTAATACTGGGCAGAGGATTCTGCAAGGAATATATTGGCAACTGATTGCTTACCCTCTTCAAAACATTGAATTTATCCCTGGATGGCTGATATGGGATGGTAATGCCTTTTAACCCATTCCCTTAGGCAAATGCATTGCAACTGTTATGGGATACAGACCCACAATGCTGGTTTGAACTCATCAAATTAATACACCCCACAGATGTGGGATTGTTCCCTCTGCCATGAGGATATGAATCAGGTACTCTGACTACTCATTATACATTATTTATGTGGTTTTGTCTACTTGTCAATTTGTATGTATTAATAAAGGTGTACAATTGTGTATGCACTAGGGACATAGATCCTTCACTCCTGTGAGCATCATTGTGGATGCATAGGTGCTCTATTTTTGTTTTGGAAGAAGTAAATATGAATATCATACAAGGATAGTCCATGTAGCGCATCAAATTAGGTATGCAAATATATAAAGTTTTTGATAAATCCTGCAGAAAAAGTTTGCGAAACTAGTCACACATATAGATAAAATTGTCCAGTGAAAAAAAATGTGATAACTAGTTGAATAAAAAGTTCATAAAAACCAATAAGTCCTCCGTAAAGTGCAGATGCTCATGGTCTCCATCCTCAATGTCTCTCAAAGAGAAAAGAATAGACACAAGGGATTGTGAAACATTGTATGTCAATTAACTCCCCCCCCTCTTCCTATGTTTAAGGTTAGACACTCACATTTAAAAAAGCCTTATTACATCCCGGCTCTAGGTATATAAGCCTCTAGCCAAACATAGGGTGGAGCTGCCCTTCTCTGTAGGTTCAGGTCACAAAAGGAAACAGAAGACAGCACTCCCATAGTGTAAACACGTAGGATAGTGGGATAAAATGGAAAGCTTTGTTCACACTCACCGATTTTGGAGCCTCATAAAACCTGTAGGCTCAGAGTGTATAGCATCAGGCACCCGTGGGGTGGGTGTCTCATCCCATTTTGTCCACCAATCCTTAGGTCCTGGATTGTCATTGGATGCAGGAGCAGCGAAATGGAAGCTGGTTGGCCGATGTATGGTTAAAAAAAAAACTAAAATACATCAGTATGAAATATAATAACATAGAATAGCTGACACGCAATATCCTGAGACACGTTTCGGCTGTTGTAGCCTTCCTCGGTCAGGTTTAAGGTGTCTATGAACGGGTTCAGTCAAAACGAAAGTAAAAGTGCATGTCTCTGTGTCTCAATGCGTCCCATTCTTATTTGGTGGTGCCGTCCCATTCTTTTATCGGGGGCCGGCCACGTCGACAGGTTTCTTCATCCTACTTCCGGTCAAATGTTTTTTCCCAGGAGTGCTTTGCGGTTGCTAGTGATGTGTTGTTTATGGGCCAGCTCTTGGCGTTGTGGTGTCGTCTACATCATTGAAGTGCGCGGTCGCCGCAGTCCGTCAGCTGGGCGCCTGTGTGCACACTGGGACCAGTTCTATCAGGTACTCAGTCTCTGGTCAAGTTATGGTCCGTCTATATTCACAAGTTATACCGGCGTTTGGCTATGGCAGTTATAATTAATGTCCATACAATTGAATAAATTGCACAAACAGTCTTATGTTTCGAAATTACACAGAAAAAAGGGGGGACATATTCATATCAAAAGAAGAGGGGGTTATGTTATTCGCTTGGTTCAAAATGATTTAGATTTAGATTTTTTCTCATTGGACAATTTTATCTATATCGTGACTAGTTTCACAAACTTTTTCTGCACGATTAATTGTTTTTATACATTTGCCCATACCTAATATAGACTATTCTTGTATGATATTTATGTTGTTTGGCACACATTTTGGTTGTTTTATTTGTGCCTGTTATTTCCTTTCTTTAGGCAGCATCACAAAGTATTTATTTATATTTATTAACACGGCAGTTTATATGTACTAATGATACTCAGTATTTGTTACTATTGTACATAATTAGATTAAGCATAAGTCGCGCCTGCACTTTCACCTATACACAAGGAGTAAATATTGTCCTGAAGGGATAGGTGCCCCTGGTAATAAATAGGACAAATGTAGTCTCTATGAGGACTGAGGAGGTTACTTGACTGCCATCTTTATTCCCTTAAACAAACAAGTCCTTAAATTCCATAAAATGGGTTGGTAACTGCGCACAGGTAGATGACACATAGATGAGACAATTTCAGGTGAAGGTTTCTCAGGAAAACAGTTTAATTTGCAAAAATCTGAATTTAACATCATTTCGTGGGACTCCGAATTGATCTGAGGGTTATGTTTTTTAAGCCAGGAGAATCTCAAAACTAAAGGAAAGAAAGAGGAAGTAATCAAACCAAAAACAAGGTCTTCCTTATGCTTAGACTCAAACACCACTCCAATGTCTTAGGTTTCTTTCACAACAGACCCCGACTTTAGAGGCGTACCATCAATTACTTGTATATTGGTAGGGATCTCCTTATCAAACGTTGGAATAGATAGATCAGCTAAGTCCATAAAATTACCACAAGCTCTCGAGTCGACCATAGAAGGGATCCTCTGCTCTGCATCATTCCACTGTAATAGCAGAGACATGTACAAATCGGTCTTTGAGAATAGGGATGAGCGTTCAATTCGAACATCGGCTGTTCGTCGAACTCTGAACATTTCTGCCGCATGTTCGCCCACAATACACTTTTCCACTGGCCTGAAGCTTGTAATTGGCTACAGCCTTGCACCTGACTGCAGGGCTCAGAGCTAAGTCCTGCGGCACACTATATAAGGCTTCCCTGCCTGCAGCCCCAGCGTGTGCGTTTGCAGGAGTGAATCAGAGAGGAGAGGAGATTGTTCTGTCAGGGTGTATCAGTGACTTTGTAGGAGATTTCTGGGAATTAGAATCTGTATTGGCACTGCCAGGCTATCAGGGACAGTGTGTATCAGAGAGTTATACCACAGTTCAGCAAATTTGAATCTGTCTTGGCACAGCCTGTTATCAGTGTGTATCAGTGAGTTATACCACAGTTCAGCAAAATATTGGACCGCAGGGTCCACCACTGCACTCTTCCACAATACCACAGAGGGGCTACTTACGGTGTGAGGGCACTTGCTGCCACCAAAGGCACAATATTTGGGTGCACTGCCACTGATGCCTATACCAGATTCATATTATTTTAATATTGGACCGCAGGGTCCACCACTGCACTCTTCCACAATACCACAGAGGGCTTATGGTGTGAAGGCACTTGCTGCCACCAAAAGGTAAAATATTTGGGTGCACTGCCGCCTATACCAGATTCAGATAATTTTATTATTTGACCGCAGGGTCCAACCCTGCACTCTTCCACAATACCACAGAGGGGTTACTTACGGTGTGAAGGCACTTGTGTCACATTCAACCACAATGGCGGTACCTGGCATGCGCCAGGTAGGGCCCTGGTATGAGTAAAAGCCCCTATATGCAGAGATGCAGGACACACAATAACCTTGGATACGTGAATATATCACAGGAGACACTGGGGACCTCTGCACGGCTATACCAAAGGAGCTCTATACTGATAGAAAAGAGTTATAGTGGCCGTGCAGAGTCCTAGGGTAAACACAGATACCTGAAGGAGTATATACTCCACAACCTGCAGGGAAGCACTTCAATGACAAAAAGCCGTGGTCAGCTTGGACACACAAGACAATATATCAATAGACAGTACAGTTAGGGATGTCCAGAAGAGTCTTCAGTGGATAAGCCAGAAGTCGAAACCAAAACGTTTACCTTAAGTCAAAGCGTGGATACAGCACCAGAGAAAATCTGTCAGCCAGGCCAGAGGGTCAATACCAGGAAGTCAATCAGAACATGAAACTCAGACAATGGAGAAACACTGAAACTGATAAACATGAAAACACAAGACATAAACTGGAACCTGGGAATACTAAAGAAACAGACGGATAAACAGAAGACATAAGGTAAACCTTAAACATGAAATAGAACTTGGACAGAATTACAGGGAGCTCTCAGGAACAAATCTGTAGCTGAAGTGAACCAGATGCAAGAGCATGGTGACATGGGCCCATGGCTTAATATAGGGGAGTGTTCAGCCCATATCACCAGCAGAAGCTCAACGAGCAATTAACTAAACAGACAACTTAACCCCTGAGCTGCATCTCAGGGAAAGCAGCACAGGGAAACACATGGGAACACAAACATGAGCAATACAGAGGGCAGGGAGACAGGGTTGGAATGTGGGAACGTTACAACTTACTGCCACCAAAGGCACAATATTTGGGTGCACTGCCACTGACGCCTATACCAGATTCATATCATTTTAATATTGGACCTCAGGGTCCACCACTGCACTCTTCCACAATACCACAGAGGGCTTATGGTGTGAAGGCACTTGCTGCCACCAAAGGAAAAATATTTGGGTGCACTGACACTGACGCGGGTACCAGATTCATATTAATATTTGACCGCAGGGTCCAACCCTGCACTCTTCCACAATACCACAGAGGGGTTACGGTGTGACGGCACTGTTGCCGACACTAAAGGCCCAATTTTAAAGTACCTATTGCTACTTTCATCCAAAGCCTGCATAAGTTTCACCATAATTTAGCCAAAAAAATCACTAAACTATTTCTGTGTGTCCTAAAACGTCTCCTCTTTTCATACAGGCTGCCGCCCCAAGCAGTTGTTTATGAGTAGATTAAAGGAAAACCATTTACCGTAATTTGAAATGTCATTTTTTTGTTTTTAAATGTTTCTATACATCCTACAAATCCGCCACTTCACGGGCAGGTTATGGGGACCTCCTAGGCACAATATTTGAAAGAATTTCTCGTTTTTATTCTTAACCTTTATTTCATGGAAAACTCACTGTTCCTTTAAAAACGTTTTTTTTTCCTTTTTGTCCTTGTTTCCTGTCCCCCAGGGCACTACCCAGACCCCCATACACCTTTTATGGCAAATATCTAGCATATATGCCCTCTTGGAGGGCACTTTAAAAATCGAACGTTCGGGTCCCATTGACTTACATTGAGTTCGGATCATGTTTGAACTCGAACTTCTGAAATTGTTCGAGTTCGAAGTCGAACCGAACACGGGGGCGTTCGGCTCATCCCTATTTGAGAACAGTTGAGTCTATACAGAGGTACACAAGGATGTGATAGTGGTTCGCAAACCTACTTTGACACTGGGCTTTCCGTTACTCTCTGACACAATGGCCTGACTTGCCACAATGTATACACGGGCCTTGAGCGTGTCTACGAGACCTCTCTCTGTAACTGACCCCCAACTGCATGTGTTTCTCATTGGGAGGTAATGAAGAAGTTATGAACCACCAATAGGAGATGTGTTCGCCATTAAAAATTTTCTGGCAGTGGTATTACTGGTTCCATAGCTCTAGTAATGGGTTACTCTCCAGGCAGTGGTCCCTCAGCCCCAGAAGAAGGGTTGCTTGTTCAAGGCAGATATTACTGGCCTGTATCGTGGTCTGGTCTGCTCTAAGTTCTTGTACATTCTGCATATGGGGTGCTAAACTGTGTCGTGAGATTAATATGAACATCTGCTATATCTCCAGGCTCCATAGCTGGCTCAATTATTTCGTTAAAAATTAAAATGGTGAACTTACGGTTCACAAAGCCCCGTCGCAGATACAGCAAGTCTTGGCATATAACTGGTCAGGTGTCTTAACGGGGGGGGGGGGGGTATCAGGCAAAAGTGTATCATAAAGTTCTAAAGGTCAGGACTGACGGCTGCAGTTCATAAGTGGAAAGGTTTATTTGAGGTTGAGGTAGGCGGATGAGGCTCATGAGCAGTGCATTTTTTTGTACAGGCAGCTGAGGTTCATATGCGGAAAGAGAATATCTGTGGGTCAAGGGAGCGAAGAAGGCCAAAAAGGGGTTGCGGGTATCCGTTCCTAGTCATACATAGAAAGTGGCAACAGAGTGGAATTCGAAGTACAAAAGGGTTAGGCAACACGGTGTAGTTGTAGTGAAATCTGGGTCATACACAAGAGACGGTAATAAGAAAGGTTCGCCGTACCAAGGGGCCAAGAAGGAAAGTTAGGTCGGTTGGGCAAGTCCGGGTAATACACAGATAACTTTAAGGATACACTGGGAAACTGCTAGAGAGGCTAATAATTGAGCACCGAGACATGGAGGCTTCTGAATTTATAATCTGGCCCCTCAGGTGGTGAGTGATAAAGTCAGACACTGAGGTGTGGCTCCCCATACGCGCATGCGAATTAGCCTCTGTACTATTACTCTGTTCAGAGTGCGATGTAGGTAAAGTTCTAAAACCACATGTATAATGCAGTATTGCTAATCAAGCCCTTATTATGGAGTTATATCAGCAATTATCAATGTCCGAGATCCCAAATACGATGGATTGGATCTGTGCAGGTGCTACAGAACCTGCGTACATAAAGTTGCGTAAGTCCCATAGCGGAGTGTATTATGCGGCTCCTACGCTATTCAAATTGCGCACAAAAGCTTCAGGGACTTCGTGTATCCCTGGGCCAAAGATGCACACCGAGACAAAAAGGTGAGCAAAATCTCCTAAAAATAGGAATAAAAACTAAAAAATTAATAGAAAGGCCTCTGACCAACAATTTAACGACAAAATGATAAAACTCTATTATTTCAGTAGAGCATTTATTTAATAATGAGGACATCCTATCACTATAATCATTTATTGAGAGGGATTATTCCATGAATACCCCCCCCCCAATCATCCTTTTTTCTCCCTCACTCCTGGTGCCAAACTCATAATACAGGAGCGTTTTATTCAGCAGTGTTTGAACATAATGCTCCTCTATGAGGAGGACTACGAGTCGTGCATTCCCCCCTCCTGCAATAGAGCCAGACCCGACCCTCCTACGCTCGCCACCATTCGTGTGTTTCCGTAGATCGGATGCGTCTATTTACCCATCCTCACTCAGTCCTACGCATGCGCAGTATTTGTTTTCGCCCACCAGTTCCCGCCCTTGGTCTATCGCGATTGGCTGAATCGGCATGCCTGAGCTCTGTGACTGGCCAGTCAGAGGAGAGCCCGCCGCTGAACGCCGCGCCCGGGTCTGAGCCTGAAGAAAAAAAAAAAAATAGAGAGGAAAAAAAAAAAAAAAAAAAAAAAAAAAGGGTCCAGGCCAGCAGAGGAAGGAGAGAGGAGCGAGCAGCAGCAGTGACGCGGCGGAGGTGTAGTTTGACGCGGTGTGTTACGTGGTGGGGAAGAGAATAAAAAAAGCCCAGCGAGATCCCAGCCGCGAACGAAAGCAGTGACGGAGGAGAGGCAGTGTAACCCGGTAAGAGGAGGAAGGAGGAGGAGAGGGACAGGCTGGAGCCTGACAGACAAGGAGCAGGCCGCAGCGCCGCGGGCTCTCCTCACACTCTGCCTGCCGCACACGGCGGGGGACCCGGGATTGTGAGGAGCCACACACCCGGACTCCCCGCTCTTCTCCTGCGGGGGGTGGGGGTCCCCGGGGCCGGGTTGGAGAGAATCTCGGCAGCCCCGAGCAGGGGGCCGGCCCAACGGGGAGAAGACACAGCCGCCGCCAAACAAAGGATAATGGCGGCCGGGAGGAGGCAGGCGGCTCGCGGCGGGGCTCACACGGGGGTCACCGGGGAGAGGGGCGGGATGGAGGGCCGTGTCGCGATAGGAGCCCGCGGATGTCGCGACACTGCCTCGCCTTTTCCAGGCCATCCTTTTTATTTTTTTCATTTTGCCGCCCGCCGGAGAGTCTATCTTGGATTTTTAATTTTTTTTTTCAATCCGCCTCCTTTTTATTTTCAAATTTTTATTTTTTTTCTTCTTTTTGGCTGCTGCAGATTTGAGTGCAGGGCCTGAGTGATCTGCTGCTCCCTGTATAACACACATGCCTAGAGATCCGGGGGACCACCAGCCCTGCTCCTCTCTCTCTATAGCACACACTGGGTGATCCCTGTCTCTCTATACTGTGTGCATGGGGGGGTGTTCCTCCTCAGGATTTCCCCAGGTAACCCTTTCCTATCTTCCCATCAGTCAGGCTGCCTTTTATGAAGGATCTCCAGTAACCTGGGTGCAACCGGCTCATATTTTCTTCCCCCATCAGATTTTTCCACATGATTTCTCCCTTGGCATTTTGCAACTGAGCGTGTACAGACATGAGCACTGTGTAACTGGTTGGGAGTGTGTGTGTGTGTAAAATGACTATGACCTGTTTATTTGTAACATAGGAGCATCTGTATTGGGTGAATATGTGATCTGTGGATATAACATTCAGTGTGTAATCTGTAGCTGTGTGTGTGTGTGTGTGTGTGTTGTGCAATCTATGGGCATACTGGTATGATCTGTGTACATGTGATTTATAGCCCTGTGTCTGAGTTTGACAGATTGTAGTAACTAGTAGCCACCTGGCCCCAGGATTTGTCAATACTGGAGAGAGATGGCTATAGATGTGTCTGTGATGTGGCTCAGTTTGTAACATGTTTTGCTCCATTCTCTATCGGGGTTATTCAGAGAGCGGTGAAAAGCAGGAGAATGACTGGAGAACTGAAAATTCCAGTTCAAAATAGCCTAACCAGAAAAATTCTCCCATTTATCTCACTTTCAAATCGGCTATTTTAACCAGGAATTTTCAGTTTTCCAGCCATTCTCCTGCTTTTCACCGCTCTCTGAATAACCCTGTATATGTTCCCTGTGCAAAGCAGTGATTATAAACCTCTTTCTACCCCCCCCCCTCCCATACTTCAGATGTTCGGTGCTGTTCTTTGGCTTTTTCTTGCTAAATGCAGGTTTTGGTGTCTCTATCCATGGGGTCCAGCACTGGTCTTGGCACTATCCTCATTTTTTTACAGCATTATGTAAAGCACCACACTTATTCGTCTAAAACCGTGTGTGTTGGGCTGGGACAGGAATGAATCTCCTGGCGTTGGCCTGAAAGGTTTAATCCCCTTTTTAAACGAATATGCCCCGTCCATTGAACACGCTGGAAATCTGTGATTGTGTACAGTATGTATTCACACAAACGTATTGATCAGATAAATGTCAACATAAATATTTCTATAACTCGCAAACCTGTCTTGTGTCCAGTCTGTGATTAAAGCTCCTGTGTGCGTGCAACCCTTTTATATATAAGCTTACATTAGATATAAACCATGCACTGGTCTTGGGAAATCCAGGCTAGATGCCTGCTGTCTCCAGAGGAAGTGAACACACTAATAGCAGATTATCCTGGACTTGACCTTGGACTTGATAATGCCCCCCATTCCCTGCATTGGTTCATGGAGAACTGAGCAAGGCCGGTTTACATTTCAGCAAGGATCATTTAGGCTTGGTATCGGTCTTGCAGATTGTAGACAGAAGCTTGAGATAAACCATAAGGCGTGTGTTTTTTTTTATTTTATTTTTTTAAATAGTCCAACTTTCTCTACCCAGAGAAAAGTGCTGATTGTGGGTTTGGGCTCCATATTTTACAGGGTGCGGACGCAAACACACAAATTGGTCTCTTCCTCACCTCCCAATGTGAAATAAAGTCCAATACAAACGTTTGGGTTTTATTATTAAATGTGTGCTTCTCTTTCACTTCCTTTTAGGCGGGAGATGGAACTTTTTTTTCATGAAGAGTCGTGCGTTTTTTTTTTTTTTCTTTCCTTCAGCACGTCTACATATTTCAGGGCTGTTCCTAAAATTCCCACAAGCAGTGCATTTTTTTTCCTTCGTGCTTTCGACAGTTCTAAATGTAAAAGCTGGCTTTGTGAATATTGGCGTGCTGTGACTCTAGGGTTTTTTCCCTTTCCAAAAAATAAGTGCAATTTTTCTTTTATCTTGCTATGCGAAGTTATATTTTTACAGAATCTGCTACATGTCCATAGGATGTCTGCTCTATTAGTGGGTATTTTATGACTGGGGCCATGTACAGTTTGTATATATGTGTAGACTTATTCATCCCTTTAGGAGAGTGCCTGTGGCTATCAAGTCCCAGTCCGAAAACCCAATCCTCAGAGTACATTGAACTAGGGCTACATCTTTGTAGTGTGTGGAGGGGGTAATGAGGTGAATGTAACCTCCAACATTACTTGAATTATTTTAAGCAAATACGACGTGTGAGGACACTAGAGAAAGTTATGTCTCCTTTATTGTATCTTTTTGATTTTATTCCTCTTTTCTGAAACACCTACCATGAGGAAATGTTGTCATCTTTGTCACCACACGCACTAAAACCTCTGTTACTATTACGTAGAAGTATTTGCCACCTTGACTGGTCTATGGCAAATCCTAGGAGCCAGGTAGAAATAAAATGCACAAAGTATTTATTCTATCCCAATATCTGTCTCTTTTTACAGGAAGGAATTTAGTCCTGCACAATGAGCTTGTTGCTACTTGGATTTGTCAATCCCTGTTATACACATCTAGAAGTGTTTACATACGCCATGTATTTCCCCTCCTGACTTTCCAGGTTTCTAAAATTAGAAGACCCTAAAAATAATAATCTTATTTGGCTTCAATCTCCCATTTTAGAGCAGGGCTGTCAAACTCCTGTCCCGATCCCTACAATTCCCTTGAATTCCTTCAAGGCAATAGATTGCCAGGGAATCATGGGCTTTCAGACGCATATCGGGGGCCAGAGTATGACAGCCCAGTTGCTTATAGAGTGTTAATCAGAACACAAGAACTGCAAACTTTGCTTTTTATAAGCGGTTTAGCAATAGAATCTAAATCCTGAATCTAACACAGCCTGTGGCAACTTTTTATCATTTTTTGTCTTTTTATCAATATGTGGTGAATGAAACCTATAGCCAATGCTGTGTCTGGGCAGTGACCACACTCGCATGTCAAATGGTAATAGTTTCTCTATACATAACCCTTTATAAACCACTTCTAACAAGTTCCATAGCGCTGTACAATGGGTGAGACACAGTAACAAACCTACACGTTAAACACCGAACAGTAGGAGAGAGGACCCTGCTCTGGAGCTTACAATCTAAGAGGAGAGGGTGATAGTGGGCTGGGTGGGAAGATTGAGCAAGAAATGTACAGTGGGGGATTGGGGAGTGTGCGTATAGACTTCTCCTATCGTAATGTTTTCAGAGACTTCTTGGAGAGATGGAGAGTCCTGAAGGCGAGAGTCGGTGGTGCGGGTACAAGGAGACGATATCAGATCATTGGCAAAGTGGTCAGGACAGACTGTACTAATAAGGGTATTGTAGTCGGGGCTGTTATTCTGGAGAGCTTTGTACATGAGCAGCATTATTTTGAATTTGATTCTAAAGGAAACAGGGAGCCAGTGCAGAGATTGACAAAAGGGTGAGGTGGATGAGCCTGGCACAGGTGTTAGACTGCACAGGGAGAATCTGGGATCTCTTGAGGCCAGTGAGAAGGTTACAGTAGTTAAGGTGGGAGATGAGAGCTTGGAGGAACATTATATGGTAGCAGAGTTTTGATTTAAGGGGTGGACGCTTGTAATTTTTTTTTTTTTTTTTTTTTTAATACAGACTTGAGCAACGGTCAGCAACATTGACACCCCCCATTGTTTTAGAACTACATCTCCCATGTTGCTCGGTCGGTCATATACCAGGTTGGCTGAGCCTCAAGGGGATGTTGTTCCAATATATGGGGTTCAATCAATGTTAGGCCGGCTGCACACTAGACGTTAATTTTTGCGCACTAACGCGCGTTAAAAACGACGGACCCGTGCGTTAAAAATGACGGAAGAGATGGTAGATGTCAGACGATGCGTTAATTTTGACGCACGTCTTAAAAACGTGAATTTTGTGAGCTGGAGGAAAAAAAAGCTGGCCATAAAATTAATTTTAATAAAGTTGAAGACAATTATGTGTTGAAAAGAAAAAAAAAAAAGGGTTGTGGTGAGGTGTTTTTTGCAAGATGGACGGGAGAGATGCAGTCTTCACACTTCTCTCCCTCTGTCACCGCTAGTGCGCAGGTGCGTTCATTTGACGTTCCCACGCGGCCAACGTTGTGCGTTGTGCGCATGCGCGATGAATTTGACGCGCCAACGTCGCGTCGATCCTAGCGCACAAGCTAGGTTTTTCTGTAAACGCACGTCCCACAGTGCGCGTTATGCGCAGCGCGCGGTAGCGTGTGTTGTGCTCTAACTGTAGGCAGTAACGCACGCCGGTAACGCGCGTTAGAGCGCAGAATTTAACGTCTAGTGTGCACCCGGCCTTACATACCTCTGTACTACAGGATGTGATTCTGGAGTTGATTAGTTTGAAAGCAATCATGACTTTTTTCAGTAGAGGAGGTAGTATGCTACAACCTGTTTTCAGCATGTGATTAGTGTTTAAAAATAACGGAGCATTATTTATTTTATATTTGTTTCTCGTTTTGGTTTTTCCGCAGAAGACTGACATTAAAAAGTAGAGCTTTTATTATTTATTTTATTTTTTTAAGCGTAAAGTCTACAGCTTACATTTGTTTCGCTGTGTGTCCCAACAGGATGAGCACGCATTGTAATCTCACCCAACATTACTAAAGCCTGATTCAAAATCCTGGCTCCTAGTGACATTTGGGTGGAGCCTCCGCTTCACCCAGCGATTACACCAAAACAGGGCTGTTGGGTACGCTATGCATCCTGGCCACTTTAACCCCATAAGGATCGCTGACATGCCTACTACATCCTGAGCAAAATTCCCCTTAAGGACCAAGGGCGTACTATGTACATCAGGGCTTGACAAACCAAGGAGCCTGGTAGCCACTGGCTCCTAGAATTTTACTCCTGGCTCCTAAATTTTCAGTTTTATTTTATACCAATCTAAAAGCAGTCTTTGGCATCTAAAAAAATCTAGTTGGTGTCAATGTTTTTTTTCTGTCTCCAACATTTAATGTAAATATATCCAGCCCTGGTGTATGTATTTTATATATGAGGTCTGCAGTGAGTAAAGAAACTAAACAAAACAATATCACAATGTACAGATGTTAACACATGATATGGGTGCCTGTCAAAATCCCTACAGCCAGGTTCCCTAATGCCATCATCCCAACGGCCAACTTCCAGACAGAACAAGTGCCAGACATCGCAACTTCCCTACACGGCCAACTTCCAGACATCCATAATCCCAGCGGCTAACCCTAAAACGAACACCCTAACCCTAGGTTTAGGCTGGGGTCAGACGAGCGCAGTTATCACGTCCGCGTTGCCGCACATTTGTACGTCCGTGGCAGCATAGCATTCTGACCAATGGAGCCCCACACACGAAGTACGTCCGCACAAAAGTGTGGATGCATGACAGACGCGGCAAATGGACGCAGGTTAGGCAAGAACTTAATACTGCTAGAATGGACGTGCGGAGTGCGCCACGTCTGCAACGTCTGTGTAGCTTTGTGTGTGAGTGATGAAACGAGGTCAGACGGACTGCATTTATACGTCCAGCATTTTTGACGGACAGAATGTTTTTTTCATTGTAATTTATTTTCCCTGCTACATCAGTCAAAAAATACGTCAGGGGAAAAAAACTGACTGTGTGGCCACTACCTTGTTGTCAGTCAGTACGTCCATACTGCAAGGACGCACAGTCTGTACAAAATGCGCTCATCTGACCCTAGCCTCAGTGGGGTTTGGGGGGGAGGGGCTAGGTTTAGGGGTTGGAGTAGGGTTAGTGTTAGCCGCAGGGATTTTGGATGTCTGAAAGTTGGCCGTCGGATTTCGACCCAAATATTTTATATATGTATATATCTCTGAGCGGCCAAACTGATATTTGAAGCAAGGGTTTACACTTCTAGGCTCAAAACAAAAAGTAGCCAAACAGCAAAAAGCACCAGGTAACAAGTGATAAATAAATAGAAGCAGCTAAAATCATAATTTGGGTCAGCACAAACCAACTCCCAGATGCAGAGGCAAGGTTCCCAACGTTTTGGCGAGGATTTGCCTTTATCAAGATATATCTCAATAAAGGCGACTCCTCCCCAAAACGTTGGCTCCTAACATTTGTAGCTGGCTCCTAGATTCAAAGCAAATTTGTCAAGCCCTGATGTACATCATGGTCCTTTAACACCCCCCCCCCCCTCCCTATACTCCCCTCTCTGGCCAGGGTCCCACGTCGGTGGCGCCTAGCCCGATGGTTGTATGGGTCCCAGCGGTGGCGCTGATGTTATCACTGTACGTGATGTCATTTTCAGCCGCCCCCCGCTTGCAGGGGAGAATCTGAAAGGGGGGGGGGGGGAGTCTTTTGGACTCCACTCCCCAACGGCTGCATGTACAAAAAAAAAGCAAGGCACTGCTGGAGGGGGTAGAGTCTGCTCTTTCCAGCGCTGCCTCTCTAACACCTTTTAGGTGCCAGATCACGATTCAATTGAGTTTATAATAATGCACCCCTATGTATGACCACTCATTAAATGTGAGATGTAATTTCAAAATGTCTGGAGGGCCAAGGTTGTAGAGATTCTCGGTAACTATAAAAAAAACAAAACCTAGACTTGAGCGTTTAATTGAATGCAAATAGTCATGTTGTGCAGAGTACTGTCGTCACGCTACCAGTGTAGATTTGATTGAAAGTCTTCAGAACAACCACCAAGAACCTTTTTTTTTTTTTTTTTTTTCTCTCTCGTTAAATCTTCATTTACTGCAAATATTAATCAGAACAGATTTTGCTATAGCATTAGAAAAAACCTAGTGATGAAATTACTGGTGAATTAACAATTTCCAGTATAGAAATTACTCAGTTTTAAAACGTAACATTAAGCAAATACAAGAATATGTATGTATTATTATAAACACCAATATTTTATTGAGGTGGTTCCTTTTTTATATGCACATCTCACGGTTTCAATCGATCCACTAGCAGGTCTATTCACTAAAGGTGAAACTCGGGAGAATTGGCAGAAGTGAAAATTCTAGGTCAAAATAGCCAAACCAGAAAATTTCTCCCCTTTGGTCTGGATTGTCCTGAGTTTCACCTTTTTTAGTGAATAAGCCTGTAGGTCCTAGTCTGGGTCATGGTGGTGTTTGGGGTGTTTTTTTTTTTTTAACTCCAGGGAAGGAATACTGAACTTGAAGCTATGTTCACAAAGATCCAAAGGCTTTTAAGCTTTGCAGAAGCTTTCCTATTTTCCCCAGCTCCTCACCCTGAACTCCTGGTGCAGAGATTGCAAATCCAAGCAACCTTCTATCAGCAGCCGATATTAGCAAATTGCCGATAAATGTTATTTGCCAAGGCGGCTCACTGCAGCCACGACATATATTATGAAGTCCCGTAGCTCAGCGCTGATCTGCGGCTTTTCCTGTAGCAGACGATCAGCCCTCACTGTGGGACTTCCCCTGCCCTCTGACAGTATTGCACATAAGCGTGATGACAACTGAAACGGAGCTTCCCTCCCATCTCTCAAGGAACGTCCTATACAGAAGATACATGGGTCCAAAGGACCCCTGCATCTCAGATACCATATCTCCTACCGCAGGGGTCAGCAACCTTGGCCCTCCAGCTTTGGCACTACATTTCCCGTGAAGCTTTGCCAACCTAATGAGTAGCTGAGCATCAGGGAAGATGTAGAGATCACCTGGAGAGCCAAAGTTTCTGACCCCTTACCTGCAGAGTCATATGAGATGTCACTGCCGAGCCTAGACATGGCCATGTTTTGTAAAAAATATATACATTGCTCAAAAAAATAAAGGGAGCACTTAACCCTTTCACTGCTGAGGACATGTGGGGAACGTCCTCCATTGACTCCTAAGGAACGATAGGGGTGGAGATAGGGTTCCTTTGAACCTCAATATCTCCCAACTGTTTTCAGCTAGCAGGGTCATGTGTGATATCATTAGAAAGGCAAGAGCATGGCCTTTCCAATGATACCAAACATGACCAGGTTTAAAGTAAAGAAAAAAAATAATTACACATTTTTCTTTTTATTATTTTTATTGTTTTTTTAAGATGTGAAATGGCTCAGCAGTGAAGGGGTTAAAGGAACACTCTAGCAAAAAATCACCCCCCCCCCCTGTTTTTTAATCCTAACCTATCCCTATTCCCTTAATAAATATATATTTTTTTTTTTTTTGTGTCTTTTAACTTTTAATACTTACCCTAAAATTCTCTTGTTTCCAGCGCTGTTTTTTTTTTTTTTTTTTTTTATACTCCCCTCCCTCCTCTTCCGCTCTCCCATCCTTCTTTCTTCTTCTTGCCTTCTGGTTTACGTGAGAAGCGCGCATGCGCGCCTCTCACGTAAGCCAGCCAATCGGCAGGCTTCCTCCCGGGTCCCTCTGAGGATTAGTGTTGCGCGCAAGAGGATGCGCGCAACACTAACCCTCAGAGGGGCCGCCAGCTTCTGCGGTGAGTAGGAGACGTCATCGCGCTGAAAGCGCGATGACGTCTCCTACTCGGCAAAAGTCGGCAGAAGCGGGAAATATGATTCCTGCTCTGCTGACTGACAGCTGGGAGGGCGGAGTAAAGTTCTCCGCCTCTCTCAGCTGTTTTCAGCTTTTTGAGCTGAACCGCTGAGCGGAGGGAGGGGGGACAGAGGGCAGGATACTCCGGGCATCACAACCACCTAAAATAGCTTAGGTGGTCATGTTGCCTAGAGTATCCCTTTAAACAACACAATGTAACTCCAAGTCAATCACATGTCTGTGAAATCAAACTGTCCACTTAGGTAGCAACACTGACCATCAAGTACACATGCTGTTGTGCAAATGGAATAGACAACAAGTGGGAAGCCTAGGCAGGTAGCAAGACATCCCCAATAAAGGAGTGGTTCTGCAGGTGGTGACCACAGACCACTTCTCGGTTCTATGCTTTCTGGCTGATGGTTTGGTTACTTTTGAATGCTGGCGGTGCTGTCACTCTAGTGGTAGCATGAGACTGAGTCTACAACCCACACAAGTGGCTCAGGTAGGGCAGCTCATCCAGGATGGCACATCAATGCGAGCTGTGGCAAGAAGGTTTGGTCCAGAGCATGGAGGTGCTACCAGGAGACAGGCCAGTACATCAGGAGACGTGGTGGAGGCCGTAGGAGGGCAACAGCCCAGCCGCAGGACCGCTACCTCCGCCTTTTGTGCAAGGAGGGACAGAAGGAGCACTCTCAGAGCCCTGCAAAATGACCTCCAGCGGGCCACAAATGTGCATGTGGCTGCTCAAACGGTCAGAAACAGACTCCATGCGGGCCCGACGTCCACAGGTGGGGGTTGTGCTTACAGCCCAACACAGTGCAGGACATTTGACATTTGCCAGAGAACACCAAGATTGGCAGCTTCGCCACTGGCACCCTGTGCTCTTCACAGATGAAAGCAGGTTCACACTGATCATGTGAGCAGGTGTGGAGAACGTTCTGCTGCCTGCAACATCCTCCAGCATGACTGGTTTGGCAGTGGGTCAGTAATGGTGTGGGGTGGCATTTCTTTAGGGGGCCGCACAGCCCTCCACGTGCTCGCCAGAGGTAGCCTGACTGCCATTAGGTACCGAGATGAGCTCCTCAGACCCCTTGTGAGACCATATGCTGGTGCGGTTGGCCCTGGGTTCCTCCTAGCGCAAGACGATTCAAGACCTCATGTGGCTGGAGTGTCAGCAGTTCCTGCAAGACGAAGGCATTGATGTTATGGACTGGCTCGCCTGTTCCCCGGACCTGAATCCAATTGAGCACATCTGGGGCATCATGTCTCGCTCCATCCACCAACACCACAGACTGTCCAGGAGTTGGGGGATGCTTTATTCCAGGTGTGGGAGGAGATCCCTTTCCGGAGACCATCCGCCACCTTATCAGGAGCATGCCCAGGCGTTGTAGGGAGGCCATACAGGCACGTGGAGGCCACACACACTACTGAACCTCATTTTGACTTGTTTGAAGGACATTACATCAAAGTTGGATCAGCCTGTAGTGTTGTTTTCCACTTTAGTTTTGAGTGTAACTCCAAATCCAGACCTCCCATGGGTTGCTCAATTTGATTTCCATTGATAATGTTTGTGATTTTGTTGTCAGCACATTCAACTATGTAATGACCACAGTATTTAATAAGAATATTTCATGTTTGTGTTCCCTTTTTTATTTTTTTTGAGCAGTGTATTTTTAAATTAAATGGACATGTTGCAAGCACATTCAGTTAATGCGTAATGTCAGATTTGTGTAAGTGTACTGAATAGTGGCGCCTGAAAGGCTGCCGATTAATCTGTATTGTCCCTGGAAAATATCGGTCTATCCCTGATTACCATTCTTGAAACTTGCCACTTAAAGTAATATATGTTCATTGTGTGCATAAAGCTTTAGCATAATACATGGGATTAAGGATTTGCCCTGAACTTTTGTTTTCTACAATTTGTACTGTGAAAAGGTAGATGTTATCTCTGCAGACTCCAACTTAATTTAATTTGGGAGTAATGGAATTTGTTTCCCATAAATGTAAATGACATTTAGCTACAACATTAAGCTGTATATTAATCTCTATTACTTTTCATCTAAAACTATTTTTATTTTTTTATTTCAAAAAGTTTATTGTGAAAAGCTTCAGCGTAGATAACAGATGGACATAAGTCTGGGTGACAGAATATGTTGGGAGAAATACAAATAAAACAATATTCATACTACGCCAAGTATTTATACATATTTTTAAAATACAATACGTAAGATATTTTTGGTTGAAAGTCCAAGGATATGCATAAGTGGGCATTATCAGATCATCTGCGGTTAGACCCTAAAACATTATCTGGTTCAGGAAAAGAAAGAGACCAGGAGAGAGAGAAAAGACGGACAGGAAGAAGAGAGGAAAGAGAGGGAGGGGAGGGTGGTTGGAGCTGAAATCAAAATATGAGGGATAGGGGGGGGGGGATAAGGAAGATAAATAATTGGTGGGAGGTTACCAGAGGTGAGCCCGGGCTAGCCCAACAATACCACCTTGGAAGAGATAGAATCAAAAGGTAGCTTGTCCAGTTTGGGATCCGAAGGAGCTCTGGGCACAGAGGGGAGCCAGCCTAGTCCCAGAGAGTCCTATGTAGGGCAATTAGTCTCTAACCAGATCTTAAACGGTGAGGAGGAGATGAAAGTACTCCAGTGGTACCATATGTTAGTCTCGGTTCCAAATCGTTGTTCTGAATACAACATTTCTGTCTCAATGGATCTAATGTTTTCAACTTTCGCGATTAAATCTTGTGCGGACGGTGTGGCCGACGAGTTCCAATGAAGCGGTACAAGCGTGCGAGCAGTCATAAGGATCCGGAGAAGCACCGACTTCTTCAGAAATTTCAATGAGAAAGTCATTTGGCCAAGAAGGAAAATCTCGGGCGTAAAATCCAACTCCACATCCGTGGTGTGTTTAATCAGTGTCCGGACCGCCTCCCAAAAAGGAACAAGAAGGGGGCAACTCCACCAGATATGGAGAAAGGATCCCTGGTGTTGTTGACATCTCCAGCAGTTGGTAGAATGAGTTGGACTGAAACGTGCAATCCATAGTGGGGTAGTGTACCACAGAGCTATTATCTTAAAGGACGTTTCTTTTAATTTGGAGATGGTAGTGCCATGGTGTGAGTTCAAAGGTTTTGGCCCAGTGGTGTTCTGGAATAGACACGCCCAGCATGGAGTCCCATCTCCCCACATATGTCGGTAATTCTGTGTCTGTGGAATGCAAAATGTGGTTATAAGGTGGAAAGACTGTGCGACAACGAGATACCTAAAGCACAAAACTTCTCAAAGGGTGTCATAAAATGATTTTATTAACCACTTGGATGCAGACAACGTGGGGAACGTCATGGGGACTATATGCAGAGGATCTCACACACACACACTCACTCACACTCTCTGTGGTCCCACAGTGGCCTGACTTAAAGTCAGATTCTGCTTTTAGGTCCCCTCCCATCGCAATGATGTCAGTTTGCTCTACCTGAGGTGCAAAGTTAGCAACTTGGCACTGAACGCCATGCTGCAGCTCAGCACTTCTAATTTAGCACTTGCAGCTAGGCAAAGAGGTGCTGCGGGATTAGCTGAGAGTGACGTAGGAAAGCTGGCCACCTGCGTGGAGCAAATAATCCAATAAGGAAATGTTCAGTTTGAGGTTTTGGTGGATCAAAACACCAAATATTTATTGGAACTTGGTAAAGATTAATGCTAAAGTGGTAATAAAATGGACAAAAGTGGATTTTGCAGAAACGGCACCTTTTCATTAAGCAATCCTCTGCCCTTTCACTTCCATATTCACAGCCAAAGCATTCAGTGAGACGGCTGCAGCAAACTGAACTGCTGCACTGAAGGAATTCCGCAGCTGCTGAGGAACTGAACGCGCCTCTGGTGACTACCTGTTGAGGCGAAGGAGGCTTCTGGGTTTCTTGTCAGCCGTGCAGCTTTATTCAATTGCCCCTCTGCAGAAGCATTGGATGTGTCTGTTGCCTGAAAACCTATCAGTCGTCACATTTAGAGTGTATAATAAGGGGTTAAGATCTTAAAAGCTTCTGGCCTTACTATCAGGGCTCCAAATTATTCCACCCTACCCCCCCCCCCCCCACAATATTCTAGTTGTACTGGCACCACGAAGACCTGTGACCAAAATAGTAAAACACTACGGTAATGTGACACACCCAAGATACACAGGAGATGTGAATCAACTAGAGCCAAAGGCAGAACTATGTGCTTTAGTCCCAAGATCATATAAAACAAGACCTACAAACAAAACAAAATCTGCAGATACAGCTCTTTAGGATAAGACCTATTCAAGCACAGAGCTCTAGACATATGTACAGGTCGCTTGTAATGTGGTTTCCGTGTGTACTTTGTGTTTGAGTCCACCAGTTTCTTGATGTTCCAAATGAAAGTCTAATGAAGTAGAATATGACCAGTATATACATAGGACTAACAAAAACCAACACACTTCTAGTCATCTCATTTGACTCTGGGAATGTGATTGGTTTGGAGCAAGCATTTAGCTGCCATTCTGCTCACAAGCTGCATGTCGTTAACTACCACACCAGCAGAGGTGCTGTTAAACCCTTTTACGCTGCAGGGTGTACTATGCTGTCCCCACGGTGGGTGGGATTTATCGCCGCAGGGCGGCTTAGCAGGCCCCGCTTGCGTCTATGTGCTGTGTCTGGCCAACCTACCAGCTGCCGTGCCTCATTCGCTACCGCAGGGCGACCTGAACTCACTCTCCCCTGTAGACAATGACGTGGGCCCACCAGAGAGGGGGCGTACTAGTATGTCCTGCAGGCATCATCACTCTCCTGCAGGGCACAACACTCCAGTCAGTAAGGGGTTAAGATCCATGGGCCTCACATCTAGTCAGATATTCTATAATATTATCTAGGTTTGACATCTTACATTACTGAAACAAAACATTACAATATTATCAGGGCAAACCTATATTGTTAAAGTCCAAACCTGACCCGGTTATCACACTCCTATGGTTAATGATTTCCCTGCGTCCTTTACCAAAGATCCTTAGGATGAGGCAGGATTTGGGATAGACAGAGTTTAGGATCTGCCCTGTATTTCTGATGCTGTACATCCTACATTAGGGGTCAACAGCTTTATCGGTAATTTCCAGAATTTTTGGATACCTATAATCATTACCGGCCATTTATTTGCCGATAATTGGCCAAGTTGGTTCACTGTAGTCGCGTCCCGTGAAGTCCCGCAGACAGATGCCAATCCAGTGCGGATTTAGGGCTTCCCCATCCTACTGATTATGTTACCCAGGAGTGTAATGACAACAGAAATGGGGCTTTCCTCCTGTTTGGCAGGGAATTTCATATATAGAGATGTGAACTTTGACCCTATAAATGATTTGGAACTACATTTCCCTTTGATCTAAGACCCTAATGAATAGCTGAACATCATGGGAGATGTAGTTCCACAACATCTGGAGGACCACAATTAATGATCCCTTACACCAGTGCTTCCCAACCGTTGTCCTCAAGTATCCCTTGGAGAAATGCAAACTGAATCTTGCAATGACTGCGCAGCAATTCATATCACTTGTGCTGTGCTTCAGATATCTGGCAAACCTGGCCTTTTGGGGTACTTGAGGACCCTGGTTGGTAACCAGTGCTTTACACGGTCATATGAGGTATTGCAAAGGACAGAGTCCAGACGTGACAATGTTTGTAAAAATATATACATGTGTTTTTATTTTTTATTAAATTGAGTAAATGGTCATACTGCAATATTTAAAATTTTATTAACATTCAGTTAAAGTGAAAAACCCTATATAAATGACATTAATTATACAGAATATCGGCACCTGATTCTCTGAAAAATATTCAGTCTATCCCTAGTTGGGATTATACTTTTTATATTAAAAAAAAGGAGATGGGGGAATCTGAATTTAACCATTTCACAGTCCAAACCCTCATGCCTGTGCGTGACACCATGATATTCTGGCCATCTATTGCTTTCGAAGAATTCTGGGAATTGTAATCTACCCACATCTGGGGCCAATCTACTAATTTGAAATAGTGTTTCTTGTGGCTTCCTGCACCACTTGGGTACATAAAGAAGATAAAGGGCTATTTGTAGTCACTGCTAAAATACACACGTACATAACAATCACATGCAGAATTACAGAACATTTATTCGCATAAAGAGATGCACAATAATTGGAATATTCTTCTCAGGTCCCTCTTTTAGGGATATAGCATCTCATTTCTGGTATCGTGTAAGGCATTGTTTCCCAAACCTGTCCTCCCAGGACCCGTTGATATGCCAGGTTTGACAGATATCTAAAGCACTACACAGGTGTTACAATTTGCTGCTCAGTGATTGCAGGATTCAGTCTGTATTTCCCCAAGGTGATCTGCAAAAATCTGGGCTGGTTGAGGGTCCCGAGGACAGGTTTGAGAAACACTGGTGTAAGGGAAGTTGATTATTTCTGAGTGTCCTGGCTCTTTCCATAGTGCACAACAGTGTTTCTTAAACCTGTCCTCAGGACCCTCTAACAGGCCGGATTTTGCAGATCTGCTTGGGGGAATGTCGACTGAATCCCGCAATCACTAAGCAAATTCTATCTGCTTCAGATATCTGGAAATCCTGGCCTGTCAACAGGTCCTGAGGACCGCTTTGGAAAACACTTGTCTACAAGATGCCAAAGAAGATTGACTGATTGTAACAGAACCAGTTGGCAGCAGAAGGGTTAGTCCAGAGGCCTGTTCAATACCTCAGCCGCTGCGAGTGCTAAGTTAGCAACTTGCATTGAACGCCGTTCAACCGCTCAGCGCTCAGCAGTGCTAACCTAGCACTTGCAGCGACCCGAGGAGATGCTTCGTGTGACGTATTAAAGATGGCCGCCGCATGAAGCCAGTAACAATGCCCTACAGCAAGATGGCCGCCGCCTCGAAGCAAGTAATAATTCCCTACAGCAATGTTAATTTTGAGGTTTTTGTTCACCAAAGCACAAAATATTTATTTATTATTTCCCCCTGCACATAGACATATATTACAGTTCAATTTATATATTGTTTCAGAAGTAAACATAACGTTTATTCATTAAAAACTATCATTTGTGGTGTGTGCATACAAAACAGAATTGTGCCGACTGCTTTTCTTTATTATATTTTGTCCGAGTGATCCGAAAAACAATCTGAATTTTTCATTAAGAAATTGTCGGCCATTTTGGATTCAAAATTCGCATCCAAAGGGTTCAACGACACTGCTGCAGCAAACTGAATTGCTGCGCTGCAGCAATTCAGCAGCTGCTGAGGTATTGAACAGGCCTCAGGACTTCCAAACCTTGCCAGCATTGTAAGCGTTAACTTGGCCTGTTTTTTAAAGAGACACTACCACTTACTTAAGCTGTAACTAGATTTCTTGTGCATTACAAACAAAACCAAGTTATAAAACACCTGCTGCTTTTTTCTTGTTTGACGCAATCGCACGTAAAAAGGGAAAATAAAGTTTTTGGGTTTTTTTTGTTGTTTTTTTACATGCAGCAACATTTACCAAAGGATTTCTTAAGCCACAGAAGTAAACGGTTAATGAGGTGGAGGAGGCAATGTTTAGATAAGGCAGCAGGAGGCTTTTTTTTTCTCCAAGCTACTCTAGATACAAGAAGGCAGCTGAATGAGATATGATCTGGAGTTTAAGAGACTTCTAATCTACCCTGGGTGATGTCTTTGAATACATGCCACACAATACAATGATTTGAGTCAGTGATCAACCCTAGACTCCATTTTATATGGCTAATTCGACAATGCAGTGAGGAGCAAGTGATGTAAAGAATGGGGGGGGGGTTGTACAACACAAAATATCACACGAGGATTTTCCCAGTGATACATAGACTAAAATATTTTGTTACCTAAACGTGCAAGAGGAAAAACAAAGCACATGTAAGTAGGGATGCACCGACACCACTTTTTTAAGACCGAGTACCGATACTTTTATTTTATGTCATGTGACCGCTTTCCAATAAGAACACACCACCTATAAGAATGCCCCCAGCTCACCTGTATATCCCCCCGAGAGATTATATATATATATATTGCCCCCAGCTCTCATGGATATGCCCCATCGAACGCTGGGGAAGCTGGCCGCGTGCATGAAAGGCACGCGGCCAGCGTTCCCCCTCTGGTGGCTGCAATACTTGCGCCCGGACCTTCGGAAGGGGTATCTGTGACGCTGCCTCTAGGCTGGAGGCAGCGTCACAGAAGCGCCGGCGGCCACGTGATCACGCCACAGCAGCGCGACCGTACCTTCGGAAGGGGGGAGTATTGCAGCTGCCGGATGGGGAACGCTGGCCGCATGCTTTTCATGCACGCGGCCAGCTTCCCAGCCCCGTGGATACCGGTAAGCCGGCTCAGCGCTGGCCTCAGGTATCCGGGGGGGGGTTGTATCGGGCCATTTGCACGAGTACTAAGTACTTGTGCAAACGGCAGTATCGGCACCGATACTAGTATCAGTGCATCCCTACATGTAAGATATCAGCAACATAAAATAAGGGCATTTTTTTTTTTTTTTTTGTGGCCCTTTTAACCTCCCTGACTGTTTTCCAGAGTGTGGCTTGAGGTTAATTTCATTGCCGAAAGCGGTAACCCCGAGCCACACTCGGCTGCATACATACATTTTACCTCGCTGACCTCTGCAATCGCAGTCTCCGGCGATTGCGGCGTTCTGGTTCCCTTCTCGCAAGAATGGAAGTAGGACATCGCGATCGCCGGAGGAGAATGCGGGGGACAGCGAGGGAGCGCAGGGACAGGTATGTATCCAGCCTGAGTGTGGCTCGGGGTTACCGCTTTCAGCAATGAAATTAACCCCAAGCCACACTCGGGATACCGCTAGGGGACCAAATAAATTGTTCAGATTCTGACATAAAATATGTAGGGCTGAAACAACTAATCGATTTTTAATCAATGATTAAATTAGTTGTCAACTATTTCCATTATCGATTAATCGGTGGCGATTAATCGTCCTGTGTATAGCACACACTGTTTAGAGTCAGACTGAATTTAAATGTAAATAACCTCCGCTTCGGAGCTGATTGGAGAAGACGCGCCGCTGCTTTACTAGGTATGATTTAAGTTCTAGGGTTATGTCAGACTTAACCAGTTTGGTTTTATTCCGTTTACAGCAGTAGCAGAACTATAACACAAACAGTAAGATACTGCCACTGGGTGTAGGAGCTGTATGCCTGTGTTTTATCCTTACTTGAAGCTGGAGTCTTGTGCCACTGCCACACCCTCTTTGGTTGGGAACTGCCATTCCCTCCCTTTGGTCTGGTCCCGTTCCCCAAACTCAGTCCCACACTCAGATCCGGTCTTTTGTCCATACCCACTCCCTCTCACACTCAGGCCAAGTCACTTGAACAAAGTCACTCCCTTCCACCTCCAGTCCCTCCTCCCACTCCGTTTGTTCACAAAATTATATAAAAGGTCACTCTACGCACCCTGACCACTTTAGCTTATTAACAGCGATTTCATGCTGACCTCATCATCTCTATCCAAGTGCTTGTAGCCGCGTTCATTTGAGAAAGCAAACCTGAGCTTAAGCTGCGCATGCAGCATCATCCCATCCCTCAGATCAAGCACTCGCATACCTTGTGTGTGAAAAGTACGCAAAATACACAATATGTACGTACGAAAGTTACGTAAACTACACAAATTGCTTATGATAAAAGGGGGAGGGGTTGTGATTAAGTAAACAATTTTTTTTATCAATTTATGAGAATAATCGTTAGTTGCAGCCCTAAAAATATGTCCGAATCAGAATGCTAGGGAGGTTAAAGGGACACTACCACTTACATAAGCTGTACAAGATTACTTGTGCATTACAAACCCGTATTCTAAAACACATGCTGCAGCGTTTTTACTTTGTTGTAACTTCATGTAGTTGCATGTGAAAAGGAAAAATAAAACTAGTTGGCATGTTTTCTCCTGTTTCCCATTGTATGGGTTTTCTTCATGATGTAACTTTTTCCAAAATCTGCAAAATTTTTACTTAAATGCTGTAAGAGTGAGTGGAATAGAGGAGTGAATATTTAGACGAGGCTCTGGTCTCCAGGCTACCAGAGATCAGGGATGGCAGCTGAATGAACTAAAACGAAGAACTTAAGACTTCTAATCTACCCCTGGTGATGTCCTTTGAATACATCCCACACAATATAATGATTTTTGTAGGTGATTGGCCAAAGCCATCTAGTGAGGTGCAAGTTTACAACACAAAAGATCACAAAGTGACAGTCAAATATTTTCTTAACTGACCATGCCAGAGAAATACAATGTTAAATATAATGAGGACATTTTTGGTAGAAGTTTCCCAAACCTGTCCTCAGGACCCGCGGACAGCCCAGGTTTGCCAGATATCTGAAGCACAGCACAGGTCATACAATTTGCTGCTCAGTGATTGCAGGGTTTGGTCTGTATTTTCCCAAGGTGGTTGCAAAATCTGGCCTGGTCCAGGGTCCCATGGACATGTTTGGGAAACTGCTTTATAAGGACCATTCTGTGTGCTGGAGATAAGCTTTGTCTTTTCATGTTGACCATGAAAACTCAATGTCCAACAGTTCAGGACACCTCGCTACCCCTTGTCAACAAATTAAGATATTTGATGGAAACCTCCATATTTCTATCAGAATCGGGTGGATCCAACAATTCTAGATCACAAGCCGGAGTGTCTACCAACACCCCCCCCCCCCATTCAACACAAAATAAATTCCTGTGTGTGTGTGTGTAATCTATATATAACTTGTGTAGATGGGATTGGCTACATGTCTGGGTCCTATAATAAAACATGACTTTAAATCGCATTTAAACATGATGAGCAAAAACTGTCAATGAGCTCAGCAGTGAAGGAGTTAAACTTGTTTTTTTTTTTTTTTTTCCCAGTAAAATTGTGCAAACATGTTTGAATGTAAACCACTCAACCTATTTGGACGGACTGCTGCTCGTAGGAGCGCTCTAAACCTTTGGCCCTCCTGTGGAAGGAATGTCATAATCTGCACTGCCATGTAATGAAAATAATCTAATGAGAATAGTTGTCAACTAATCAGCTGTTGATTAAACCGTATGGGCTGTACACAAAACGATTAGTCAGACGGAGTTAAACATTATAACCTCTTACTATGCTTCGGAGCTAAATGAAGACAAGCCGGTGCTTTACTCGGTATGATTTTGTTCTAGGGTTTTGTCAGACATAATCAGTTTGATTTTATTTAGTTTACAATTGCAGAAGCACTATGACACAAACCCTAGGATACTGCCACTGGGTATGGCGCTGTACCGCTGGTGTTAAATCCTTACTCCAACTTCGAGTCCTGTGTCACCACCTCAGCCTGCCCGTCACCCTTTCTTTGGTCTGGAGCTGCCATTCCCTTTGGTCCGGTCCTTTCCCACAAACTCCCTCCCACACTCAGGTCCAGTGTTTTGCCCAAACCCACTCCCTCTCACACTCGGGTCAAGTCCCCTGAACAAACTCCCTCCCTTCCACCTCCGGACCCTCCTCCCATCCCACTTTGTTCATGAAATTACTGTAAAGGGACACTCTAATAAGCTTAAGTGGTCAGGCTGCGTGGAATACACCCCTCCCCCTGTTCTCGCCCTGCCTTCGTGCTGACATCAGGTCTATCTGAGCGCTTGTAGCAGCATTTGTGGAGAAAGAAGACCTGTGCTTAAGCTGCGCACGCCGCATCAATCCATCACTGTGACCAGGTGCTCGTGTACCTTTATGTACGTACAAACTTTGTGTATACTACACAAATTGCATATGAAAAAGGGAGGGGGGAAGGCGGGGGTTTATTTTTTTCCATAATGTTCCTTTTTAAGGAAACTAATCGGATAAAAGAATACAATTTTATAGAAAAATAATAGTTAGTTGCAGCCCC
Source organism: Leptobrachium leishanense (assembly GCA_009667805.1). Classification (NCBI taxonomy): domain Eukaryota; kingdom Metazoa; phylum Chordata; class Amphibia; order Anura; family Megophryidae; genus Leptobrachium; species Leptobrachium leishanense. The sequence goes on along the minus strand of CM019069.1, from coordinate 81,865,699 downwards.
ACTGCCATGCCATGCTCAGTTCTGATAATAAATAAAAACTTTGTGTTTAATTGGCAGGAATATGATCTAGCAGTGTAATTATTTGCAGTCTAAAACTGATCTATTTGTTCAGGAGGGGGGGGGACTCAAATTGGACGGAAAAGTAGGATTTGTTTGTCCTTTTTAATACTGTTGTGGAGCTTGAGGGAGCTGGCTGTATCAGAATAATCTGCTGGCAAGATTGTAATCCTCCTCAGCTCTATTATTAAACCCTTGTAAGTGCTCTACTTAATTTAATAACTGTAACTGGGGACTAGTGACTTTGACAGGTCAGTTTTTTTTAATTTGTTTTGTTTCTAAGTGGACATGTCACCCATTAATAAGAGCCTGTGTCATTGATTGATAAACTATCACTCCTAATGATGCTCTAGTCTAGTGCATAGTAGGGGAGTTCTTGCAAAGGCTAAGGTCTTTGTAGCTTATTGCTTTAATATATAACACTACATCTTATTTTTTTGCTCAAGTAATTGTATTTTATATGGGTTGGGTATCCTATTGGTATTCACCTCCCTAGCGGTATTCCCGATTGTGGCTCGAGGTTAAATTTCACTGCTGAAAGCGGTTACCCCGAGCCACACTCGGGCTGGATACATTACCTGTCCCTGCACTCCCTCGCTGACCCCCACAGTCTCCTCCGGCGATTACAGCGGTTTGCTTCCTGGTTCCCTTCTCGCGAGTGCTGAGAGCCATTGGTGGTTCCCATAGGTCCAGATCTTCAGAATCTGAGATCGGCGATCAGGTTCCAGGTGGGACCAATACCATGAATCAGCACTCTGAGAGCACACTCGCCCTTCCCAGATAAAGTGTCCATTTAGGCTTGTGTCAGACGAGCGCACTGCAGAGTGGAAGGAGCGGACGTTCCTTCTACTCTCCTCTGCCGCCGAGTGCGCTCAGCTGTGCAAATCGCGATCCTCCTTTGGAGGATTGCGCTTTGCAGCTCTGTTGCTGCGCTTTCTAGTGCATCAACGGAGAGATCCGCTACACGGACGCTTGCTGTGCTCGCACAAGCGTGTGACCAGCCCTGTCACTGTATCACGCGGCGGCGCCGGTAAGCACGGGCGCACTAGGTGCGCTCGTCTGACACGAGCCTTAGCTGGACTGTTTCTGAAGAGTCAAACTGGTTTAACCACTTAAATTACTGCTGCTGTGCGGAGGACGCGCTGAGCGCGTCCTCCCATTGGGGTCAGCGTTCGGCCGGGTTCCGGCCGATCGCTGGCCCCCCCGGTGCGGGCTGACATCCTCGATGTCAGCCCAGCATCCGGAACCGCAGCCGCTGAAATTAGGTGTCATCGCGGCAGCGCGATGACACCTAATTCAGGCGCCCCCCCCCCCGCATGTGCGGAGGAGGCGCCTGAAAGGGAGGGGGGGAGGTCCTTCGGACCTCTCTCCCTCCCGATCGGCGGCGTTGCGGGGGTTAACCCAGGCACCATTTGGAAGGGCACAGCCTGCCCTTCCAAATGGTGCCTGGCATTAACCCCTGGGGAGCTGGATCGCGAATCGGCGCTGAGAAGCGCCGGTTCGCGATCCTTTCCCGGAGCTGGCCGACATCTTGGATGTCGGCCAAGCCTCCGGGAACTCCCCCTGAGGACTGGCGTCATCGTGCGTAGCACGATGACGCCAGTCCTAGAGTTAACCCCTAACTGCCACCAACGGTGGAGATGGAGTTCCAATGAACTCCCTATCTCCCGATCCGTGGCAGCTAGGGGTTAAAGTTTGGTATTGCTGGATCGGCCAGAACATGGCCGTTCCAACGATACCAAACACTACTGTGAAAAATTTTGTAAAAAAAAAAAAGAAAAGAAAAAATACATAAAAATAAATAAAAAAAAAAATTATAAAAAAAAAAAAATATATATTTTTTTTTTTTTTTTTGGTTTGTTAATGCAGCAATATTGTTCCCATTTCAATTATAATGTGAACAATGATGCTGCACTAACGATTTTTGTATGCGGTGCGTTTGTTAAAAATCGCGTAATTTTCCCCAAAAAAAAATGTAACGAGACCCATCTCTAATTTTTTTAACAAGCGCACCCCATACAAAATATAACCGCAATTGCTCGCATGTTAAAATGTGAAAAAAAACACTTTACACGTTGTAAATTATTGAAAATACATATTTTATTGCATTTTTTTGTTATAATATACAGACATGACATAACGTATACATATAATAATGACATATTATGAATCTACCGAGTCTGACGGAAAGAACGATATATAATATGTCTGGGTAATATACTAAAATAAACCTTCAAAACACGTTTAAACATGATGAGCAAAACCGGTAAAAATGACCTCAGCACAGAGGTGTGAAAAGCCTCAGCAGCGAAAGGGTTAAAGAATATATTCTGGACCTGTATTGCAGGTAGCTTTTATTTCGTATATTGTGCTGGGGAGATGGCTGGCACTTTAGGAGTGTCATATTTCTAACCTCTGTACACTTCCCATCCTTTAGAATGCATCCAGTAACACATGCAGGGTGAATAAAAAAAAAAAAATCCTAAATAGGATTTGTTTTATTAAAATACTTAAAAAAAACCCCCACAAAACACAAACCCCCACCTTTTTAAGATACATTACAGTCTAGAGGTTATTCAGCATGAAATGGACATTAGCCATGTAGCAGGAGGTGGTGTGTTCATGCAATGGTTAGATTTTTTGGTAACTTTGATTCATGTAATTAATTTAATTGAAGTTGTGTCTGCAGAGATAACCTGCATTTTTTTCTCACCGTAAAAAAAAAAAAAGCAAAACACTGGAAAATACTTTCATCCCATTTTTCTGCAAATCTATCAAACAAAATGTCAAATGATGAGTGGAATAGATCTGCTTAAGGAGCTAAGTGTGAAGAGCGCGGGGCAAGCAGTGACCGCTTCCAGGCAACATAAGCCTTTGGGCACATAGCTTGAGGTTCCTTATTCTTTCGCTGAAAGGGCAATATGGGAGCAGGCCATAAAGGAGAGCAAGTTTGGGAATATATTAACAAAGTTCCTCTACCTAATGGGAAGAATGTCCCTGCGTGCAAAGTGCAACAAAGTACATGGCCTGGTGGCCCGACTGGAACAACTGCATCAGAACTGCTGAGATGAAAGAAACCACAGCTTAAATTAAAACCATTTAAATATTCCAAATATTGGTGATCAACCTATAAACTGGGGACAGTCTGACACTTTTATCATTGTATATTTCCAGTGACCTACAATCGGTTCTAATCCGCTAATGTGAAAAGGTGGTTATTCCAAATATGAAATCTTCATCTGGTGCAAACGTTAACCGTTGTAATGATGAACAAGAATGATTCTTCACGTTTAAAAAACATGATCTAAATCCAACACCCCCCCCCCCCCCCCGTGCACGTTTTTAAAGTGCCAACATATTCTGCTGCGCTGAACTATCTACACCGTGGTCTTTGAGACAGAAGACCTTCACTTGACAGATATACCAGGAATTGAGGGCCATAGAACTTACAATCTAGATTGGATGGAGGGGAGAAAAACAAAGGTAATGAAGTTTATACAGAGTGTGATCGGAGCAGTAGAAGAGTAATACATCGACTGCATTTACAATAAATGCGTGTCTAGCAAATGTACAAAAGTGACCTCACTTTTACACTTATAGTGTCTCTACACACCATCAATCCAGCCTTTGCACTTGAACCCCCCCCCCCCCCCCCGTTCTCTTGTCTGGATCAACCAGCTGAGTCTTCCATTAAAGTCTGCGACTGTCACAAACGAGACTGGGAGATTGCTGACCGCTTGAGGGAACGTCCAATCCTGTGACTCTCAATGAGTGAGATGATCGGCCGATTTCTTCTTGCTTTTTCCAATGATGTACAGTTCATTGGAACAGGGTTCTGGTCGCTTCTAGGACCTGTGCACAAACTGTGCCTGCCTTTTTTTTTTTTTATTTCTCCCCTTCGGAGTTCATAACTGTTAGACTTCATTAACCTGCACTTTACCTTTTTAAGAAGAATTGTGGCTGGTGAGAGGAGGAGGAGGAGGATTATAGTGCAGGACTTTTATCACTAAGGGATGAGATTGTGGTTAATAAAGTATCAGTTATGACAGATGTTGAGAGAGGGGAAAAAAAAAAGTTGTATGAGGCGGAAGTTTCTACGTCCTTGAAACCCTCCAACGTGACCTGATGCTCGATGGACAAAGCGTACATACTGCTAGTATTGAAAGATCTCTCATTTTTATCAAGTTAAAATTTATAATCTATTGTTGCTCGTCTTGCAAAACACTCGCAATCCAAGGTTTTACTTGTAGTTACAAGTGTTTTAAAAATAAAACAAATTCCATAGCGCTGTACAATGGGTGGGACAAAACAAGCAAATTAACACTTTAAACACATGAAGAATGATAAAAGTGGAACGTGCTCAAGAGCTTACAATCAAAGGAGCGGGGCAACACACAGAGGTAACCGGATGAGTCGACCCTGTGTGGGAGATGGATCAGAAATGGGATTATGGAGTGCGTTGATACGCCTCACTAAAGTAATGCTTTTTTAGAGAGTGGATTGCTCTGTGGGAGGGAGTTCCATAGGTGGCAGCTCGGGACAAATCCTGGTGGCAAGAGGTGAATGGTGCGAGTATGAGGACAGGATGAGTGACATGACCCGGTTGTAACATGCCTGCTAAGGCGAGGGTCAAATGAGCGTACTACGTCCGCACGTGTTCTGATGTTTCGAAGGGGCTGGCCACACACTGTAGCGCGCGCTACACCAGACGTGCTGAAACCCTCCCCGTCAACACTACGACGCGCGTTCGGGGCTGTAAAGTGCGATCCTCCGTAGGAGGATCAAACTTTAGTACTGAGCGCACTAACTGCTCAGCGATGTGGCCGCCCGGGCGTCAGAATGCGCTCAACGCTGAAAGGCTCGATCCCCTTATGGCAGATCACGCTTTGCAGCCTCGTCGAACGCGTGTCGTAGCGTTTCAACAAGGAGCCTTTCAGCATGTGTGCATGCTACAGCGTGTGGCCGGCCCCGTCGAAACATCACAACGCTGCATTGGAAAGGCACGTCAGTACAGGCGCATGTAGTGCGCTCATCTGACACTGGCCTTGGCGATAACAAAGTGGCTGACTTCAATATTTCAGTTTATTGGCTTGGCGTTCTAAAGGGAACAAGAACTACTTTTCTCTCTGCATAGGTAGAACTTGGTTTAGGCCCCGTTCACACCTGGGCGTTGTACAGCACGTTCCTGCGCGCTGTAAAACACCCAAGCACGGAAATCCCATGATCTCCAATGGGCCCGTTCACACCTGGGTGTGTTACGGCGCGCAGGAACACGCTGTAAAACGTCCTACGCCCAAAGAAGTACGGGAGCTTCTTTGGGGCGTATTGCAGCGTGTTCACTCTGCGGTCTATGAACGTGCTGCAATGCGCGTTCGCGAGTTTTCTTACGTTTGCGCGTAAAAAAACGCACAGGTGTGAACCCAGCCTTAATGTGATTAAGGCTCCCATAGGTCCTGGCAGATCCTGTGTGATGTCCGGCTGCCTTACATGCTGCACATCCTTCCCCGTTAAATTCCTTTCCTTCATACAATATATGCATTGTGTTTACATTATTCCAGCTTGTTTTCCAGCTCTTCAATTAAGTCGACTCTTAAAGTGTGTAAATCTGAGAACGCAACACATCCACATAGCTAAATAAAAAAGAGGCGGTCAGTTAAAAGGAGTGATATATATATATATATATATATATATCTCCTTACCAGCAGGTAAATGGTGGGAAGCCTCTCCATGAATTCTCAGAGACAGATTCTCATTCACACCTGAGTACTGAAGTTAAAAGTAAAAGCATCAGAGTATTATGTGGTATTAAGGCACCCCAAGCCGGGGTTTGACAAATCCAGGTTATCGCAGAATATGCCCTCTTGCTCCTAAAGTACTGGGGTCGTTCATTTATTATATGTATACACACACATACCAGCCCCTGGTTGCCATGGTCCTGCTCAGGTTAAAATAGAAAGGATGTTGACACATCTGCATTCTGGACCAAAGTCGACACCTCAAAAATTGCAACAATTTGTGTAGACTTTCTTCACATCTCCTACAAAGCCTTGAATCAATGTAAAATCAGAAACTTGTGTATATGTAGAATGAAGTCCACAACTATGAGTAGGTATAGTTCAAAGCCGGGGCCTGCAGCCCCTGTTTGGCTGCTGCCCTTAGGGTTTTTAATAGGAAATAGAATTATTATCAGCTTTGACGATTTATCCGTGGCCAATATTCTGGAAATTACTGATAATCTGTATCTGCCTTTTTTATTTGCAGATAATTGGCCAAGACCTGCAGCTCTGTGTTGATCTGGGGCTTCTGCCACAGCAGGCTGACATCTTGGCTGTCAGCCCTTGCTGTTGGACTTCCCTGCCCACTGACAGTATTGCATATGAGCGAGATGACAACAGAACTGGGATTTCTCTCCCATCTGGTATGGAATTCAATATACTGAGATGCAGGCTTTTTTGGACCCCTGTATCTCTGTTACTGTATGTTCTACAGCAAAGGTCAACAACTTTGACCCTCCAGATGTTTTGGAACTATTAGATGATTGAGCATCTTGGGAGATGGTTCCAAAACACCTGGAGGGCCCAGGTTGCTGACATTCACTAGAGTCATGAGGTTTCATTGCAAAGGCCAGACTCTTAATGCGGCCTTTTCTATTATTATTTTAAACATTGTATTATGCCCCATTTCATTTATTCAAATAAAAATATTTCTTAAACGCATTCAGTTAATGGCATAATGTCAGATTTGTTACGTCCCCCCCCCCCCCCACACACAAAGTTTTAAATGTACAGAATATCAGCAGCAGATATTGGCTAGAAGGGCTACCACTAATCCGTATTGGCTCTGGAAAAAATATCTGTCTATCCCTAGTTCTTACTTTTTCAGCAGTGTTTATTTTGAGACTTTTTCATTTTGTATCCAGTTATCCTCTCCAGGTCCAATAATGTTGTTTAAAGGTTCTAGGCAGTGCGATGGTTTAATTATGAACCCCTGTGCGCCCCATCTGTCTTTTGCTAGGAGTGCTAAAACTCAGATTGTCCTGAAGCCCCTTAAAGGGCCACTACCACCTTAAAATTAATGTCCTTATTGTGTTTATTGTATGTTGCTGATATGTTACTCGTGCTTTGTTTTTCTCTTGTACGTTTAGTTAAAATATTTGAGTCTATATGTGTCACTGGGTGCATCTATTGTGGGATCTTATGTATTGTTAACTGCCCTTCCCCCACCCCAATATCTTTCCATCACTTGCTCCTCACTCTGCAGCAATTGCCATATAATGGAGTGAATGGGTCGATCACTGACTCAAATCATTTGTATTGTGTGGGATGTATTCAAAAGGCATCACCAGGGGGTAGATTGGAAGTCTTTTTAAGCTCCCTGTCATAATTCATTCAGCTGTCATCTCTTATGTCGGGTAGCAGAGGCAGGACAAACATTTCCTCCTCCACCTCATTAACTGTTAAATACTGTATAAGATAAAGCACAGCCACAAAGTAAATCTCACCATTTATATTTTGGTAAATGCTGCATCATGGGGAAAACACACAAAATGGAATCGGGAGATAAAAATGTTATTTTTCCTTTTACATGCAATTCAGAAAAAAGCAGCATGTGTTTTTATAAGGTGGATTTGTATTGTAATGCACAAGTGATCTAGTTACGTATAGCTGTTCCGCTGAAATTATTCAGAAAGACCACAATATCACTTTACCAATTGCAAATAAAACGAAACTATTAATGAAGCTCTATAATAAATGAACAATTAAAACCTGATCCAGATCCTGATAGACACAAACACACAAAACCGCACATAACAAGTTAAAAATAAATCTACCAGCTACTGGTGCAAATACTGACAGCTCAGTGCTTAACAAAGTATTTTCTTGTTAAATAGATAACACATGGTTAATATACCTAATATTTGTGACAATAAGGCTCCTATAAAGCCCATGCGCCATTACGGCAGTAAAGGTGCTTATTGTGGCAAATATTAGGAATATTGTAACCATGTGTTAAGTATCAGTTACTACTGCTGGGATCATCCTGAACCTAGCGCCAGCAGTCTCTGCAGTCCTTTGCAATAGAATAAGGAGTTTAAAATAATGCATTGGTAATACCTGATGTGTTTCTATGCAGTGACCTCTATGTCGAGGCTTTAGATGTGGCTACCAAGGAAGTTTGTGTTCTGTCTACTTGCACAATCTTTAATCGTTTGCAGTGTCAATCCAATATAATAAACAGTGGAGTTAAGGGCTGGGTTTGTCAAATCCAGGAACCTGGTATCTTCTGGCGGCTTGGTCTTTGCATAACTAATGGCTCCTGAACTTGATAAACACTTCTTTAGTAATCTGTGCTGTAAAGAAAGAGGGGTTTGGGCTTCGTAGACCCATGAGGCATGCTTTACTTCACTGCTGAGCCATTTCACATCTTTAAAAAAACACATTTTTATTTTTTTGTATTATTATTATTATTATTTTTTTTTTCCTTTACTTTAAACATGGTCATGTTTGGTATCATTGGAAAGGCCATGCTATGGCCTTTCTAATGATCTCAAACATGACCCTGCTAGCTGAAAACAGTCGGGAGATATTGGGGTTCAAACAAACCCCTATCTTTCCTTAGGAGTCAATGAGGACGTTCCCCACACGTCCTCAGCAGTGACAGGGTTAAACCTAGGGTAGTACTGGTCCTGTGATCATTGATACCTGACCAGTACAGGTCTTTGACCCTTTGCTTTTATAGGCTTATTTTTGCTGTCGCTAAAGGGACCTATATCCATCTCTTGCGTTCTTACTCCATTTCTACTGCTGCTAACTGTGCCTCATTACGATTTTTTGTGTTACCCATTTAAATTAATTGTAAATTATTTCTAATATATACCTAAAATGTACAGAATGTGTGGGAATATATGACACGTATTAATATGGTTTTCTGTCTGGTTTATTTTGATGTGGTTATACAATGTTCGGTCAAACTATGAATATAGAGATGACTTTTTCTAAATATGTTCATTTTCCAGTTAACAGATCTTGGTTGGGTTAGTTTGGCAGTGTGTATATTATTCTACTACAGTTTATACTAACACAGAGGTGGTGTATTATGAATGTTAAGATGGAGCAGAGTAAAAACCAGTGCAATGTGATAAGATACTAAAAGTAATGCAAATGGCTTTAATGAAAGGTTTTGCAAGGGCATGCAGGCCTTTGTTATTGCATGTATAAGGGGGATAAAAAAAAGATATGGTCATCCAACATCCCTGCAAGTACTGGCGCCTTTGCAACCTGTGCATTGTAGTAATATTTTCACACGTAAGGCAATAAAACCGAAACCTTGAAATCTACATTGACTGTTTTAGCGCACCATCACTATCCCTTGAACCCCTGCATTGCAAGAAAGCTGGGTTGTCCTTGAGGATGTAAGCTGTTAGATGACCAAAAATAGACCATTCAGGTACTACGATTTTAAGTTCCTCTGCGAGCTTTCACATTGTTTCCTCAACAACAAGCCCCCCTACTCTTATTAGGTCAGAAATTACTATGATGTCCCTTTTAAATCAGTTTGTGTTTAAAACAATTATTTTCTGTATTTACTCCTTTTTTGATTTACTTTTGATCCTTTTTCAGTAATTCCAATTTACAATAAGAATCCCCTGACTGGTAAATGCATGCACTTTACTTACCAAGTCCTGTGTCGACTCGTGTCTCTGCTATGCTTTGTGTGTCGCATGGCAGCGCACACCATAAACAGGATTTGGTGCAGGGTCTTACTAGGTAAGAGACGTGTGTTTAAAGCCTTAGAGACCTCTCCTAGAGTAACTTGATAAAGGGCGGAGGTAAATAATAGGTGTAAATTAGAAAACTTCTTGTTTCTGTACCCTTTTTTTAAATCAAATATGGCAAACTATGCACCCTCCAAAATCAGGGGGGGGTGGCAGTTTGCCATCCCTGATGTAAATATTCGCCCTGAATTTATACTCTACATAAACCTGCTTCTATTATCTAAGATTTATGCAATTGATATACACATGTTCTCCTTTTGTTGACAATAATTTCACATTGCTATGTCACCAATGTATTTAAGTACATTAGTATTTCAGTTTTACTTGCCTTATACGTGATCTGGTTATGTGTTGTTGCAGTCCGTATGGATAATTAGGTCAGTGGAAAATATGGGTAAGGGTAAAGCCGTATTCACTGCAATTTGTAGGTAACTAAATGACCATGGAATCTGGTGCAGAGACCCAACAGAGTGGAGATGCGGCTGTCACAGAGGCAGAAGCCCAACAGATGACCATACAGACCCAGCCACAGATTGCAACATTAGCACAGGTATCGAGTGCTTAACTGCTTTCTACTTGTTGATAAATAGTATGCAACACGATTGCACTTGAATCCATTCATTCCACCTCGCTTTCCTGTAAATTTGTAAGTTTGCTTTTAAACTGTATTTTGTGAACGTTTAAGTAAATCTTGCAGCTGCCTCAACCTGTACTCGCCATGATCTTTCCAATGTTTTCTTATTACCAATGAGTTGGTAAGCAAATGCGCTGTGTTCTCTTTAAATACGGAAATATGTATTTATTTATTTTTAAAGCTAAATAAAAGCATCATTTTGTTAATGAAGTGTTTACAATTATATGCAACAGCTTTATTCTTCCAAGCAACTTTTTAAAAACGAAAACCCGTTTTCCCCCCCTCCTCCCTTTTCTATATAGGTATCCATGGCAGCCGCACACGCAACATCGTCGGCCCCCACGGTGACATTAGTCCAGCTACCCAATGGACAAACTGTTCAAGTTCACGGAGTTATTCAAGCTGCACAACCATCTGTCATCCAGTCTCCTCAAGTACAGACGGTGCAAGTAAGTTTATATCTGGGAAGTTACATTCATATCTTTTAAAGGAACACCCCTGGGGCTTTTCTGGGGAAAAAAAAATTATTCATATACAAACCTACACAAAAAACACATGTCCAGATATGTGACCACTCGTCCAGTCTACAATTACATTTTGTTAAATTCTGACCTCGTATCTGGTTAGTTAACCCCTCAACAGAAAGAGCTGCTGTTGTTGTATCATGGTGAACCTATAGTGGCACTTGCATATGATATCGTGCCACAAACCGCACCTCTTTCAGTTGATTTGGGGGGGGGGATTCTTATTGGCAGTATACACATAATGGAACAGCAGTAAACACTGGCGTACCTGTTGCACTTCTTCTGTTCACTCTGTAAGTGGTTTTCATATATATATCTATATCTCTCAAAAAAAAATAAAGGAACACTTTTTAATCAGAGTATAGCATAAAGTCAATTTAAACTCCTGGGATATTGATCTGGTCAGTACGGTAGAAAAGGGTGTTGTTAATCATTTTCAGATGCTTTGGTGTCAATGAAATAAACAGTTGCACTAGATGGGCAACAATGAGTCAACCTCCGTAACGGGTATGGTTTTTACAGGTGGAGGCCACTCACCTTTTTTTTCCCCTACTCTTCTTTTTTTTATTTACTGTTTTTCACTAGTTTTGCATTTGGCTAGGGTCAGTGTCACTACTGGTAGCATGAGGTGATACCTAGACCCTACAGAGGTTGCAGAGGCAGTCCAACTTCTCCAGGATAGCACATCAATATGTGCTATTGCCAGAAGCTTTGCTGTGTCTCCCAGCACAGTCTCAAGAGCATGGAGGCGATTTCAGGAGACAGGCAGTTACTCTCTTGGAGAGCTGGACAGGGCTGTAGAAGGTCTTAACCCATCACCAGGACCAGTATCTACTCCTTTGTGCAAGGAGGAACAGGAGGAGCACTGCCAGAGCACTACAAAATGACCTCCAGCAGGCCACTGGTGTGATTGTCTCTGACCAAACGATCAGAAACAGACTTCATGAGGAGGCCTGAGGGCCCAATATCCTGTAGTGGGCCCTGTGCTCACTGCCCAGCACCGTGGAGTTCGATTTAGCATTTGCCATTGAAGGCAAGAATCGGCAGGTCCGCCACTAGGCCGCGTGCTTTTCAGAGGAGAGCAGGTTCACACCAAGCACGTGTGACAAATGTAAAAAGAGTCTGGAGAAGCCGTGGAAAACATTATGCTGCCTGTAACATCGTTGAGCATGACCGGTTTGGTGGTGGGTCAGTGACGGTCTGGGGAGGCATATCCATGGAGGGACACACAAACCTCTACAGGATGGACAATGGCACCCTGACTGCTATTAGGTATAGGGATAAATTCCTTGGACCCCTTGTCAGACCTTATGCTGGTGCAGTGGGTCCTGGGTTCCTCCTGGTGCACTCTTGTTGGCCTCATGTGGTGAGACTATGTGTCACGTTCTGTGCTGGAAAATCTGTCTTCCTGCCCTCTGTATTTGTATATATGTTTTTTCCCTTGGGTTTCTGTTGCTGCCAATTCCTGGGTGGCCTCCCAGGGGTTAATTGGTGTTCTGTGTGCTGCTCACCTGTTGATCCTTGCCCTGATTCCCCTGCCTATATTAGAGCTATGTACCCATAAGACATTGCTGGGTCATTTTCCTTTGCCTGGTCTCCTTGCATCCTGTGTCCTGAAAGCTCCTTGCTGTGTTCCTGATAGCCTCCTTTTGTTAATCCTGGTTCAGTTATTGCCTCTTATTTCTGTTCCAGTTTATGTCAGTTCCTTCTGTGTATTTTGTTCTGTCTATTGCTGTATTTTGTTTTGCTGTTTATGTTCCATTCAGATTCCCCGGTTACTGATTTTGGCTTGGCTGACTTCCCTTCTGGTTCTGATTCCTGTATCCTGTATGACGTACTCTCTCTGGTTATGACCTTTGGCTTTCCTCTATGACTATTCTATGCTATATTCCTTGCCTGTACCGTTTCCAGGTAACCCTGTCATCTGCATATAACAAAAGACTCTGTACGGCTTCAAGGTAATACTTTCCTTTAGATTAGATCCGGCTATCCTAAAGACCGGCCTTTCAGTGCAGGGATATCTTTGGTATTGCCGTACAGAGGTCTTTTGTTAACCCTTTGTTGCTTTCACCTGTCCTTGCAGTTTACCCTGCATCTCTGCATATAAGGGCTTCTCATCAGGAACCTTGACCTCACCTTCCTGCGAGTTATATTCATAGGGATATATATACAGACCGACCACTTCCAAGGATCGGAGGGCAAGTATAGGGTGGTGCGTGCCTGGTGGTACTGCCACCGTGACACTATGCAGCCAGTTCCTGAAGGAATTGATACCATTGAATGGCCCCCACGCTCGCCTGACCTAAATCCAATATAACACCTCTGGGACATTCTGTTTCGGTCCATCCGACGCCACCAGGTTCCAACCCAGGACACCATCCGTTGCCTCATTAGGAGCATCCACCGATATCGTCAGGCCTGTAGACAGCACATGGGTGGCCATACAAACTACTGAGGACCACTTTGAGTTGCTTCAATGAAATTTCAGCAAAATGGACTAACCTGCTGCGTCATTTTTTCATTTTGATTTTCGGGGGGGTCTTTGTATTCAGCCCTCTGTAGATTCGTAATTTTCATTTCCATCAAACAATGTGGCATCCTTTCCTTCCTAACACATTACCCAGTCCATATCAGTATAGATATCCAGCATGATGTCTTTTCAAAGTGTTCCTTTTAATTGTTTGAGCAGTATGTGTAATAAATATATATGTATAATAATTAGTAGATTTGATAAGCCATGTTAGTCCAGAAGCCAAATTCACCAGAGTATAGCGGTATATAGTTATACTTTTTTTAGTGGACTAACGTTACATTTAAAAGGCAAGTTTTAGAGAGTATACCGCCTCTTCTTCAGGTAGACCTGAAGAAGAGCGTTAAACTCTTGAAAGTTAGTCTTTTAAATGTAACAGTCCAATAAAAAAGTATGACTACGTACTGCTATACTCTAGTTCCATTTAAAAAAAATAATTCACCATAGGTACATATTAGGGCTGAAACAACTAATAGATCGATTTTTAATGAAAATGGTATGTTCTGTACACAGGTTGATTAATCGATAATGAAAATAGTTGACAACTGTTTAGAATCAGACAGAGTTAATAAACGTTAACCTCAGGCCCTCCATTGGAGTTGATTGGAGAGGACGTGCTGCCGCTTTACTCTGTATGATTTTAGTTCCAAGGCCAGTTTGGGTGTTTGGAGCTGTACCACCAGTGTTTTATCCTTACTTGGCGCTGGAGTCCTGTGCCACCACCCCACACTTACTGCCTCTTTTCTCTCTCTCCATTCTGGTCCATTACCCCAGACTATCTCTCACACTCTGATTTGGTCCCTTGCCTAAACTTTTTCCCAACTCCGGTCCTTCCCCCACTGTTTGTTCATGATAATATTTTAAAGGGATCCTCTACGCACCCAGACAGTGCTTACGTATTAAAGTGGTAAGGCTGTGTGGAGTGCCCCCCCCCCCCATCACCCCACTTCACATGCTGAAATCCTGTCTGAGCGCTAGTAGTGAAGTAGCATTCATTCGGGGAGAAAACAGACATGGGCCAGAGCTGCTCAATCAACATCGATCCATCACTTTGACTAGGTGCTTGTGTACTTTGTGTGCAAAACGTACGGATGTTACACGAGATACACAATTTGCGTAATGTACGTAAGAAAAATATATACACTGTTCAAATTGTGTAAGAAGAAAAAAGGTAGGAGGGATTGATTGTTACCTAGTGTTCCTTTTATGTGAACAATTATGTTTAGTGTTTTTTTTTTTTTTTTTTTTTTATCCGATGAATCGATTAATCGACCAACTAATGGATTATGAAAATAATTGTTAGTTGCAGCCCTAGTACAGATTTAAAACAGATCTTTTAGACTTCTACCACAAATGAAATGTCCATGCATTGTACTTCTACACTTGTCTAGTAGGTGGGTATGTGCAATTCCAATGGATTCCCCTATATTGTGTAATTGATTAAGGGTCTTTACACAGTTGGTGCGTCTGCTTTATCATTTAAGAGATGCCACCTTCTCTTTTACCCTTGTAGGTCTCTAGTGAAGCCAGGTAAGCTTGTTGGAATTGGTAGGAAAATACATACCCCAGACATTTGTATTAGGTATTTAAACTCTCATCTCACAAAGTAACACAATATCGTTTTTGGAAGGGGGAGGCTGAATCTTCTTTAACCCCTTAGGGATCTTGATGTACCATGTACGCCCTGCCCACGGGTCTCCCTTAGACCTGCGAACGTACATAGTAAGTCAGTAGCTCCTAACCTCCCTCCCGCCCAATACTTACCATCCTCGCTGGGTCCCTCGCAGTTCTGGCCGGGAGGAAGCCTGCCCCAGTGTTTTTAGAGGGCCCGGCGAGCTCGATGACGTCACCATGGTGTGTGGTGACGTGATCAGCAGGCGCCCCCATTGAAAGTCTCTCCTTTTCAGCGGTGTGCAAAATTAACGATTTCGCTGCCGTATCGCGATTTGGTGCAAATTTGCGCCAAATCGTGATTCAAACCTGGAGGGGGCTGACCTCATGGATGTCAGCCAAGCCTCCAGGTCGCCGCCCACCCACTGACATCCCCACCATATGTGTGAAGATGTCAGTGGGCCAGTTAACCCCCTAGCTGCCAAGGGGAGATAGGGGGAATCTTTTGGATCCCCCTATCTCCCGATCCGTGGCAGCTAGAGGGTCATGCTGGACATGATTGGAAAGGCCTTATCATGACTAGGTTCATGACTAAAAATAAAAAATTTAAATTTTTCGTCTGGGGGGGGGGGGGTTAGTTAAATAGGACCTAGGCTGTCATCTAAAAATAATGAGCATAAAACAGTCAGAATGAGCTCAGCGCACACAGGTGATCTGGCTCAGCAGTGAAGGGGTTAAAAAGCAAAAACATGTAAAAATTGGGTATTTCTATTCTCAGGACAAAATTCTGAAACTATTTAGCCGGGGTCTTTTTTGGTGGTTGTAGATTTTGGGGATTAAATTACAAAAAAGTGTTTTTACCTTCTTCTTTTTTTGTCGTCATATGTCATTTTTTTATTTTTTATTTATTTTTTTATAGTAAATCATAGGATATGATGGAAATAGAAAGTCCATTTAATGGCGGGAAAAATGGTGTATAATATGTGTGGGTTGTGTAAACGAGTAAGAGGAAAACTCGACCTAAACACGAACAGCGCAGAAATGTAAAAACAGCAGCGGTCACTAAAGGACAGATTTGTGTAAAACCGCCCGGTCCCTAAGGGGTTAAATACATCTGACGAAAACCTGAATGTTTTGATCTCCTCCATCTTTCTAGATTTCCACAATAGCAGAGAGTGAAGATTCTCAGGAATCTGTAGACAGTGTTACAGACTCTCAGAAACGCAGAGAAATCCTTTCCAGGCGGCCGTCATATAGGTAAGCTTTTGAGGGGGAAATTTTTTGTGATTAACGAATGTAATGCTGTTTTTTTTTTTTCTTTCTTTGATGCACAAATGACACAAGCAATTTTTTTTCAGTTTTGCTTTGTTGCTCTGTACAGTGTATGAAGGAAAAACCCTTGGTAATATTAAAAAAAGACCAGTAAATGTATATGCTGCAGAAAAGGAACATCTTGGGGTAAAAAAAAATGCAAATTGATCATATTATCACACTAGCACAGTGTATCAAATTTGCAAACTTTCACACAAACCCACAACTACTTACTGACACACAGATTTTTTTGAGAAAGGATTTTTACCAGGAAGGATACATTGAGATTTCTCTCGTTTTCAAGTATGTCCTGGGTGGCGAGTATGTACCGTTAGGTGTCTTGCCCAAGGACACTTACTGGAGAGGTTACTCGCTGGGATCGAACCCATGGTCACATACAACAAAAAAACGATAGTTCTATGTATCTCACTCCCTATGCCTCCCCTAATTCCACTTCTCTTGCCTACCAATATTCCCTTAATGTCTTTTTGCTCATGTCCTCTATCCCCTCCGATATCTCTCGCCCCCTTTCATTTCAAACAACGTTCTCAGCCATACCCCTGTACCTCATGTTACACTACGTGTCTTCCTTGCATCACATTTCATCTAGAATCTTATTTCCGTTTCTTTTGCCCCTTATCCGTTCCTGTGTCACACTTTTCTAATATTCAAGTGCAAAGTGTGCATTCTCCTGCTGACCAAGCTTTTCCTGCCACCATCCCGTTCTTTGTGTTGCTTATGAAGTCCTGGCCAGGAGATCTATTAGAATTGCTATGTTATCCTGTCCTTCACTGAGCAGCGCAGGGGTTGTGCTTTTGTGCAACTATTGTGTGCTTTGTGAATTTTTATTATGTCACCTATTAGCATTACTTAATTTTGACTTGAGATTTTAATGTTTCTTTTCCTCCAACATCTAGAAAAATTTTAAATGACTTATCTTCAGATGCTCCGGGTGTACCGAGGATTGAAGAGGAAAAATCCGAAGAGGAGACATCGACTCCTGCCATCACAACTGTGACTGTTCCAACACCAATCTATCAAACAAGCAGCGGCCAGTACAGTATGTATCGGGTTTTCATATGGGCATGTTGTGAAGAGCATGGAAGATGTCTCTACTAAAGTTTTGCTGTTGGCCCTATAAATTCTAATGTTCTAGTGTCTTGTGTTGTCTGGTTACAATCCTTTAGAAAGCGTCAACATATTCTGCAGCACTGCACAATGGGTAGGACAAAACCTAAAATTTTAACGAGGAGAATGATGTGAAAAGAGGATCCTGTTCTAGTGGGATCTCACAATGTGAGAAGAGTCGGAACCCTTTCATATTGTTAATTAAATCATTCTTAATATTAAAGATTTATGGATTTTTGGGTATCTAAGCGTTTAAAAATCATTATATTGATAGGTCTGTATTAGGCTGGGGTCAGACGAACGCAGTGCGAACGCGCGTGCAGCCGCACTTTATCACGGCCGTAGTAGCAGCAAATGACGGCCAATATACGAAGTACGGCCGCACGAAAGTTCGGCCGGGCAATGCAAGCGGCAAACGAACACATTTTTTCAAGAACGTGAAACCGCTAGTACTGACGTACAGAGCGCGCTGCGTCCGCTAGCGTCGTGTGTGCGTGATTAGGAGACGTCAGACGCTGCTAATGTCCGGCCTACATAACGTCCAGACGCAAAAAGGGTTTTATTGATGATCCGTACAAAATCACAGACGGAAATGCGCATCGTATGACCACTATCGCGTATTCCGTGAAAAAATACATTCATTTGTTCGAACGCACTTTTTCACGGACGACGCGAAAAATGCGTTCGTCTGACCCTAGCCTTACAGTCACATTGCCTTTACGACTTATCGACTGATTATTGAACACTGCTCTAGCAGTTCTTGAAATTCTCTCATTTAGTCAAACTCAAACCACACTAGAACTACTCCATTAAATTTGCCGATCTCACCTGTTTGTTTATCGAACCTTTTCATGTTTCCAAATATTGGCATATCGATAAAGCAGAATTGAGACCTATCCATTAGCGATTCTAGGCAGAGTGCAGATAATTGAGTTGAAATTTCAATGTGATTTGAAATCTCCCAGTGTACCCTTTTTATTAAATCTGTCATACCGAATTGTTGTCAAAAAAGCTGTAAATTTCAGAGATTGAGCAGAGTTAAAGTGACACTCTTGTCCTCTGCTCACTGGATGTCTATTTTGTACAACGAATACTTGTTTTTAGATGCTTTCCAAACAAGAGTCTGACAGCATATCTTACTTTTCATTTAGGCTGACAATTCATGTTTTGTGTATTGTATTGCAGTTGCCATTACGCAAGGTGGAGCAATACAACTGGCTAACAATGGCACAGATGGAGTCCAAGGGCTTCAGACATTAACCATGGCAAATACAGCAGCAACCCAACCTGGAACCACAATCCTGCAGTATGCGCAAACCACAGATGGCCAGCAAATATTGGTTCCCAGCAACCAAGTCGTTGTACAAGGTATTGCCAGAAACTCTAAAATAATCTTGTTGTAAAGCCTTGCTTCATCTGGTTCTATTGTATGCTGATAAATTTGTTAGCGGATTGCATGTTGAATGCATATCAGTGTTACAATGCATAATTGTTATCCATACGCCTGTATTCACAAAGCGAGGAAATGTTGGTACTACATACATACATCAGATTTGTGTAGGGTAGTAGTTTATCGTAGATTTCTCCATAGTTTCCAATGGTGTTCCAGAGTTGTCACTGTAATTTTTTTTTTTTTTTTAAAGTCTTTTTGGGTTTTGCGCAGACAATTAATGGCCACACAGGGCCATAGAAACTCCTCTACAGAGTCACATATAGGAAATAAAAATTTACACTGTAATTTCTATGGGAGATCTTTTAGAGATCACAGAAAAGTATTTCTAAGAATGTTTTGTCTGGTTACAATCCTTTAGAAAGCGTCAACATATTCTGCAGCGCTGCACAATGGGTAGGACAAAACCTAAAATTAACAAGGAGAATGATGTGAAAAGAGTATCTTGTTATAGTGGAATCTCACAATGCTTAAAGCTCTTTATGCAAGAATAGCAGTGGTACTGTTGTTCTCAGCCACGTCTCCTGCTGTTGCTGAATTTTGCTTTTCTGGATGCGAGCATTACACTGTACAGTAGTTGCAACACCGCTGGACATTGGCATTTAATGCATTACCCCTTAGTGATCCAATATGTTTCAGTGTCCCCAACACAGCATTCTCATTTAGTGGGTGTGACGGATGCCGCTACTCGAGAGAGTAGATCCGCCTTAGGTGTCAGGTAGCGCTGTAGTGAGCAGGGGTAGCGAGCTGGCGTCAGGTTCCTTGCTGGAATATATCGAGTCGGCCAGTAGGAGATACCAAGCAGATAGTCCCTCTTCCCAAATACTCGTCGAGACGCAGTATAGGTTTAAGCAAGTTGGTTTAATGTAAAACAGCACATACACGGTCCATTTATATGGTACAGTCCCATTGTTCTCTCCCATGCCTGCCCCCGGACCCCTGGGGTGAATTCTGCCACTGTCCTTAGCCATAGCCCAGTTTCTGGAGCCTGCCTGTCTGCTGTCCGATGCCCCCCATGGTGCGGGCGCGGCTCCCAGCCCGATGGCCTGGGAAATGGGGTTTTCGGGGTGATCCCCTAGACGCTCCGGCACCCCCTTTACACCTTGGGTAGCTCGGGTTCCCGGGCTGCTTCCCTGAAAGAATCTGCCCGATCCATCCAGAGGGGTCAGAACGCCATCAGATACAGTTTGTCAGCTCTCTCTCCGAGACTGCGGTGCAGGGGCTGACCGGCTCTGGGCAGGAGGGGGATTTCTAGTTGGATGGAGGGGTTCTCCTGGGCGAATCCTCTCCAAACTTACCCCACACCAGGCTATCATCGCTGGGGACCTATGGTCCAAAAAGCAAAGGTAAAGGGGGCTCCAGGGCAAGCAGGTGAACTCAGGTCGGGTTTTGGCAATTCGCCAGCGGCTGGCCAGGGCTGTCTGCTACAATCAATACAAAAAAGATGGTCAGCGCCCAGATAAGTTCCACCACCAGTATACCAATGCCAGACCAGATATATAGAGGTCTCCCCCAAACCAATGTGACAACAGGTATAATTATACGTATCTGGCGGCGCGATTGCAGTCGCTTCTTGGTATTCAGATGGTCCTCACGGTGTGTATCATAAATGTCCAATATGGATTATATATATAAAAAACACAAATGGCAGAATAATAGTGCAGGGTGTATATACAATGTTGGAATAGATAACAATAAATGGTTCCACTCACAGACAGAGAGCCCCGTCACTGGCTCTGAGTGGTTCCAAACATCTGGGTCCTTTGTCTTCTTAAGAATATTTAAAGGAGACCCACTCCTTTAAAGTTGGTATTTTCTTTGTCTCGTCAGATATGTAAGAAAACATAAACACAAGGACCTTCTTGTGTAGATCTACCACAATATTGGTCATATATATGGTGATAATATCAACTCACATTGGGTGGAGCTTAGAACCAAGCTCTGGGTGGAAATGCCAGTGGATTTATTGAATAGGTTAAATCCACGAATACCTCTGAATTCCAAAACAGCAGGGACCAGACTTTTCTTTATAAAAGAAAAATCTTTAATTTAAAACATAAGATAAAATAAAGTAGATCATGTTAAAATTAACACAAAGATGCTCTGTAAGTCGCCAGAACGCGTTTCGCCATAAGATTAGGCTTCTTCAGCTGGTTTACAGAGATACTCTGTAGTGTACCATATATATAGTCCCTTAATTGGGTGTTAAGAGGTCCCATGTGTTTTGAATGTCCAGAAAATAGGTTGGCGTGCGTGTCACGCCTCCATCTATCTGCTCGCGTTGTTTGCCGCCATCTTGCGCTTGCGCAGTAGTGGCCCATGCGTTCCATGCGTTTCAACTTGGTGTTTCCGGTATTTCCCATTGGGTTGATGGAAAGAGAGTAACTTCCGTGCGGAGATCGCGAACATAAACATAATAGAGATCTCCCTGCAGAACACCATACATTTTTGGGGGTTATATAACTTGGTATAATTCAAATAGATTAAACAAATTGGACCAACTCCTTCCCGGTGCAATAAGCACAACTATGGCAGATGTACATAATCTGGAGTGGTATAGATTGAGGATGTGCAAATAGGGGGATTTCCCATAGATTTCATATGGCACAGGGATGGTGTCTTCTGCCCCTAAGCAGTTAATATAAGGAGATAATTATATCCTTAAAGGCTCGTATGTATGATAGTATGATTTAAATGACTTTAAACTAAATTGTTATTATTAAAAGTGATGTGCATATGTGGGTTTATTCTCTACCTATTTGCTTATGTTATATTGGGGGTGGGCAACCCGGTCTGTGTATTATTAAATATATTTTGTGTGACTTCTTAGTTTCAATAGTATAATGTTGTCATAAAAATGACATTATCTAGCAATAATCAAATGCGGTGTGGAAAGGGTATAATAAAGACGCGATCTGATGTGATCCAAATATTGTGGCAAATGAAATTACAAAATATCAGATTAAAGTGTATACTTTTTTTTTTTTTTTTTTTTTTTTTTATATTTATTATTTTTAAATTCAATTATTTACATATATCAATTATGGTGCCAAACTGTCTCACATACCCATTGAGATCAATACTATTGGAGGTTGTAGTAAGTGCACAAAGAAGGAGTTGGTGTACATATTACAAAAAATGAACTAATTCAAAATCATCATTTAAACCATTGGGTGTCAGCGTGCCATTATCAAAGATAAGCCTCATCTCTTCTTTCCCCAGCCTATTTAATATATTTTCTTCGACATCCCTTTTCTTAATCTGTTTGATAGCCCAAAATTTTATACCAATAGGGGAGCTGTTATGCTTGTTTTTAAAATGAAGAGAGACGGAATGTTTTTCAAAACCATTCTTAATATTACGCACATGTTCACTGATCCTTACGTTGAGTGCTCTCTTGGTGCGGCCTATATAGCGTAGACCACAAGGGCATTCAAGCATATATACTATATTTTTGGAGCAACAATTTAGTACTCCATTTATTTTTATAGATTTTTTAGATTTTAAATTGGTATATGTGCTAATGAGCTCCTTCTTGTTGGTAGTGGATCTGCAAGCCAGACACTGGCCGCAACGATAGAAACCCTCCTTCAATCCAAAGAAGTCTTTACCCAGTATTTTTTTTCTTAGATTTACCGTGTACCAAATTAGTTTTTAAGTTTTGGTGCCTCGGAATATAACCTTAGGTGTTGTTCCTATATATTCTTTCAAATCACCATCGTTCTTTAGGACGTGCCAATGTTTCTTTAAAATCTTTTTAATATCATTAGCTCTGTTGCTATAATCCCAAATAAAGAGAATTTCTTCTCCCTTCTTCTTTTTAGGTTTGTATTTAAGCAATTCATTACGATCGTCCTGCATTATATTTGAAATAGTATGGTCTAGATCCAATTCATTATATCCCTTGGCTATAAAATCTTCCTTTAAGGTATTGGCTTGTACTTTATAGGTCTCTATATCTGTGCAGTTTCGTCTCAGACGGGTAAACTGTCCTTTAGGGACTGCCTTTAGCCACAAAGGGTGGTGACAACTAGTATGGTCTATATACGTATTGGTGTCGACTTCCTTAAAAAAGGTTTTTGATTTTATAATGTCTCCTTCTCTGTATATCTCGAGATCTAAAAAATGGATTACTTCTGAACTCCAGTGATGGGTTAATTTAATGCCCCATTCGGCATTGTCAAGTTCTTCCAAGAAAACACATAGGTTATCTTTACCCCCTCTCCAAATAAAAAACAAATCATCAATGTATCGCCTATATGCTAGAACATGGCCCTGCGCCCAGCTACGCGAACCGTACATGAACCTGTTTTCCCAACCGGACATGTAAAGGTTGGCGTAGCTGGGCGATCGGGAAGGAGCAGCGGTAAAAGCCAGGCACCGCTTAAAAGGGGAGAGTCTCCCCTTTTAAGCGGTGCCTGGCTTTAACCCCTCAAGTGCTGGGTTGCACTTCAGCGCCTTGCGGCGCCGAAGTGCAGCCTATCTCCGGTGGGGGCCGCCATCTTGGATGGCGGCTCCGCCCCCGGGACTCCCATCGCTGTCTGACGTCATCACGCATAGCGTGATGACGTCAGATAGCCGGGGAACCCCTAGCTGCCGGGGATTTCCCAAGGAAATCCCCTGGTGGAGATAGGGGGTTCTTGTGAACCCCAATATCTCCAGAACCGTGGCAGCTAGGGGGTCATGGAGGGTGTCATTTGAAAGGCCTGAGCATGGCCTTTCGAATGATACCCAACATGACTAGGTAAAAAGTAAACAAAAAAAAATAAAAAAATAAAAATTAAAATAATAAATAAATTTACAAAAATAAATAAATAAAAAAAAACATGTTTTTTTTTTGTGTGTTGTTTTTATTAATGCAGCAATATTGTTCACATTTCAATTATAATGTGAACAATGATGCTGCACTAATGATTTTTTTCTATGGGGTGCGTTTGCTAAAAATCACGTAATTCCCCCCAAAAAAAGTAACAAGTCCCCATTTCAAATTTTTTGTACAAGCGCACCCCATAGAAAACATAACCGCAAACGCTCATGTGATAAAATGTGAAAAAAACACTTTACACACTGCAGATGATTAAAAATTCAATTTTTATTGTATTTTTTGTTATAATATACAGGCAGGTCATGACGTATACATATAAAAATGATATATTATGAATCTGCGTAGTCTGCCGGAAAGAACGATATATAATATGTCTGGGTCATTTATTAAAATGTGGCTTCAAATCGCGTTTAAACATGATGAGCGAAAGCGGTAAAAATGAGCTCAGCACACAGTGGTGAAATGCCTCAGCAGTGAAGGGGTTAATGGCTATTTAGTGGCAATACAGTGGCTAGGTGGATCATTTATTGAGGCTAGACAATCAAGGAACAGGCATGTGAGACTCCTGATTGGACTTGTGGTGTTTGTTTTTTGCACTGGTAGACACCGAAGCAATATCAATAAACAACAAATTGTGCAAGAGGTGCGGGGTGGCCTACTATTCGAATTTGCTTTTAGTTTGCAATTTGCAAACCTCCACCAGCTGCTGCTGGATTCAGCACCTATACTTAATAAAGGCAAGAAGATCACACCTTCTAGTATGAAACAAAGTATTTGGCATCTGAGTATTTTTTTTCAGTAAGCAATACGTTTATTAAAAAATTAAGCTACGTTTGCATTGTGAAAAGAAAATGACCACAACTCTGCTTGCAGGAGGATATGTGTATACATGTCTTAACATTATTAATATATATTCTTTTCTGCAACAAAATCTATTTGAAATACCTTTTTATAGTTTGATTTTAGTAATCCTACATTCTGGAAAATTTGTAAGCTAAAAATAAATCCTAACATCCTCTTCCAAGCAGTAAACTTTAGATGTTCAGGTCACGCCACTGCGTTAAAGGCTCTTGTTCGAATGTGATACAAAATTAGAGCTAAGTAAACAATGTAATTTTGTTTACTGTTAGAGGTAATACAAAAAGTAAACATACTAGTGTGGATTCACCTTACCAGTCTTAATGTTATGAATACAGTTACGGAATGTGTCTCCTGTCCAGGTTTGGGTATGCTATTCCACATTAATTATTATTAATCTTTATAAAGCACCAGCATATTCCGCAGCGCTGTACAATGGGCAAAGTGTAGACAGGGTTACAATACATTGAACATTTGACAAACCAGTACAGGAGGAGATGAGGGCCCTATTCCCGTAGGAACTCACATTCTACAATGTCATTTTTGTCCTTGATTGGGCGATTTGCCATATTTGTGTTAAATCCAGTAAAATGTTCATACAATAAGCAAAAGAACCAGCCAATAAATCTAGTCATGGTTTCTGCAGGGTAACGGGTGTGATTTCCAACTCCCTCTGATGGTTCTACTTGCATGGCTTATTGGGCACAGAACATCCATACATCTAGGAGCTGCAGATTTGTCGGTGATGAACTCCTCGGAGCAAAGCTTTTGATTTTAGTCTTTTCTCTGCAAATGCTTGTGATACAGACACTTCTCCTCTTGCATAAAACACTGTGTCCTAATCAAACGGAGTCTGTTGTCCAGTCTTTGTTATGCATTCTGAAAACGTTTTTGAAAGATACTTCTTGTTCATATTTGGCAGCTGCCTCCGGAGACGTACAGACTTACCAGATCCGCACAGCACCCACAAGCACGATTGCCCCAGGAGTTGTTATGGCATCTTCTCCAGCGCTCCCTGCTCAGCCTGCTGAAGAAGCTGCACGGAAAAGAGAAGTCAGGCTCATGAAAAACAGGTAAGGTGTGTGTGTCTCCAAATGACAGAACAAAGGCAGTGGCACAATTGTCAATGTTGCCTGTCTCATGCAATGGCGTAGGAACGAAGATGTGGATGGCATACATATTTAAGAAATAGAGAAATTATACTATATCTGAGAGCGATGCTTACACACTCTACTAAAATGTGTTGGTGTTTTATTCTTTATGTTGTCCTGTAAAGCAAATATGGTATTGTTGCATGTCATTAACTCACAGAAAATGGGAAGAATCCACAGCCGTTAAGGGGATAACCACAGTCTCCATTAACCTCCCTGGCGTTTCGATTCTGACATATTTTATATGTCAGAATCGGAACGATTAATCCAGCTCCCTAGCGCTATCCCAAGTGTGGCTCTGGGTTAATTTCATTGCTGAAAGCGGTAACCCCGAGCTCGGGCTGGATACACACCTGTTACCTGTGATACCTCGCTGCCCTCCGTTGTCGCCTCCGTGCGATTGCGGCATCCTGCTTCCTGGACCTGATCAGGATGCAGGATGCCACAATTGCACGGAGGTGGCAGCGAGGAAGCGCAGGTAAAGGTATGTATCCAGCCAGAGTGTAGCTCGGGGTTACTGCTTTCAGCAATGAAATTATCCCCGAGCCACACTCAGGAAAACCGCCAGGGAGGTTAATGAAAGCGTTTAATACATTAACCACTTCGCTGCGGAGGTCCGGCCGATCGCTGTGCCCCCCAGTGCGGGCTGACATCTTGGATGTCAGCCCGTCACTCCGGGACCGCCGCGGGCACAATAGATGTCATCGCGCCGCTGCGATGACATCTAATTCAGGCGTGCCCCCCCGCGTGTGTGGAGGAGGCGCCTGAAAGGGAGGTCCTTCGGACCTCTCTCCCTCCTGATCGCCGGGGTCCTGAGCTTAATGCCAGGCACCGTTTGGAAGGGCACAGACTGCCCTTCCAAACGGTACCTGGCATTAACCCCATGGGGGCCGGATCACGAATCGGCGGCGAAAAGCGCCGGTTCGTGATCCTTTCCCAGAGCTGGCCGACATCTTGGATGTCGGCCAAGCCTCCGGGAACTCCCCCTGAGGACTGGCGTCAACCCCTAGCTGCCACCAATGGTGGAGATAGGGGGTTCATTGGAACCCCCTATCTCTCGATCCGTGGCAGCCAGGGTTTAATGTTTGATATCGTTGGATCGGCCAGAGCATGGCCTTTCCAACGATATCAAACATGACCATGAAAAAAGTTTAAAAAAAAAAAAAAAATGTTTTTATTTGTTTTGTTATTGCAGCAATATTGTTCTCATTTAATTTATAATGTGAACAATGATGCTGCACTAACGATTTTTGTATGGGGTGCGTTTGTTAAAAATAGTGAAACTTCCCCCCCCAAAAAAATGTAACGAGACCCCTTTTCTAATTTTTTTAACAAGCGCAACCCATAGAAAATATAACCGCAAACGATCGCATGTTAAAATGTGAAAAAAAAAAAACACTTTACACGTAAATTTTTGAAAATTCTAATTTTATTGCATATTTTGTTATATGTATACGTTATGTCCTGTCTGTATATTATAATAATGACATATTATGAATCTGCCGAGTCTGCCGGAAAGAACGATATATAATATGTCTGGGTCATATAATAAGGCCTCAAAACGCGGTTAAACAAGATGAGCGAAACCGGTAAAAATGGCCTCGGCACACAGGCAGGAAATGCCTCAGCAGCGAAAGGGTTAAACTCTTATTTTCGGCTTTTATTTTTATGCTTCAATGGAATAAGTTTAAAAAAAATTTAAATTTCTTCCCTCAGGGAAGCGGCACGGGAATGTCGTCGAAAGAAGAAAGAATATGTAAAGTGTCTAGAAAACAGAGTGGCAGTCCTTGAGAATCAAAATAAGACACTCATTGAAGAACTCAAAGCACTAAAAGACCTTTACTGCCACAAATCGGATTAAGAGGGAATAGATTCAGAGATTTTGACCCTTTCTAATGAACTAGACTGGTTTGACCACAATTTGACCATTTTGGTTTTTTTATAATTTTTCTCCCCAATGCAAAACTGCCTGACAGCGGCTCGAGGGTTTCCTTCATGTGTGCTTTCGCATTAAAACAGTGTATGTTCCGATTTCCTGCCTCCAACTCCAAATGAGTAAATGACTCCTGTCTGCAAGATGAAGAAGAGGAAAAAAACCTTAGGCTTTTTTTTTTTTTTAATCATGCATTTAGTTTGTATGCTACAAGGCTTCATCCTTCCTATATTTGCTTGGCACTTCTAATGCAGGAAGGGATTGTACATAGTGCATTTCAGGCCTTTTTTTTTTCCCCTTCCTTTCCTCAGACACAGCCTGACCTATAATATACAGCGTGAAGACATTGAGGCATCTCTGCTGCTCTATTCACTCCAGTATTTCTCGCTCATCTGGAAGATGGTATCATCCCCCGACATTCGTTTTTGGTGTTGGACAATACCGTTATCTCTTGAAAGCAAAATGCCTTGAAGCCTTCCTTTGACTTCGAAGCAGTCAGCTTTTGCTTTTGGAGAGCGTTTTTAATTTTTCCTCTTAAGTCGGATGATTAGATCAAACTGGCTTGTGTGTCCTTTTGCAGTCATTTCAAAGAATACTGGGCAGCATGAAAGAACGTGCACATCTCCCATCTCTGACTACTCTTCTGAACGACAACAGACGGGAGAGCCGCTCTAAGCACACTACGCTACAATACAGCTGTTTTAGAGCCCGTTTTATACAAGAAACCTTAAGCCCTCCTTCTTGAGCGATCAAGTCCTTCAAGTTTATAAAGCAACATTTATATACCCATTGGGAACACCGGAACACATCAAATCCACCTGGGTGATTTATTTTCTTTGAAACTGTGGAATGGTTTCTTTTGCGTACTGTACCTCCTTAAATCCAAATCCAGATCACCAGCAGCCCATTGTGGGAAAAATTGGGGATTTCCACGTGCGTATTTATGGTAAATGTTCCCTCCTTTTTTTTCCTCCTCCCTCTTAATGCACGGATATGGGAAAAGAGAAGTGGAAAATGCAGAACAGACTGTGTCCTGTCCTAAAATGATGTCCTGACAATATCATAACTGCAATGGGTAGCTACGTGGCCGTTAGATTCCTATTGCCTTGTGGAATCTCTTATATATATTTTTTTCTTTTTTAAATTAGCTTATTTTATGTTCTGGGACTTGTTGGTCTTGTAAAATATTTTATGTTAAGTAGATTATGTACTATTTGAAATACATTTTGTATTTTAAAACTACAAATGTTCTGCGTGCATCAGAACGATTTTTTGTGCAAAAATTTCTACATGCTTGCGTGTGTTAGTACCTGTATATAAACACATTTTTTTATCTTTTTATATTTGTATGTAAAAAGTATTTTCAGACTTCCTGAAATAGTAATCGAAATAATTATATTGGAGATTATTCATTATATTCACTTCTTCAACTTTCTCATCTTTTATTTTTTTTCCCCCCGTGATCTACCAAACACAAATTTTCCCAGTGCTTTGAAGGTTTGTGTTGCAATACCCTAACACCCCCCCCCCCCAGAGTATAAAGAACTGGAAGCTAATGTGCAGTCTGAACATGTCATGTAAGTATTATAATTTAATCTGTCCTTGTGCTAACAGTCATCAGCAAATTTGCAGATTAAATGGTTCCCTCACCTGTAATTTGCTTCTGGCTCTTTTCAGTTGACCTGTCAGAGTCTGTGTGTGTATATGGCTAAAGCTCATTGCTCAGTCCAGAAATGCTCCGCACGTTTGGCATTCTGGTATTAAGCTTGGGGCATTCTGGGATACAGTCGGTGTGCGTGGATATTGTTTGCAGCATAGCTGTAGTTAACACATGTACACTGTAGGTGTCTTGTTCTGTTTTGTTTTTTTTCCCCCTGTTTTATTGGTAGCAATGGATAAATTCGATATTTGGGGGGGGGGGTTGGTGGTTGTGTGACAGGTACCACCTGTTCATCTTGTGCACTGAGAGGTCTTAAATTCATAAGCAGTGTCCTAAACGACTTCCCTATTCTGTATTTATACTGCATCTTAACTTTTAAAATGACAGTGTTCTCATATTTTTTTAAACCCCCCCCCCAGGATCCGGATATAATTCCTCTCCATATCATAAACCGTTTAATGTCTGTCGCAACAGTTGCTTTTATAGCAAAGTAAAGCAATACATCGTAGGATGATTTTTTTTTCTTCAGTATATTTTAGAACCGCAAGACATCTACAGGTCTATTCACTAAAAGGTGAAATTCAGGAGAAGGGCACAATCTAGACCAGGGGTCAGCAACCTTGGCTCCCTGATGTTTTCGTAACTACATTTCGCATGTGGCTCAGTTAGCCTAATGGGTAACCAAGCATCATGTGAGATGTAGTTCCCCCAAAACATCAGGGAGCCAAGGTTGCTGAACCCTGATCAAGACCAAATAGCTGATTTGGAAAGTGAAGTAAATAGAATTTTTCTGGCTTGGCTGTTTTAACCTAGAATATTTCACTTCTCCGGCCAATTTTCCTAAGTTTCACCTTTTAGTGAACAGACCTGTAAGTCTCAAGACTTGCTATTTACCACATCCAATGCAAAGCAGTCCCCGTCTCTTTCTAGGGCTTGTTTTCTGACAATACCCATAAGACGCTTGCATTTCAAATGTACGTTTTACAAGCAAAAATGCTGAAAAATGTGTGCGGAGCGGTGGAATAAAAAACCATGTCCATAGCAGTATGCTGAAAATTAACAGGTGAGGTGTTATTTATCAGAAACTATTGCTTTTTTATTTTATTTTTTTATTATAACAAATTTTACCTTTGTTGTTTTTTTTTTTTTAAAAAAAAACAAAAAACTTTATTTTAAATTCTGTAACCCACGCGTAAAAAGTCACAAAATACCATGGTTCACAGTGATGTCTGTTTCTCCTCAAAGCATCAGTGAAAATGGCAGCAAAACGGTTCTTTTACAGTGTAAAATGTAATGCTAAGCAGATCAATTGATATTTATTGTAAAAATAAACTTGTATGTGGCATAAACCAGGTTTGGTTACTAAGATACTATGAATTCCTGATATGCTTTTTGATATATTAAATTATTTATTTTTTTTAATTCTTCTAATACTCATCATTTCTGTGGTGCTTCTTTGCATTTCAAAATTAGAAATGATAAAAAATATTGTTTCACTGGCAAGTCAACATTAATGCGGCAATATCGAATGGCAGAAAACATTAATTTGTGTTATTAGTTTTGCAGTTCAGTTTACCATTTTAGAATATCACAACGGGAACAAGAAGTCTAAGATACAACTTTTTTCCCGCATAATCCAATATTTTAGCTATTTTACAATTCTTTTTAAAGCTGGTTTTCTATGCGTTTGTTGAAAACCTAGCCTAGAATTATAAAAATCTCAACATTTTATAAGAACTGACAGCAGCCGGCATTACATTAAAGGCGTTGAAAGAGTTGGTTTGCGCAGGTTAATCAAAGCCCTGCGTTTGTCTGCAAAATCTAGGCTGTGAATAAACTGAATTTCAACTCTGTCATATGACTGTGCACTTTGAGGCCTTGCTTTCAAGGTGTATTCTCCTCCATTCCAAAACCAGCTCCTTTCGCACTGGGATAGTTAGGGTATTAGACCCTAGCAATGGTTTTCAACCAATTCTTTAACCCTTACACTTCCAAATGAAACACCGGATGTGCAGTAGAATAAAATGTCAATTTTGCATATAATTATTGAGTTGGGTAAAATACTGTAAATTTGTGCATTTTTAATCTATTGGTCTATCCTTTAAAAATCTATTTGTATGAACAGACTGTACATTGTGCCCCTGATCTTACACAATTTTACACTGGGTCTGCAATATTAAAGGGACACTCTACTCATCCTGACCACTTTAAAACAATAAAGTGGACAGGATGTGAGGGCTGCCCCGTACAGGAGAAAACGCTGGATGAAGTGGAGAAGTTTCCTCCACCCAGCCCAGCATCACCAGTAGACAACGAGATTTTGAATTTCCTGGCTGCGGGTTACCTGATCAGTCCCTATTGATGTCAGCACACAATAGAAATTGACAATATTTTCAACTAGTGGTTACACAAAGTAAAATAAAATAAACTGGTGGTTTTGCAATACCAGTACTTACAGGTAGGCTCTAAAAAAATAAATAAAAAATAATTGCTTAGCCATTTTTAATTTTCCTGTGTTTATGTTTTGTGCAGGTCGGGCACCCTAATCCAGAATGTTCGGGACCTTGAACATTTTGGATTCTATACCTCCTTAGGTTTTTAATCTAAACCTATTCAAAGTGTCTTTAAAGGGACACTCTCTCTGGGTCTAGGAGCTGTGACTACTTGATGTTGTTTGAGTGGTCACCACTTGTAGAATGTCCTCACTTCTCCACTCCTACTGGGGGGGGTGCTCAGAGGGCAGCCTTTCAAATGCACTGATCTCAGGTTCCAGAATCCTGGAATCTATCTCCCAAGAAGGGCTCTTATCTTAAAATGTTCTCTCTTGAGCACAGTCCTCTTTTTCTGATGTATGTTTTATGCTTGTTTTGTCCTCCTGTTGTACAGAGCTGTGGAATATGTTCACTTTCTAAAAGAATTGTAATTGTAGCGTGCTCCGGCATTTACAACCATTGTATCGGCTAAACACTCACGCGAGCGTCCAGTCTCCCCTCACATGACTGCTGCTGCTGGCAAATGCAGTTTTCAGACCTGTACTGGTTCCAAGGTAAATTTTAAAAACTACTAAAAAAGTTTAACCTGGAGGGGGCTGAGGGGTTAATGTTTAACCCCTCCATGTCCCCTTCCCTGGTTTAAACAGTATCCCATTAAACTTTGCATGTTTACAAAAAAAGGTAGGTTCAGGGAGGAAGACTGATCTTTGTCATATTCTAGATAACATTACAAACACAAGGTTTATGAATGTTATCTGTAGCACTTTTGTATTTGACACAGAAAACCATTTAAATGAACTATAGAAACAGACAACTGTGACCGTTAAACAAGTTTTGTTCCGTTTTCTGGATTTTTACTTTTTTAGTAGTAATTCGTTATGGGTGAGGTGATTTCTGATTCAAAGACTTATTGCATTTTTCTACTTTACAGTTGCAGCCCATCATCTGGCGCCAGTCAGATGCCATTCTATGATACTTTGTCCCCCGTGTACGTTGTAGCAGCTTGGGTTATTATTATGCAATAATTGGTGGAGTGGGGCGAACCTGGCTCTCTATTGTACGTTTCTTGCTGAATGTTTCTTTCATATCCTGCTGACAAAGCTATGTTATTCATCATCTTTACTAAATCTTATGCCACATAGTAACAACAGTGTATTATTATAAAATGCTTTTATTAAAATATGTTTAAAGGGTATAAACATAATGTACCAGTTCAATACAGATGCATCTAACCCCCCCCCCCAACCATGGATCTATCCATTTCCACCTAAAATTCTGGGCGACTTAAAATGTATAAAGCTTTTTGGGTAACGCTGTTAGACTGTCGGGCTTTGTAAGACGTCTTCTTGCCTAATGCACTCAAGATTTCTGATGGAAGAAATGGTATTTCAGCAGACTGCACTTAAATTGGGGTAGTAATCCTGTACAGACTAAAATATCTTCAATCCATGCTGATACAAAGAAGTAACATTCATATGGAGTGAATACTTCAGAGGTCCTTCAGCAACCTTGGACCCTCAGATGTTTTTGAACTACATCGCTTTTGATTCTCTGCTACTTGTTAATTTGGCAAAGCCCCATGGGTTTTGTAGCTCCAGAACATCTGGGGTGCCAAGATTGCGGATCCCGACTTACATGGTTATCAGAGAAAAAGGATGGCTACTATCTGGCTGAACTAGTTTGAGTGTCAAAAGGACATAAAGCTAGATTACCAAGTCCTGGTGTAAAGTTAAGCAGAGCTTTGGGAAATTTGGCAGCACCATACACTTTAATGGCTCTGATTTAAGTTGGTGTTTACAAGGAAGTCTCCAGTGGATTCAATCTGAACGTCTAGCTGGGACTAAAAAAAAAAAAAAAAAAAAGACTAAAAGGTCTAGATGGGACCTTTTGGACCCAACCAATGCCATCCTTGTCCTTCAAATCACTGTAATGCTGACTGTATCTTATGCACCGATTTGTAATAAACCAATCTTGCAAATTTTCATTATTGTTTTCGTGTTTAAAGTTCAGATATTAAAACTAATTCCCAACAAAAGAACCAATCGTTTTTATCTCATTGACAACTCTGCTATAGTTCTTGTCTATGGTTACATACGCCAGCAGCTCAGATGTTTCCGAACTTCAACTCCCATGATTCCCTGGCCATCGATTGCATTGAAAGAATTCTGGGAATTGAGGTATCAACATCTGGGGGGCCGTGAGTTTGACAGCCCTGAACTATAGAGCATCTCACCTTTTTGAAATATAATTAAGTTTCTCTTATCTTAATATCGGATGGTTTTCAGCACTATGTAGGTAAATTGAGGAAGAATGGCAACTTTTATTTCAAAGTAGGTGAATTTTGTTTACCCCCTCCTCCACCTCCTGACCCCAGGCCTGCAATTTATAATTCTCACCGATTACACCTAGACAGTAACTCATGTACAAAACATAAGAAAAAAAGTCACATGGAGCTATATAGAAATGAGCGCAGATGACAAACAAAACAGGTTTTGGTTTACTTGAATGGCCATTGAAGTGTAGGCGCATCTGCCCTGTCAAGGCACCTCTTGGTAAGGTGAGTCCTACCTAATGAAACCAGAAGCCGCTCCTCTGAGCAACTGCACATTTTCTTGGTACTTCTCAGCTAAGAGACAAACTTGTGGGTTTTATTAATACCTGCACCAAATACTTCACTTTGGGGTTAAAAACAAAAACATGGAAAAGGACAGCAGCAAAATGCCCTAAACTGGTGTTACAACAAAATCTATATACATACATACAGAAAAAGCAGTGTCGAGCCTAATCCCACCAGGGTGGCTGCAACGACCAGGAGTAACAACCCAGTTCATGTGTAAAACATAAGAAAAAAAATCCTCTGTGCTCCTTTTCTATATGAACTGGGCTGTTACTCCTGGTCGTTGGTGAGGGTATTGATAAAACCCACCAATTCGTCTCTTAGCTGAGAAGCAGTAGGAGACTGTGCAGTTGCACAGAGGAGCGGCTTCTGGTTTCATTAGGTAGGACTCCCCTTACTAGAGTTGCCTTGACGGAGCAGGTGAGCTTACAATTCAACGACCATTCGAGTAAACCAAAACCCTCCGATTAGGTCTTGTTTCACATAGAGCTATATAGAAATGAGCGTAGATGACCCCTTTTTTTGTTTGTTTTATACATAAACTGGGCTGTTACTCCTGGTCGTTGCAGCTGCCCTGGTGGAATTAGGTGCGACAACACTTTTTCTGTATGTAAGTAACTCATGTACTGTCAAATAGTTACCATTCCCTAAAGCTTCAGATTTAATTTGCCCAATGGTAAAGCTAATGAGAAACCTTTTTAAAGTGTAAGCTGACTGGTGGTAAAATAAGCCAATTCAACCTCCTCTCTGAACTCTATGTATACCCATATTGGATATATTAAAAAAAAAATGTTTAGAACATAAAAAATATATAATCTGTATATGGGAACCTCCCACGGTTTATGTATAAAAAAACAATTGTGTATATTCTGTGTTTTATAGAATATTTTCTAATTTGTATATATAGTGCTTTGCTGGTTTTTTTTTGTGTGTACAGTATGTTGACATTGAGTTTTGTGTTAAGTACTTTGTTTTTGTAACATTGTGTGTAAGATTTATTTCAATGTTTTAGGTTTGCTTTATTTTTTTTACATTTATGTGCAGTCACATAAACATGCTTTTAATAATACCAAGTCTCCTATGTGTTGGAAAAAACAGATTTTTTTTTTTTTTTAATGCTACGCTTTTACATAACATGCATTGTTTTGTCTACCCAATATACATGTGTACTATATAACAGCAATAGCCCCAAAGTTCAGACAGACCAGACCCAGAGCTGGGCTGTCAAATTTCACTCTTGATGTTTCTGAACTACAACTCCCATGATCCCCTCTTAATCTATTCAAAAAATTCTGGGGATTCAAAATGGGGGGGGGGGTTCGGAGTTTGTCATCCCTGGAATACAGACTCCTATATGCCTATGGATTTACAGTGTAAATAATATGGAATTATATAGGGCTGTTTATCTTGGTTTTAAGCCATATACAGTATATCTTCGCAAACTTGCCAGCGGTTTATAGATCAGAGTTTAATTTATGATGTACGGACTGGCCGTGCTTTAAAATAGAATATCCTGTGTTCATGCTTCTCATTGCAACTGCTTTCTGCTCCAACTGTACACGTACATGGGTGAGCAGTAAATACAGCTGCCTCCCTTAACCCCTTCACTTCAGTGATTGCTATTCCAAAACGGTTAGAATGAGCAATTTTACATTATTTGAATATTTTTCAGTAATGAATACATAAGCTATTTACAGAAATATTACTGGATGAAAGGTTCTAAGATCTAGATGGGGTCGCTTCTCTTACACATTTTCACACTAGCATACAACAAACACTTGTGTGGCTCCTAAAGATCATCCAAAAAAAAAGATGCATATCTTGGTAAGCTCCAAAAAAATGCCTCCTCCTTTAGGACGTTCAAAGATCAAATTCAAGTAAAGGAGAACATTCCCAAGTATACGTCATAGCGCAATATGGTTTACGAAAACATTCTGTTAATGCCCCTTCAAGAAGGCACTCCCTGGAAATATGAAGAAAGCGGGCACATTGATTTATATAAAACTGGAATGCTGTTACCAGGCTGGCCGGATGGTGTCTCGAGAGGGGTAAGTATAGATCCAGATTGGTGCTGATGAATTCAGGTCTACGGCCTCCGGCAGTCGTTATGGGGTCCCCACAGGCTCCATCCAGTAGAATACTACTGATAATTCTTGGAGAAATAAACACTAGCCACTCTCCTTATTAAAGCACAAAAACAAATACTTTAACATACATTCAACACGTTTCGTGGAGCCTAGTCATTGGGACGTTTTAAAGGTCAAAATAAATTGCAAGTAAAAGAGCACATCAGGAAAATCTACACCAGTGATGGCGAACCTATGGCACGCGTGTCACACCTGGCATGCAGAGCCGACTGTCGGCCCCCTGAGTCATAGGCTTGCCTCACTGCCGCTCCGAACATCTTCCAGCGCGCGCGGGCGAATGATGCTGCCCGGGCGCACATTGAAGTCCACCAGTCGCGAGATCGCGGCGTTAACTCTGGAGTTAACGCCGCGATCTCGCGACTGGTGGACTTAACTCCGGATTTAACGCTGCGAGATCGCGGCTGGTGGACTTCAACGAGTGGCCGGGCAGCATCATTTGCCCGCGCACGCTGGGGAGGAAGAGGCACGCTCTGAGGACCAAGCGAGCAGCAGCCAATATCCATCCATGTGTGAGTTGGGGCAATATACATCCCCGTGTGAGCTTGGGGCAATATATAAATGTGAGCTGGTGCCAATTATATCTATGTGTGAGCTGGGGGCAATATATTCATCTTCTGTATACTGTATTTTTATTTTAAGACTTAAGCACATAATTAGTTCAGACAGTCGTATGAAGTGTTTTTTCTAAACTAAATCCGTATTCAGGTCTAATTGCAGGGTTGGCACTTTGAGACACATAAGTTGGTTCAGCGATCCAGTTTGGGCACTCAGGCTCAAAAAGGTTCGCCATCCCTGATCTACACAATACTAACTCGGCTATTTATCCAAATCCACCTCCCAACTTTTTTTTTTTTTTTTTTCTTTGAACTTCCGTGGACTCAAACGAAACGCACGTTTCCATTCGGCGCCTTCCGGTTGTTTCGTTTGATTACACAGAAATGACAAGAAAAAAAAGCCAGGAGGAGGATTTGGATAAATAGCCGAGTTAGTATTGTGTAGATATTCCTGATGAAGTGGACTAAGCTCCACGAAACGCGTGGACTGTATTTGTTTTTGCGCTTTAATAAGGAGAGTGGCTAGTATTTACTTCTCCCAAGGATATCTGTAGTATTCTGCAGGATTTCAGTATTGCTGAGCAGACTTTTAGGAAGCTGGATGGGAGCCTGTGGGGACCCCATGAAGACCGCCGGAGACCTGAATACATTGGTAGCAATCTGGATCTATACTTGCCCGGCTGCCTGGACGGTATCTGGAGAGGGTTAACAGCATTTAAGTTTTATAAAGAATGCTGGCACATATATAGATTATATATTTCCAGTAGGGCTGGCCCGCTACCTTTTTGTTTAATTTTTTTTTAAAGACCGAGTAATGATACTTTTAATGTCATGTGATCGCTTTCCAATAAATGCTTTAAGATTTTGCTGTCCAATTTATGTTAATACTGCAATGTATGGCCAGACAACCCATTTACCCACTGCACACACCAGACCTCCGATACATTTATACCCACAGACCCATGTATACCCCAGATATGTATACCCCTCACATACCCCAGAACGAGTACCCTACACAGACTCCATCTCCCACTCCGACACTGGGGCAGATTACATTGCCAGCATTACGCTCCAGCTGGCTGCATGTTTCACCCAGTGGTAGCCAGCTAGTGCAGGCTGGGATACGCTCTCGCGAGATCATGGCTGGAGGCCGCGTCACAGCCTCCATATCTGCCCCTGCCCCTCAGATACCGGCAAGCCAGCCCCCCCAGTGCTGGCTTCCAGGTATCGGTAGAGGTATCGAGACATTTGCACAAGTACTCATGCAAATGCCGGTATCGGCACTGATACTAGTATCGGTATCAGTGCATCCCTAATTTCCAGAATGTTTTTTCTTTAAACTGTATTGTGCTATGATGTATTTTTGTGGGGTTTTTGTGTCTAGGGAAGGCTCTTTTTCTTGTTTCATTTAGATTATCGGCATACTGGCAGGCATTTTCTTTGTGCCAAAGTAAAACTGGTGTAGATTTTAAAAAGGGTCAGATATCCGGTTTAGGGAGATTTGTAATGATCATAATGTGATTAACAATTAAGCTTCAAAAAAAATACATCATATAGAGATATGTGGCATAATGTCTGTGTATGGAAATTATAGTACCTGTACTGTACAAGGATTTTAGTTGTTCTAAGCTTCCTGCCACCCCCCCCCCCCATCTGCATCCATCCTCAGAAGCTCCTGGCAGCATGCTTCCTGTCCTGCAACCTGCATTTTTCCAGCAGTGAACTAGTTAAACACCAAGCACACGTCACACCACCCTGAATATAAAGGGCTAAGCCCCAGACTGACCTGCGCTGTTCATTGTAGTTCAATCCTGCTAGAGTAAAGATAAACTTTATGTGCTCTGAGCTATCATCCAAAACCTACCAGTTCCTGTTCACCGGATTCCCTCCAGATTCCAGCAACCTCCTTCTCTCCCTCTGCAATATTCATACCTGGTCAGTTTCCATTTAGGCTAGGGACAGATGAGCGCATTTTCTGCGGCCACCGTCAAAATGTACGTCGATGCGTGCGCACGCATTTTTTCACGGAATACGCTTAAGTGGTCAGACGATGCGCAATTCTGGACGTATTTCATGACGATGGGGTGAAAAGAAGTCTAGGGAAATCCGGCTGTTTGAACGTTATGTTGGCCGCACACTAGCAGCGTCTGACATCTCCTAATCACGCACACACGCTGCTATGCGGCCGCAGCGCACTCTGTACGTCAGTACCAGCGGTTTAACGTTCTCGAAAAAATGCGTTCATTTTCCACTTGCGTTGCGCGGCCGGACTTTTGTGCGACCGTACTTCGTATATTGGCTGTCATTGCCCGGCATCTGCTGCTAGTGCGGCCGTGATTATGTGCGCCAGAACGCGCGTTCGCACTGCCTCAGTCTGACCCTAGCCTTATTCATCTCCTCCACCAATACCTACCTTCTGTCTGTGCAGATCATTGCACCCTGGGTTCACCATGTGACATGTCCCCATCACCCCGTTGCCACCCCGGTACCATACCCTGACAGAATGAACAGCCCAAACATGAGTTAGCTCGCAGTGCTGCCTATTGTGGTGGAGCTCATAAGTAGAGTCTATCAAGACCTGCTTACAAATTTGTCTGACCTAAAAAAGTCTTTGCTTCTGGGTTAGAGTTACTTTTAGAATTAGCATTAGCCCTAACCAACAGATCCTGCTCCATTTTCAAACCACAAATTCTGCTCCTTATTTTGACGTGTGGCAGTGACATTTAACCGTTGCAAGTTTTCAGCTTTTTCCCTACAGTCATAATACAGTATATGGAAACTTTAATTCTCAACTTTGTAGTCATGTTGTTTCCTGCATGACCACAAGGTGGAGTCATTATGGTAGAAACCCATACAATGTATATTTTGTGTCTGCATTATAGCTGACGTAAAAAAGCTTAATGTATATTGCATGCCATTTGGCATACTACAGTATCTCACGGAAGTGAGTACACCCTCACAATTTTTGTAAATATTTTATATCTTTTCATGTGATAACACTGAAGAAATTACACTTTGCTACAATGTAAAGCAGTGAATGTACAGCTTGTATAACAGTGTAAATTTGCTATGCAGTGCCTGGTGCCCTTCCTGTGTCACAGTGCCAATCTAGACTGTCTAATGCCCCTCTGTGCCACAGTGCTAGTCTATGCAGTGCCTGGCGCCCCTCCTTTTGGCAATGTGGCAAAGGAGGGGCACCAGGCACTGCATAGACTAGCACTGTGGCACAGAGGGGCATCAGGCACAGCATAGTGTGATGCACAGCACACAGCAATGTGTGATGAATTAATAATTACTACTGTATGTATGCTTTTTTAGAATTTTCTTTACAACCTACATTGACTGACTTGTAGTTGATTAATTACATATACAATGGTGAGTGACTACTTAGTAACATTAATTGGTTTCTAGAACGGTGGCTTGTATGGTTTATATCATACTACATGCCTCGTAGTATTAGGAGTGTGGTATCTATATTAAGCCGGCCAATATATGTGAATTGAAGGCGCTTAGCCCTACGAATACTACAGTTGTATATACTAATATTTACCGCCTTGAGATTTTAACTGATGGTAAATTAGTATTTTTATGATGTTTTAATAAAAGGCTATATTTTAATTGTTATTGTTTCCTAAGTGTTTGAGAATTTTTGTCACTTTGTAATATAGGCCTATGACGGTAGTGAATGGGTTCAAGAATCTAGCCCATCATGTTGCTTCGCCTTTATATCCATGACTTTCGTCATGGGATGAATGTTTTTCTTTATTTTGTGAATCAATCATTAGTTGTAAGAAGTCCACTTGATCCTATATGAAAATAGAAAAGGACATCGGAAAGAAGGTGAATATAAAGAAAAAGTGGAGAATGATATTGACATGAATACAAAGTATCAGCAGTTTTTTCCTCTAACTTACATAACGACGTTTCACATGCATTATATGGTAAAACTGCTCATTACATTTGTATTCTCTATCAGGTTTCTGTAACGCACCGATTTACCGGTTTACTCCCTTTCTGTTTTTATGCCGTCTGTATAACGTTGAGAACACTCAGAGGAAGGAAACAAAAGTTCATCTTCTCCAAAAGGGGCACAAGGAATGGACATAAAACTGAAAATTAAGCAACAAAAGTATTATTTTTATGTAAACAGAAAAACATACTGTGAGTGTATGTGCCGCTCCCACAAGCTGAGAAATGTATATTAAGAATATGAGTAATAAATGAGTATCTGACCTGTTAGCAAGAATAAGCGACCGAGGAAAGAGAAGGTGAAAAGTTTCTTCGCATTGGTCACAAATGGGTCGTTTGGGTTGTTTATCGAGTCCACCTTTACACTGAATGAAGTACTCAAAACAATAGCCATGCTTTATCCTCCAAAGATACTAAGTGAAGACAAATCAGCACTATGTGATATATCGTTTTAAAAGCACGCGACTTATGGATGACACAAACATAAAAATGTTACAAACTTAAAATATAAATAATGAAGATCTACATGCACAATAATAATAATAAAACTGCTTAAACAATGTTTACCTTGATTGCATCAGCATACAGCAATAAAACTGCTCCTGTTTCTATAGCCATAGCTTCCTTATACAATATGAATCTAGATTTAACCCCTTCACTACTGACATTGAGATATCTCGGGCTTCAAAGGCATCATCAGGTGCCCTGTTATCGAGATAACTCGATCTGCAGCCCAAAAAGCAAATGAAATTCTGTTTGCTGCAAAACAACAAATTTCATTTGTTTTTGAGCAACAGAAGGCGCCCCCAAAGTTTTATCCCTGTGGGCATAATGCCCAATGTAACTGTCAAGGGACGTGGAGTTTTTAGAGATGTTGCATGTATAACCCTTTCACTACCAAGTGATTTTCTAAAAAAACAATGTCGGGAACCAGTGTTTGTTTTTGTTTTTAAAAATCATTTTAAATTATAGTGCCAGACATATTTAGAAATACTCCCAATGAATCTGTTACTGTACTAACATATTTGGCCAGTCGAGGGTGCCGTCTACTGCCAAATTGAGTTACAGTTGCAGCCTGCTGTTCACTGTAACAAATGTATCAGCTTGCTTAATATCCAATGTCAGGAGGACATCCAGTTAGCGGATTTTACCAAGTTTTAGCTCTTTCGGCATTATGCCCACCGGGTTAAAACTTTGAGTGCACTTTCTGCAGCCCAAGAGCAAACTAAATTTGTTTGTAAACTAATTTAATTTGCTTTTGGACTGCAGATCAAGATATCTGACATCGGGGCACCAGATGGTGCCTTAGAAGCCTGAGAGATCTCGATTTCGGTAGTGAAGGGGTTAAAGTTAAGGGTTCCTTTTAAGTGGGATGATTATGTAGTGGGTAGGACTGCATTCAGTCTTTCCAGGGTATGGGAACTAGCACTTCCCGTTTTCAAAGTTGGACAAAAAATAGATGTCGCAAACACCAAACCAAGTTAGAATGTGTCGCTACACCAGGTCTGCAAAATAGCCAAAGAATAAAAATATTTTGCAGACCTGGTGTAGCGGCACATTCCAACTTGCTTTGGTGTTTGCTACATCTATTTTTTGTCTATAGGTTCATGAGGTTTAGTTCTAATTTCTACACCAGGCTTTTCCTCCTTTGCTACGTTTGTGGTGTGTTGTGTTTCCAAAGCTGCTTGAAAGAGACTGTTTTCAGTGTGTTGCATAATGCCTCATAAGAACTTCTTATCTGCATGTGGTCTAAGAAGTGCACACGGTAATTTATCTTTGTATATCACTTTACATGGACAATGTGTTCTGTTAATTATGTAACTGGATTTATCATATTTCTGTTGGAAAGACATGATCATTTTGCATGAGAGATTTGTAAAGGACCGTGTTTATGCACATTTTGAACACTATATGGTTTCTATTTCTTGCAGTATTCACAGTGTCCGCTTGACTACTTAAATAAGATAGAGTCGTACCTAGACTGTGCTTTTGAAATAATTTCATGAACAAACTGAGTGGGGAAGGGGGGACCGAAGAGGTGAGTGTGTTTGGGCAAAGGACCGGAGTGTAAAGAGACTGGACTGTGAGAGTGAGTTTGGTTGAAGGGGTTTGAACGTTGCTGGAGTCACATTAAGGGGGTTTCTTTGATGGATTTGGAGTGCATAGATTTCTAATTTCTTGTCTGCTTCCTTTGTTCAATGTCCTACTGCACAGATTCCAGATCAACAATTCAGACTTCAGACCAGACTCCGACTTATCTGCACACGGATGATTCCTCCACCTTGAAACCAGCGTCCAACTCTTCATCTGATCTGATGCCCCTTCGCATCCTCAATGGAGCAGATATGATAGCTGTCTATGTGGTGCTGCCAAATCATCCATTGAAAAAAGCACCAGGCACAATGGAGCTTTTCATTGGTTATTTCTCATGGTTCAAACCATACAAGATGGGCTTGAAGGTGGAAAGCTGCAATGAAATTGGCCACTCTTCTGCATGCACGACCTGTCAGAATGAACCTGATTGGAGCAGTGCATCTGCAGGCGGGGCTGCAATCCGATATCTTGCGACTCCTTATTCAACAACTGGTCGGGCCCCCCCCCCTTGCCCCAGCTTCCATTAAAGCAAATTATTTAAAAATAAAACTTTTCACCTCCTCTTGTTCTTACCTAATTTATAGGGAATTTACTAAATACCTGGTGGTCCAGCAAGGGATAGAAAGTGTTCTCTTGTGGAAAAGTGCTTTGTGCAGACCATACAAATTGCTCTGTAAGTGAAGAATGCTCTAACCAGCCCCAGATGGAATGGAGGGTCCCTTCTGTGGCATATGCACAAGCTGCACAGGTTTTGGCAAGTTCCAAGGCCCCCCAACAGTCTCAGGGCCCTTAACATATAATGGGCTGTCACCCACTCCGATAGGAGTTTTGTGGGTATCATTAATAAAGATAATCACTGCTGCCTGGACACATGCTTTCAGTAACAAACACATTTACAGTTGCCTGGATAAACGGGTATCATTAATAAACAAATTCACTGTTGCCTAGATACATAATGATCAATAAACATATTTAATGTGATAGATGGTTATCATTAATAAACATATCCATGTATTTGGATAGCATTGAATATCATTAACCCCTTAGTAACCAGGCGATATTACCATTGTCTGTCCAAAACTACCCCCTGCTGCTTTACATTTCTACGCGGTTTATGTTTAGGTCTAATTTTCCTCTTACTCGTTTATGGAACCCACACATTATATATCGTTTTTCTCACCATTAAATGAGCTTTCTAAAGATACCCACACTTTAATTTTAATCCTCAAAATCTACAACCGCCAAAAAAAGACCCCGGCTAAATAGTTTTGAAGTTTTATCCTGAAATTAGAAATACCCAATTTTTACATGTTTTTGCTTTTTAACCCCTTCACTGCTGAGCTGTTTCACCTCTGTGTGCTGAGCTCATTTTGACTGTTTCATGCTCATCGTTTAAATGTGATTTGAAGTCCTATTTTATTATGCCCCCAGACAAAAAAACAAAACAAAAAAAACTATTTTTTTTATTTGTATACAAGCCTAGTCATATTTGGTATCATTGGAAAAGCCACAATCAGACCTTTCCAATGATACCAAACATGACCATCTAGCTTTCATGGATCGGGTGATACGGGGGATCCCCCTAACTCCACT
Source organism: Leptobrachium leishanense (assembly GCA_009667805.1). Classification (NCBI taxonomy): domain Eukaryota; kingdom Metazoa; phylum Chordata; class Amphibia; order Anura; family Megophryidae; genus Leptobrachium; species Leptobrachium leishanense. Next base: position 81,820,786 of record CM019069.1, on the reverse strand, counting down.
TGGCAGCTAGGGGGTTAACTGGCCAACTGACATCGCACATATGACAACGACGATGTCTGTGGGTGGGGATGACCCGTAGGCTTGGCTGACCTCTATAGTGCAGGAAAAGCGGTGTTGTTGCAGCCGCCCCAGTGGGGATTGGGCACATGTATAAATCATAATAAAAAAGGTGTCATCTGTGCTTATCCCTATAACACCATGTGAAACAAGTCACACAATTAGAAGTTTTTGTTTACTCGAATGGCCATTGGAATGTAAGCTCACCTGCCACCATTAAGGCACCTCTAGTAAAGATGAGTCCTAACCAATGAGACCACAGTCTGCAAACCACATATGCTCATGATGCTTTTCAGTCTAGGATGTCCGCCACCTTCAGGAGCGAATCACAATCCGGTGCCTAAGAGATTAAAAAGAGGCAACGCTGGAAAGGGCAGACTCTGCCCTCTCCAGCAGTGCCTATCTTAAGCCATTGGTGAGGGAGAGCAGGCCAAAGACCTTCTCCCTCCCATTTCACGTTCCCCCTGCAGGCGCCGGGGGACGCATGAAAATGACATCATCGCGACAGCTGGGGCCCATAAAACTGTTGGGCCAGCTTCAAGCAAGCCAGTCCAACGAGGGACCCGGGCTAGAGATGTGAGTATAGGGAGGGGGATTAAAGGACCATGATGACCATAGAACGTCCTTGGTCCTTAAGGGGAATTTTCCCCAGGATGTACTATGTACATCAGTGGTCCTTAAGGGGTTAATAAAACACACTGGGCGATTTTACAAAGTTGGTGCTAACTTAACCAGAGCTGTTGTAAACTTGCCAGAGCCATTGGTCTATGGAGTTGTCAAGTTTACACCAGCTCTGGTTAAGTTAGCACCAACTTTGTAATATGGCCCATTCACTGGTTATTGGATACCGAACATGACTAGGTTATGTGTCAGTGGTTGTAGATGACATAAAACTAGAAAACGCAATGCAATGTGAGCATTATATTACTTTGTTGCAGAGGGATTTAGATCAATTGGGGGCCTGGGCACTTAAATGGCAGATGAAATTTATACTCTCTGTGGTACAGAGTTAGGGAAATCAAAGCAGCAGAAGGATTTGGGAATAATCCTAAACTCTAAACTCAGGAACTGTCCAATATCAAACAGCAGCCTCCAAGGCAGCAAGGTATCAGCATTCATTAAAAGGGGAATTCACTTTTGGGATTAAAACATAATTTTGCCTCTTTATAAATCAATGGTAAAACGCACCTTAAATATGCTGTGTAATTTTGGGTACCGGTTTTAAAAAAGAGATTTACAGGGTTATCCAAAGAGCTCCGAATTGCTGGAGAAAAGTAACCGAACGCTGAAAATCAGCGTTCAGTTACCTATCCTGGCCATTCGGCTATCCAGAGAGCAGGCAATTTGCCAAATCCTGACAAATTGCCTGCACATACGGTGACTGTTCGAGGGCAGTGAAATCCCCATAAAAAAGCACTGCTTCGGCTATTCAGAGAACACAAACCAGCAGTGAAAGGTTCCCGAAATGCTCTGCCATTCCGTGGTTTAATTCGGCCGGTTTATTCAGGCGAATCCCATAGGCTGTGTTAAAAATATTCCCGTTTTAATTCAATATCTAATAAACCGTTCATTAGAATATTCTGCAGTAAAAAGTCTCTTTATTTATAGATTTTGTAAGGATATTTTAAGCATTTTTCTGGATTATCTTTTTTTTTTTTTTACTTTACATATTTTTTCTGTAACAGCCCTTTTTATTATCATTCATTGGACCTCATATGTAAATTTCAGACATTTTCGCTCAGTAGTTTCTTTGCAAACAGCGTTTCACTTTTCACACATTCAAGCAAACTGTTTTTTGAATTTATTCACTCCATTCGTCTGTGGTGTCGGCTTTTTCCAGCAGCTGCGCTGCGTGTGATCGGCTCTTGCTTGGGTTTTCTCGGCGTTTTCAGCAGGTTAATCCAGATGTTTTTGCGGGTTTTCGGCGTGCATTCACCGGGTTTTGCGGTTAGTTTTCAGCGGGTTTGCAGAGACCTTTCCCTGCAATTCGGGGATCCTGTGGTGCTTGCTGAATACACCGCAGAGTTGCCGAAATTGGATCGGCAAAACGAACCGAAGAGAACGAAAAGTCATTGAACGTGCGGTGACTTTTCGATGCTCTTTGAATTAGCCTGATTGGGAGTTAGAGATAGAGAGCATCGAAATGTTGCCGAAATTATTAAAACCAGAACCAATCCTCCACAAGATAATCGTTCCCTCCGCATCATCAATTTTTCTGACTTTGTTCTCAATGAGCGTCATAGTAATGTCTTAAATTAAGGTTTATCTTGCGTGCCGAAACAGATGTGATAAGTTCGAATGGACCAAAGATTTCCATTTGTTTGTTCGGAAGTTGGCGTTGCATAAATTCCATGGATAAAAGATGAACAGAAAGCTAAAAATCTTGGCCTTAACTTGAATGATCTGCCGTGTTTACGGGACCTAATAAGTCTATTGGAAGATCAGGACACTTTGTGCCACAAATTGATAGATTTTAGACCTAAAAGTAAATTTACTCCAGCGTTCAATGAATTCAGTAACTTAAATCTGTTTTGTAAATTAGTGTGAGCATAGATCAAGACTATGGATGTTCAAATATATTTCAAACGCAAACAGTGACAATCTGACGAGATCGGAAAAGACCACCTTAAAAGAGCTTGACGGGGTTATAGTTCTCCCTCTTGAGGGAACAAACAGTTTTTCTGATATAGACAATTTGAGGTTTAATCCTCATAACTGGAGTATGCAGTTTAAGAGAGGGATAATCACAAGCTCCTAGAATTTTATTCTAGGTTGAACCATAATTTACTGAGCACCTTCTCCTTGGAAATCTGGGTTTTTATAGAGCACTTGTTAATGGGAGGGAGGGGCCAGGGGAGTGGCCCGTCCAGAACCTGCACAAGGCATGCCCTGAATGCGAGTCAGGAAGTGCCGCCTCCCCCGAAACCCGTGGAGACCAAGCAGCATACTCACGTGGTCTGGACAAGAAGCCACGCCCCCACCACCTGCGAGAGATGCGTAACCATGCGGGTGGTCGACAGGAGGGACCTAGAATTATTTTGACCTAGAATTTTCACTTCTCCAGTCCTTCTCCAGGTTTTCACCTCTCTCTGAATAACCCTGATAGTCTATGAGTGACGTTAAGTTTACAACAGCTCTGGTTCATTAGCACCAACTTAATAATAGGCCCTATGTATTGTATTCCTAATTATGTCACGGATTGAACATAAATTTCTAACTTCCAACTTTTTTTTCCTCAAAAAACATGATATTTCGGTTTTTGGGTATGGTTGAATGACTCACCAGATAGTGTGGAAAAAACATATTCCGACCGAGCACTATATTAAAAGCTGAAATTGGAAAGCTTTGGTAAAGACAGCAGTGCTGGGCAACCCCCCACTGTGAAGCTTCTCCTGCGGCTGTTTGGATTCTTCTTCTCTGACGGGTTCAATGTTTGTTGCTATTGAAGCACTGTCAGTTCAAGCTTCGTAATAAGTAGGGATGAGCCGAACCACCCGCGTTCGGTTCGGACCCAAACCCGAACTTTCCAAATGTTCGGATCCGAACCCGAACTCGAACTCAATACGAGCCAA